>CM031920.1:26542047-27037989 GCA_018703695.1 Prunus fruticosa | reverse complement strand
GGGCTTTTAGTTTTTTGACCAAATTACATTTAGCCCGCTGCCATAAGAAAAGAAAGAGAGAGATGAAGAAGGTTGAAAAAGAGAGAAAGAAAAAACAGAAGAAGAGGAAGAAGGAAAAGAGTAGGTAACAGTGGAGAGGGGGAGAGAGAGAGAGAGAGAGAAAGAGGAAAAAAGAATAAAAAAGAGAGGGAGAGATTAAAAAAGGAGAAAAACAAGACCGAGAAACAAAATATAATAAAAAAGAGAGAGGGGAAGATGTATTCTGTCAAGTGCACTGCCCCAAAATGGATGTTTTTATTTTATTATTACTTTCTCTTTTTTAACTTCATTTCTACAATATCTTTTCTTTCTTTCTTTCTTTCCCTCCAATCCTTCCAAATATTTCAACAATATTATGAATAATTCCAAATATTTTGTATGTTTCAAATGTCATTTAAACAAAAAATCCAAAATATGATGAGAAATATACTGAAAAAGTGCTTATATAAATAAAATATAACAACATGGGCTAGAATTTACCCCAAAAAAATTTAGCCACCTCATGGTTTACCTTTAATTTCTGTACAGCCAAGTTTAGGTTCAGGTCAAACCTATTGTTCAAGCCTAAACTCAGGTAAATTCTTTTTCTCACACATTCCACTAGAATAAACTCAGCCTCCTTGATTGCAATTCCTGTGGTCTGCCCCTGAGTCACTGCCAGCTGTCTCTCTCCTTATGTAAATGATTTGATTCCCTCCTTCTGGAACTATCAGCTCCGCTTCATTTTTGCCCTCAACTCTATGTTTCTTTCCTTGTGTTTTGCAAATTGTGTCTGTATTGATGAAGCAACTTCAATGGTGGTGGTGAGTTCTTATATGGGTTTTGCATTTCTTTTATGGGTTTCTATTATAAGAAAATAATTAATTAACTTCATATTTGTGATAATATGGTGATGATTATTAGTTTCAATTTCTATTATAATTAAAGAATTAATTAGTTTTAAATTTTTGATAGTATGGTGATGATTATTAGTTTCTTGATAGGTTTATGTTATAATTTTCAGTTTCAGATTTTTGATAATATGGTGATGATTATTAGTTTCTGTTTCTGTTATAATTAAATAATTAATTAGTTTCCCTTTTGCATATATTTTGTTAGGAAGGTCTTTCTTCTATCAGCCACCAACTATGAATGAATTTGCAGGAGAACGAAAGCTCTCGAGCTCTACTGTTGATAATGATCTTCCACCTTTACCTCCCTTTAAAAAGAGAAACCCCACTAGGAAGCCAAGTGAAGTGTGGAATCACTTTAAACATTTTGAAACTGGTAATCCTTCTGAACCCGTTAGAGTTAGATGCAAGTATTGTAAAACATGATTACAAGTATAATCCTAAATTGGGGACATCAAGTTTGAAAACTCATATAAAGTTTTTTATGTGAGAAATACCCATAGAGTGCTGAGTTCAAACATAAGGTCCGTAACTTTTGAAAAAGGAAAAATCTAGAGGCTTAACCACTCTGGGGCAATGGGATTTATTAAGGAGAATGTAGAAAGCATGTCTTAGAATGATTGTTATTTATGAGTTACCATTTAGTTTTGTAGAGGGAGAAGGTTTCCGTCAATTTTGAGTTACCCTAGATAATGCTTCCTAACAATAAAGATGTATCCTAGTTTATAAAATAAGATGAAGGATTCGCCGAATGGAGGTTCATTGTTAGATGGTGAACACTTGCATATGAGATGTTGTGCTCATATTGTTAATTTGATTTGACTCATAGGTTAAAGGAGTTACATTCTTATGTTAAGAGTATTCGTGTATATTGTCATGTATGTTATATCTTCCTCACAAGGTTGGAACTTTTTTAAATCTGCATTGAAAAGATAAGGGCCTGTTTAGTATCCTACTTGGATTCAATTTTATAAACTCAGAAACACACATTCTGACCCAAAAAGTTGTTTGGTAGGCCCATTTTAAAAAATTCAAACCCCAAAAAAATTCAAAAACACCCTATTATTAAAAACAAAAAAAAGTGAGGTTTTACAGTTTTTCTCGCTCTCTCTCTCTCTCTCTCTCTCTCTCTCTCTTTCTCTCTTGCGCACCACCAAAATTAATAGGGTTTATGCCTCACATCTTTTGTCGCCTCACATCTTTTTCTTTTTCTATTGTTAATTTCAATTTGGGGATTATGGTTTATGATTTTCTGATTTTAATTTTAAGTTTTTTAAGACTTAAAAATAGTTTGGAGTTCAATACCAAACAAATTTTTAGATCTTAAAACCACTATTTGAAAACTCATGTTTTTAAAAAGAATCTTAGGGCCCATTGTAACGCTTTCGGAGAATGTTTTCTTAGAATATTTTCAGAGAATGAAAACAACAAATCAATTTGCATTTCAGGAAATGAAAATGCGTCTGTAGATTAATTAAAACATCTTCAGAAAAACAAAAACAATGAAAACGTGTCTGGTAGTACAATTTGAAATAATAATATGTGAGTTATATTTATGAAAACGTTTCCCATGAAAATGAAAACAACTTTGTTATGTTTTCTACAAGTACACATAAACTTGTTTTCATTTTATGAAAAAATTCTCGGTGTTTTCTATTTTTGGGCCACCGAACGTGTTTTTCCCTCATTTTATTCTCTAAATGAAAACAACCCTTGGAAGCGATCCGAACAGGCACTTAGTTTTTCAATTTAGTTTTTTGAGTAGGAATCCAAACAAGGCCTAAGATTTATTTTGTGTTGGATGTGCCAACTAGGTGTATTGGGCAAATGGTCCTATCTTTGTTAACTTTATGAAACTTTTGTGACTTCACTTTGAGGTGTAGTGCCATTTTGCATGCCACATCTCATACTAATTTTCATGATTTATTTGCAATTGATTGTGAACTTGGGAGAATTGAGTATAATAAATAATCCTCCTCTATCTAACATGCCACAATATATGAAATTGAAGTATGACAAATATCGGGATCACTTGATATTCTAAACCAAATCATGTTGATAGTCGTGGTACTTGATCCTAGGTATAAGTTGGACAACTTATCTATACATATTGCTGAATTGTATGTGGAACATGATGTTTACGTTGTCACGAAGATAGCTAGTATTAAAGCACTTTTGTTTAAGCTATATGGCTTTGATGAGGTAGGTTTTATTAGTAATTCAACTCAAAGTGGTAGTAATTCTAGGTCCTCAAATTTGGGAGGTGATAGAAAAAAAAAAGGTTTGAAAGAAAAGTAGGAAAAGAGGCAGTGATTCTATCTCATTAGATAAATAGATATTTGTTGGATGCTGCAAAGCAGAATGTTGAACAGTTTGATATTTGAAATTGGTGGAGGGTGAATGCTTCTAAATATCAAGTGTTGGCAGCCATTGCAAAGGATGTGCTTGCAATTCTAATCTTTATAGTGGCCTCATAATCTACTTTTAGCATGGGAGGTTGAACAATTAACTCATTTCGTAGTTCCTTGAGTCTTGCTATGGTTGAGGCTTTGATTTGTACAAGAATCGGTTAAAGTCCACTTCAATATCTTTAGAACTTGAGCCAATTATTGAAGAGATAGAGTTCTATGAAACAATTGAGTCAGACAATAATATCTCTCTTTTATTTGCTTATAACTTGTGAGTTTACCATGTTGAAACTAAATATGTAATTGTGTGTTTCTTATGTAGAAATGAAAAAAATCAAATGCTATGAGGCCTTTGCACATTTCCAGTGATTGAGAATAGAAATGAAGACATGATGCTTATTGTTTTCTGTTTTTAGGTTTTTGAACATTTTGGTTTGATTTGTACTAATCAATTGGGTATTGAAGTTTATTTTTATTTGTATTCAAATGTGGGATTGTATGTTGTATTAGAAATGTGCCCTAAGAGCCAATACATTTGATGTAATCTCCTTAGAATACATTTCGTATATGATATATAAAGGGCAAACTTATTTTGTTATCTTTTACATCGTCTAAAGAAACAAATGTCCAGGGTATGCTAAATAAGAGATAAAGTAATCTAAAGAAGATTAGATTCATGAGACCTTTAATCTCTAACTGAGTATCCCAAAATGTTCCTAATCATAGGTTATCAAATGGACATTGATAAACCGTCAAGATTAGCACATATTATGTATGCTCAATTGGGAGGATGGTTAGTCTCAAACCATTTGTGTAGTTGACACTAATACAAGTATGTGGGTGCTCATTAGTGAATGAGTACACTGAACGTGATAACCACGTAGTTCTCGTATGGAGTATTTATCTATATGTCAAACGAGAACTCATAGTTGCAATAATGCAAATTAGTCCTTAGACCTGAGGCATCATGGTTGTCCTGTGATGCATTATTGATCTTTGATAGCTCTTAAAGGCAAGCGTAAAAGATTTGTCTTAAGTGTTGTTGGGATCTCTTAATTCATCATAGGGACATGTGAATGTACAATAAGGAATCTCTACTTTCGATAAAGAAGGAGAATGTTTCAAGATGTGATTCAGGAAATCTTTGGCCAAAGTATTTTGAGCTTGATTGAGAAAGTTGTTCTTAATCATGTTCTTTTGAATCACATGAGGTTGTAAATCATATTAGGGGTTTGACATAATCAATCTGTACCATAATAATATGATTTGAAACATTGTATAAGAGAAGGACCGTATTGCATTGCAATTCCAACTGAATAGGTTCTTTATCTATTCTGGTTAGCTTGGGTAGCCTTCATATATTGCTAGATGTCACTCTTGGCTTGTGGAAGTCCTAGGATTGATTGTGATCGATCCAAATAAAGGAAGAATTAAAAAGAGGTTTTAATTCCAGTTGGTTAGAAAGAGTTCTTATATTTTCCCACGCCCTTGCTAATTAGAACCTAATGGATCGCACACTTTAAATGGTTAACTTTGAGTAATACAAATGAGAATGAGGAAATCAATTTGATTGATTTGATGTGGATGATTTACTACATGTAAAAACGTATTTGGGCCTCGGTAATCAGTTAACGGAAAGCCCAAATGGTTGGGTATCAGCCCAAGGGCTTAAGACACCTAAATATTATGGTTTAAGTGTCATAAGGCCCAATTTTGGAAGCCCAATGGGTTTTGGCCGAAAATGCTTAAGTAAATGTGTATGGGAATTGTTTCCATAAGCTAATTAACACACAAACACAATCCAACATCAACCAAATAGGTTTGGGAGATCAAAGAGAGAAAAAGGAGAGTTTTCAAGAGTGAAATACTTTCATTTTTCAAAGTGGTTTAGATTGAAACCAATCTTGAGAATCTTGCACTAGCATCCAAGTATTCTCAAGATACTTCTTCTCATCTCAAGGTTCCATTGGTGTGGAGACTTAGAGGCCATATACTTTTGTGGCTCACATGGAGGAGAAAGATCAAGGACCAAAGATCAAAGATCAAAGAGGAGATCAACAAAGAGGAAATCATCAAGAGAAGACTAAACACAAATTGGTTCATATAATTGCTTCAAGGGTAATTAGATCTTATCCTTTCTCTTGAATTTTCATTTATGAAAAACATATCAATGTTCATGGCTTAAGATACTTGGAAGAAAGTTTTGTTTTTGAATTTAAACAACCACCTTAGACTTCCGCTTCGATTAATTTGATTAAATGCATGTTTAATATTCAAATGAACTTTGGAAAAATATTTTGAAATTCCTACATGTTGAACTTTGTTTTACTATAAATTTGGTTAACTTTGAATGTTTGATGTGTTGGAGATTTGGATTATTTGATGAAAATGTTAATTTTTGTTAGCTGCATCAATTTTTGTTTAAAGATTATTTGATGAAATATAGATGTTTGTTACCAGGTTTTGTGTTATTGTAAGATGTTCTATTTTATGCCTAAATCGGCCGCACCAAACCAGTTATGACTGGTTTTGGTTTGGTTTTCATTTTTGATTTTAGCTAAAAATCGAACCACACTGGATCTTAAAAGTTTAATTGGTTCAGCTATGGTTGAGGATCAAACTTAGACCAAACCGAACTGTGTCTATACCTACTATCAGGGATGTTTACGCCCTAGAGGGATATCATTGGGTCCTGGCATTCCTTTGGTCAATTATGCAATAAGTATCACCTTAATCGCTGTTGAAACAGTAGTAGCTAGTATTACTTGTTGGCGTAGCTAGTATTACTTATTGGCTAAGTATCATTCAATGGAGAGGGGCCGCTAATTTGATGGAGAAGGGCCGCTGATCACTAACCATCCCGAGTCGTGTCCCGAGTGGAAACAACATGCAGTACTTCACCTCGGGTGACATGTAGTTCCCTCTTGTTACGACCATAATTCATTGTAACGAGTTAGCATGCATATTCATTAACCTTATATATTGCTTTGTTAACATTCTTCACATCAAATTAAAATAGACTATGGACTTTTTTTTTCTTTTGTTGAGTTAGTGTCCATCTTGTGCTTTGATTTACTTAACTTTTCCTCTATTTTAATTTCTTTATGGAATTTTTTTATAAAGAGAATGTGTTTATCAAGCATAAGGTGTTTGTTGAAATATCTAGCCCAACCTACTCATGCTTGGGCTTTTCTCTTCTCAAATTCCTTTCACTCATTATCTCTACTAAAAAAACCTCATGTTTTCATTTTGATTAGAAAGAAGCCATGGATCATTCAAGAAGCTTGTTTTATCGCTCCCTTATTCCAAAGCCAAACTTATTCCTCCAACGAGAGCTTATGGCACATACAACTTCGAAATAGTCGAGGGCCGTGTCTCATACCCCAAACAACAAATTCAGCGCCCGGACCATCATTGATGTTGTCCATTCGCTCATTTAGTTTCATCATTAGGCATGACCATATGTACAAGGGTGAATCCATATATGAGCAAGAGGGGTCAATTGACCTTTACAAGCCTATAATCCACCATTGGAGGAAGTTAACCCTTGCAAATTGCCCACAACTACTTGATGAAATGCTCTAGAGGGTGCATCAAAGATATAGGTTTTTTCTGACGTTAAAACGACGTTGTGCCACTTAAGGTTTTTCTGTTTTTGTTTTTAAAACCTAGCCAAACGATTATAAGAGTGGCAGCAGCTGCTGCCCTATAAATGTAAATTGGGGATGGGTTTTTAACACAATTCTCTCATTCAAATCCTAAATTCCCAACCCCTATTCTATCCAACCTTCACCCAATCCCAGCCTCTCCACGTTAATCTCTGCGACAACCTCCTCATCCAGTGGTGGCATCAAAGCAAAAAGTTATTCTCAAATTTAATTTGGTTTTAAATTTTCCCTAAAAAGTGAAAGTATGTTATCATATTTCCTAATCATTTTAGGCTTCGATGAAATTGATTAATATGTTGATTAGGTTGAATAAATTAAAGTTTTTGATTAATTGAAATATGTTAGTTAAGATTCTTAGAAGTTTTTGTTTTTCTTGATTAGTTGTTGTTGATTGTATTTGTTAGGGTTTTTTTTAATTGTATTGTATTTGTTAGTTTTTATAAATTGGATTTATTTTTGTGTTTGTTAATTAATGAAGATTCTTATATATTTTGGTTGTTAGAATAAATCTTGGAATTTGAATTATTAATTAGTTTGTATGGTTTTCAAATAGAAAATTATGGAACGATACTTTAAGAGAAAGTTCTCATCAACTACTTCTAGTTCGGATCAATATGGCTTGGTTGAACTCAAGAGATGTGGGTATTTCGAAAGATGTGGGTAGTTCAAAAGAAAGTGAGTTGCATGATCTTATGAATAATCTTCCTGCAAACCCTGGATGTCAACCTCAAATGTTGGATTAAGATCCTAACATTCAGAATCGAAGTTCGAAGAGCATATCTACAAAAGGGTCCCTATCAGCCTAAGAATCACACATTTCCACAAATTGATCTTCCAGGGTATGATCGACGCTTTAATGTCAAGTGGTATGATGAGTTTAAATTGTTGGAGTACAATATAAGTAAAGATGTTCCATTTTGCCTTTATTGTTATCTATTCAAATACAATTTCAAAATTGGTCAAGGGTGTAACGACACCTTCATAGAGATGGGTTCAAAAAATTGGAAGAATAAATAAAGAATTAGGAATCATATTGGAGGTGTTGGAAGTGTTCATAATCAATCTAGACAATATTTTGTAGATCTTATGAATTAGAAGCAACACATCCAAACAGTTTTGGGCAAGCAATCAGACCAAGCTCGTATTGATTATCGTATTTGCTTTCTCTCTTGATTGCGGGAGATTTTTGTTGAAGCAACGTCTTCCTTTTCATGGCCATGATGAGAGTGACACTTCAAACAATATAGGGAATTATTTGGAGCTCTTACAATTTCTTGTCGATCATGATGAGAAAGTTAAGGCTGTTGTGTTAGAAAATGCTTCATGGAATTTCAAGCTAATTGCTCCAACAATTCAAAAAGATCTTGTGAATACTTGTGTCACTGAAACTGTTAAGAAAATCATTAAGGATATGGATGGTGCATTCTTCTCTTTATTAGTTGATGAATTGTGTGTTGTGTTAGTAAAAGAACATATGGCAGTGTTGTTTCGTTATATGGACAAAAGTGGGGATGTAATTGAAAGGTTTGTGGGCATTTAACATGTTAGCGACATTACATCAAACTCACTAAAAGAGGCTATTGACACATTGTTTTCAAAAGAGGAATTGAGCATTTCCATGCCAATAGGACAAAGATATGATGGAGCTAGTAATATGAAGGGTGAGTTCAATGGTTCTAAAACATAGATTTTGAGAGAAAATCGTTGTGCCTATTATATTCATTGTTTTTGTACATCAACATTAATTAGCTTTTATGGCCGTGGCAAAGGGAAATGTTGATATTGCCACTTTTTTCACATCTTTTAATAGCTTGGTTAATATTGTTGGAGCATCATGTAAGCGTCGTGATATGCTTAGAGATCAACTACAAAAGGATATTACATAAGCTGTTGAAAAAGATAATCTTCCAACATGGTGAGGCTTAAATCAAGAAACTTGTCTCAAGCGTCTTGATGATACACGTTGGAACTCACATTATGGTACCACACTTAGTATCATTTTCATATTCAAATATGCAGTGAAAGTGCTTAAATTGATTATTGAGGATGGCTCCATTGATAATATTGGTGAAGTAAATAGGTCATTGAGAGAAATACAATCTTTTGAATTTGTATTTCACCTATTTTTCATGAGATCTATATTGGGAGCCACAAATGATTTGTCACAAGCATTACAAAGGAAAGACCAAGATATTGAGAATGCAATGACTTTAGTCAAAGATTGCAAGGACAAACTACAACACATGAGAGAGAATACATTTGAAGTCTTGCTTGATCAAGTATCTTCCTTTTGTGGCAAACATGATATTGAGGTTCCAAACATGGATGAAGCATATGTAGCTTAATGGAGATCACATCGGAGAGCTCCTAGAATAACACACCCCCATCATTCTCATGTGGATATCTTTATGCAAACCACTGAGTGGCAATTTGTGGAAATAAATCATCACTTCAGATGAGGTAAATATTGAGTTACTTCTTTGTTTGGCATGTTTGAGTCCGGATGATTCATTAATAGCTTTTGACAAACAAAAACTACTTTGTTTTGCTGTTATCCTCAAGATTTTACTCCCGAAGACTTTTTGGAACTTGAATATCAACTTGGGATTTATATTCATCATATGCGTACGAGGAGCGATTTTTCTCAGTTGGATTGGTGGCCTTGCAAGAAAAATTGTGGAAATAAGATTGCATAGAATATTTAATTATGTTTATTTGTTTCTTACATTAGCCTTAATTTTATCAGTTGCAATAGTTTTCTGTGGAGATAACATTTTCTGGTATGAATATAAAAGGTCCACTTCATAACCAAATGGGAGATTAATGGTTGAGTGATAGCTTACTTGTTTATATTGAGAAAGATGTGTTTGTTTGTATTAATATTGACTCCAGAATATGAAACCTCATCGTGGACAATTGTAATGTGGTTTTTTTATTACTTATGAATTATAATATTATCATTTTTTTTGGGTGTATTTTGTGTATAATTTTTTTTAACCTTTTAGATGTTGAACCTTGGAAGGAAAATTTCTAAATTTGCCACTGCATGTGTAGGTTTCAGCCTGACGACCATATAGTTTTGGTGGTCTAAGGCACCATTGCTGCATTTTAGAGAAACATGGTTCACAACATCACAATTAAGATATGGGTGCCGCTCTGTTATCTAACATCCCCTCCGAGCGCTAAGTGACTGTCAATGACTAAGAGATGTGACAATCAAGTTACGTTATCCGTATGTTGACGCTAAAGGTGGAGGTCTCATAAATAAGCCACATATATAAGATTGGTTCCGATCCCACTCAGACATAACTGTTGTGGCTTTAGTAACCAACATAGGGTGGTCCATGCAAGCTACCATGGTCATTTGCCGATGTGTGGGTTGGTCAAAGCTTATGATAAGTTCCAACTGGTATTCAGTCCCTCTTTCTCATCTATTAATTTCTTTGCATTAAGTCATCACTCTTGAATTTTATGTTTCCTTTTATTTTTCATGGTAGTGGATTTCTTTTTTTGGCATTTCTTTTCTTAACTTTCTTTCACTCATCATCTCCGGATAGAGAGCTCATTTATTTCATTTTGATTGGGTAAGAAGCAATTACTCATACGAAAAGCTTGTTTTATTGCTCCATTATTTCGAAGCCAAATATATCCCTCCAATGAGAACTTATTGCATATGAAACTTCGGAAATAGTCGAGGGTAGTGTCCCATACCCAGAACAACATTGGCCTTGGATCATCCTTAATGTTTTCTATTTGATGGTTCAGTTTCCTTCATTAGACTTGACGAGGGTAGGTTTCAGTCTTACGACACTGTAGATTTAGTGGTCCAAAGCACCATTCATACATTTTATAGAAACATGGTTCATAACGTCCATATTAAGATATGAGTGTCACTTCAGCTATCTAACACCCCTTCAAGCGCTCAAGTTACTATCAATGACCAAGAGGCCTAATAATCAAGTTACGTTATCTGTATACATAAGCTAAAGGTGTAGGTCTCATAAATATGCCACATGTGTAGGACTAGTTACGGACTAAAGGTGTAGGTCTCATATCTATATCTGTATATTGAAGCTTGGATTGATACTCTGGTACTATGGTGATTTCAACCTTGGACAAAGAGAATCCTAAGTGAGCAAGTGCATCTGCCTTGGTGTTTTTTGATTTGGTACTTTTTGATCGTGTAAGCATGGAACTTGCTCATGAGCTTTTGTACTTGGGCTAGATATTCGACCATGCGCTTTTCTGGGCCTGATACTTAAACGTGACTTAACTACTAGTTGTGAGTCACTATAGATTCTAAGTTGCTCTACCCCAGGTCAAGAGCGATTCTCATGCCTATTAGAATCGAAGTGCATACCTTAGCTCGTGCTTGTTCAATGTGATCAACACTAGTCTAGCTTCACTCCGTTGGCTGCCCTAAGAATGGTCACATTGGGGAGAAACCCATGTGTATGTTGTCATTTCTTCTTCACCAGAAGGCTACCCTCATTCATTGAGTCACACCTCCTTGTGTCTTTCTTTATCAAGAATTTTGTAATGAAATTGGCCGCCTCCTATCCCTGGTTTGTAGGTCGCACTTGGTATTGTATGTCAAATACACCTAGTTCGACTAACCACTTGACCATCCTCCCTGAAGTCTCGGCCTTCATCAATATTTTCTTTTGAGGTTGGTTGGTTAGGACCACAATTGTGTGCAATTTCAAGCGTACCACTTGAACAGGGTAGGAGTTCATGCTAGACAACCAGAAATACCTTAGACCGAAGAATATTTAAAAGGGTGAAGCGGTCCGGAGTCATGCCCTAGGAGTGTATCAAACTACATCAAGGTATTAAATATCGATGGTTAACCACTTAGAATTTCCTTTTTTTCCCTTTGTTTTCTATTTTTCCTTGTTTTCACCCCACTTCCTTATTGTCTTTAGCTCTATTCCCTTTGCTTTACATGTGATAAGCACCCAAAAACTCCAATCATATTAGACTTAACGCATTCCACATATTTACTTACACAAAAATATCATTTATTAGGTCAAAATAATAAATAGTTAAATATTAAACTTATTCAATCAAATGAAAATATAATAGACAAAAATGAATAAATTATTAAGTAATTACTATATGCTTTAAGTGTATATGTTAGGGACAATAATAAATTGCACTTTTAGGCTAGTATCATACCGAGTATAGTGGGATCATGTGTGATCGACAAAGAGGGTCAACTACATTTTGCACTCTAATGATTTAGGATCTTTCGGAATTTGGTTAGTGTCTTCAAAAAAGTTAATTAAAATAATTATGGAGTCTTGGATGGCTATCTTGGATTGTTCCCACAATGATTACAAATGCCACATATAGGCAACAAATATTATTATTTTTGTAGAAATTTTCAATTTTTTGGGTACAAGGAGATGACAAAAATAGTCTATGTGCATCAATAATTATATGTAAGCACAAAATGGGCATATCAAGTGCCTGTTAAAAAATAGTAATTAACTTGGTAGTTATTATATGATGAACACATGTTGTTTTTATCAATTTTTAAACGTTAGTGACCATGTTGGTGTCAGTGACTTGATATAAGCCACGATGTGTAAGTCTAACATCGGAGAATACAACAATAATCTAGAAGTTATATGTAAGACCCGTGTCTTGGGGAAACAAGAACGGTGAGCAATCCCACATCGCTTGGGGAGGGAAAAGTGACGTGCTTTAAATGTGTGGGCACTTCTCTTCAAAGCATGAGACCTTTTGGGAGCTCACTGGCTTCGGAGTCATGGGAACTCTGAAGTTAAGCGAGTTGGGGGCTAGAGCAATCCTAGGATGGGTGACCCACTAGGAAGTTGCTCGTGAGCTCCCAGAAACAAAATCGTGAGGGCAGAGAGGGGGGCCCAAAGCGGACAATATCGTGCTAGGGGAGTCGGGTCGTGACATTATATTTGATCCACTCCTAATTGTACCAAGACCTTTTAAGTTAAAATCCCACACATAGAGGTTCATTGGACCTAACCCGATCCAAGGATTGGACCTAGGTAGTTAAGGTAAGGACAATATCGATGCATTATTCCAGATAGGTAATCGGATCTTATTGGGCCCGTTGGCACAACAATTAATATCAATATAAGAGCTTAGTTCAGCTACAACACACTTGGTTTAAGGTGAAGCCATTGACATGTTTAAGGAGGCGACTCGAGCAAATTCCTAGACTGGTGAAGAAAGGTGGAAATCCTAATGGTGGCTAAGTAGGTAGAGCAAGGGCGCCTAGCAAGGCTGTATTTTTGACCTATTTTTGACCTTAAGGTGGGGATAATATCGAGGCATGGTTTGGACAGAGTGGGCTCCTATTTTTGACCTACAACAATTGGAGTTGCAAGTACCATGTCATCCTTGAAAAGTGAGAGTATTGTAACTAGTGGGTTACCTTGGCTTGGATCTCGCCAAGGTCGAGATTGTTGGTGTAGGTGGCTCGATAAAAGCCATGATGTCCATTGGGCCTAACCCAATCTAACGATTGGACCTAGATGGTTAAAGTAGGGACAATATCGATGCATGGTTCGGAGAGGTAGTGGGTTCTTATTTGGCTCATTGATACGACAATTGGTATTAGAGCATGGCTCGACAACAACGCACTTGGTTTAAGGTAAAGCCATTGACATGTTCAAGGTGGCGACTCAATCAAATTCCTAGATCGGTGGAGAAAGGTGGAGCGGATTAATAGAGCAAGGGCTAGGTAGAGCAAAGGTAAAAGGCTCAAGGAAATCCTAGTGTTGACTAACTAGGTGGAGCAAGGGCTCCTAGCAAGGCTTGACAAAATCTTAGGGTCAAGTGGAGTAAGTGCTCCTAACGAGGCTCAAGAAATCTTTGTGGGAAGAGGTGGAGTTATGGGGATCATGTCATTCTTGAAAACTACGAGTGTTGTAATGGGCAGGTTACCTTGGCTTGGATCTCACCAAGATGAAGATTGTTGGTGTAGGTAGCTCGATACAAGCCATGATGTGTAAGTCTCACATTGGAGAATACAACAACAATCTATAGTTCAAATATAAGTGGTCCACTCCTAATTGTATTGAGGTCTTTTAAGTTAAAACGCCACAGCTAGAGGTCTCTAGGAACTAACCCAACCCAAGAATTGGACCTAGATGGTTAAAGTGAGGACAATATCGGTGCATGGTTTCGACATGAGTGGGCTCTTGTAGGCCCGTTGGTAGAATAGACCAAACTGTTACAGGCCCAACCCAACAATTACATAATAAAATTGAGTCAAAGAAAAAATTTCGACTACGTTATAGACCGTCCAACTGACTAATGAAGGTTTGCCACTTCTAAGAGTTAGGGATGGCAATAGGCTAGTTTGAAGCTGGGTATGGCAATACCATCCCCATTCTTGCTCTCCATCCCCGCCCCCGTTCCCAATAAAACTTTCGGGAAATCCCCATTCCTGTCCTGAATCCACTCTTTATTTGTAGAAAAACCAATTCATATATACAACACTAAATTAGATACATGCATCTATGCAAATAAAATGTAGCCTAATTAAAAAGAAATTGGTTGATCAACACTGTGTTATTAAAGATATACAACTTGCAAACCTCTACTTTTTTCTTTAGAAAATCGAGAGATACACATGGAATTGAAATGAATGCCATATGCAAGAAAGAAAGACCCCATAATAGTATAATCATATTAAATTTCTTAAATAATTTAAAAAGAAGTTAATTGTTATTTTATAATATATTAATTAATTAAAAATAATTATCATATCAAGCCGGATTTAGGGATCCTCGTTCTCATCCCTGATTTTCCCCTGAACTATCCCCCGTTAGGGCTGGGGACCCGCCGCAATGGGAATTTCTACCATCCCTACTAAGAGTAGCTCAAACTCAAAAAGAAAAGCTTTGTATGGTTAAAAGTTTGGGTTAATTACAGTTTAGTACCATATGGTTACACCCTTAAGACATGTTAGTCCATATCTTTTCAATTTTAACAATCACATACCCTGGTCTTTTAAATTTGTTACAATGTGGTTCAACCGTTAGGTTTCCGTCATATTTCTCCGTTAGTTGCCTACGTGGCACTATGGGTCCCATATACATATATATATTTTTTAACTTTTAATATGAATAAAATATTAAAAAATCGAAGAAAACAATTTTAACAAAATAAAACTCTCTCTCTCTCTCTCTCTCTCTCTCTCAATTCCTCCCAATTTCTTCCCCCTCTCTCTCTCCTTCCTTCCAATTTCTTCCCCCAATTCCTCCCGATTTCTCCCCCGATGATGGCGTCAGGGAAGTCGAGATCGGGAGGGGAGGGAGATGAGGGGCTGGTTGTTGAACTCGGAGAGGAGCGAGTCGACCTCGGAGGTGAGATCGGAGGGGTTGTAGAGAATGGCGTCGTAGACAAGCTGGGGGAGGTCATTGGGGGTGCGCTGGTATCAAACTGAAGAGAGGAATTGGGTGGTGAGGACGGATTAGATACAAGATGGGTGTTTGTGGGTTTTGGTGTTCATTTCCATTTTCGTTTATTTTTAATTTTTTTTAATATTTTAATATTTTATTCATATTAAAATCTGGGATGAGGGGGAAGAAGAAATCGGAGAGGGGGGGGGGAAATAAGTCTGGGTTTCTGGGCTCACAGGGATGTGGTTGCAGGCTCTATGGCCATCACCAGAACTCTGGAAAGCAACATCAAATCCATCCCTAGCAGGTTCTGTCACTATTGGACTTCACCATGGGAGACCCTCAGTTGGCTTGCAACTCTCGGATACATTCACCAATCTTAAAAGATTGCTTTGGGATATGTGTGGTATTAGAAAGTTTTGCAGACTGAAAGACCTTTCCTTTCATCTTGCACTGTTAAGTCATCAACATGATACTCAAAACCCTTCCGTCTCTCTCTAGAGGATGGTGAAACCAAACCACCACTCTCCTTCCCATCCGATCCAACCAATCATCACCATCTAGAGAATTGGGTGGTTGTGGTATGGGTTTGAAGGTTGGGTGTTGGAGCTTGATTGGGAGAACACATAGAGAGAGAAATTTTTATTTTTGTGGTTTTTTGGTTTTTAATATTTTATTTATATTTTAATCAATTTAAAATTAAAAAATGTGAAAAATGTGGGACCCACAGTGCCACGTAGGCAACTAACAGAGATATATGACAGAAACCCTAACGGCGGAACCACATTATAACAAATTTAAAAGACCGGGGTATGTGATTGTTAAAATTAAAAAGATAGAGACTAACATGTCTTAAGGGTGTAACTACAGGAGTACTAAACTGTAATTAACCCTAAAAGTTTTCTATTACACCTATTGATTAGTTCATCGTGTCATTATTTGAACATTTTATTGATCGAAATTTTCCTTAAATTTATGCCCAAGTTCCATTTTAATCCCCCAACTAATCATTTCACCCCAATAGTAACTCTCTCTTTCATTTCAAATTGGTCATAATGTAGCATTTTCCACCACGCATGCTCCGCTGACCACTCCTCCCTTTATGCACCCTTGCACCAATAAAATTTGACGGTGGGACTTATTTGACACGAAAGAGAGAGTTAACGGATTATTGGGATGAAAAAAATTAGTTGGATGACCATTTTGGACAAAATGACGGATTTTCGATTTGGAGAAATTGAAAATTACATGGAATTCTAAAGTGACGAAATTTTGATTTCCATCATTTCAATTTCTGGTAATTGGAGATTTCAGTTTTTGGATTTATGTATGTCGAATTTTGTAAATGACAGAATTTTGTAAATGATACTATAGAATTGTGAAATGATGCCTATTTTGATGGAAATTAAACTCGGGAATTTGACGCTCAAATTTCCACGATTTTTTCCACACGTCATTTAATAAATTCCACGCTTAACTTGCCGAACAAGGGAATTGTCAATTTCTCCTATTAAATTCCCAACTTTTAGCTAAATTTTAAGTTGTTGACCCTCATCCAAAAGGAGGGTAACTTTTAATTACGTTATTCATATTTTAGTTCAAATTGATGGTTTTAGCCCTAAAATTAACGACTATTGACAGAATTTGACATAATGATCGATTTGTAATAATTTAGTTGAAAAATCAAAATAAAACTAGACATAAGTTCATGGACCATTTCAATCAAAATCCCTTCAAAATATCAAGAGTATTGTTAAACGAACACTAAAATTAATTGAGTACACCCTATGATCTAAGTACATTATAATATTTTAATCAAAATGTAAAATTAACTAAGTACACCCTATTTAACTACCAAAAGTAACCTGGTACACCCTAGTACACTCTATCACACAACCCCCTCATACCAATCCTATACCAGATTTCTCTTTTTACATGAATTTGTACCATCTTTTCAAATTTTGAGTTTGCATCAAAATCTTTAATTTCTTAAGCTGTTGTGGGAGTAGATTTAATAGGGCAATCTCATAGTAGTAGGGGGAAAAAGAAAAACAAAGAAAAAGGTTTCAATGTCCATGCAAAGATTCTATATACAATTTTTCTATGAATCATCCCAAGATTTTCTTCTTTTTGGGGGGAATTGAAATTAATTCAGAGTAGGAGATTTTGGTCAATTCCACCATTTGAGTAGGTGATAGTTTTGTATTCAGTTAATTTTAAGGTTTGTTTAGCAACACTCAATATCAAACAATCTAACAAATGGATTTCTCAAATGCAATATCCAAACTAGGGGGTGGTTGCAGGTTCGAATTACCACGACTTTTCAATGATACCTATGTGATAAATAAAGGACATATTGTGGTATGGTAAAAATACGAACCAATAACCGATCGACATATAGCGGTATGCCGCAATTGTCAGTATATTGCGGTCGGTATACCGCAATTGTCGGTATATGGAACAACATAATATTACAAAACTTTGTATCAACAAAAAAAAGTCTGCTCATGCTTAAAAACACTGTTGAAATAAGCAGAACTTTCTATAATTGACAATGATTCTTTAACTCATATAGAGAGAATGAATTTTATTATTAAAAATAAACCAATACAATCCACAATCGTGCTAATGCACAATTAATCAACTAAATAGTTGATTGCAAGCTAGATATTATCTCGGCTAACCCACTAATAACAACCTAACAAAATTACCAACACAACAGAGGAGTTTGCAATACTAATTGAAACCCAGGTTCCTACTCAATAAAAGTTTAATTATTTACTAATTAAGTTATATTAATTCATTAAATATTCAAATGATATTTTTTCAAGACTGAGATTTAAAATAAAAAGACAATAGAGGGAACTTCAAGAGATTGGTGGAGAATACACTTCATTAGTAATATATTCAAAGCCAAGGTGAGTCTCATGGAGAGGAAGACGAAAAAGAAGAAGAAGAAGAAGAAGAAGAAGAGAGAAGAGAGAAGAGAGAAAGATTCATCTAAATGATGAAGTCCTAGCCTCTAATAGTTAATATAAAATAATTATAAGTATTTATTTTAATAATTAATTAAATTATATTGCGGTTTGTGTTCTACCGCATTATTTGAATATGCGGAACTACAACCTCAGTTCTATAAATTACATGTTGCGATCGATTTTTGTGATAAATCAATTTAGATGCAGTAACACCTTGGTCGATATTTGTGGTTTTTGGGTCTAAAATGCCAGCCTTAATCCAAACTGCTTAGCCTTTTTCTCCCAATTAAATAATAGATATTTATAAAAATACCCAATCTTAGATATGTATTTATAAAAATACTCAAATACTATTTAAACATAGAAACATACCCAAAATCAACCTCACAATCAACAATTGTATATTTTTGGGGTATGTTTATAAATGGGTTTTGTGTGTGTGTAATGATGGGTTTTAGGTATGTTTATAAAGTGTTTTGGGTGTTGGGTATTTTTATAATTTCAGCTCCTATTTTGGGTATTTTTATAAAACTCCCTTAAATAAGATGCAAAAGGACAATGCCTGTCCTTGTAATGTCAATCCAACTTGCCGCTGCCAAACCAAACCAAACCAAGCTCAATTTCAATTTGTTCAGTTGTCCAGTTCGCCTTCTCCAACAACCAAACATGTTAATGAACAATCCAAATAATATCCCACACCCTCTTCTCTATCTCCCTGCGCTTTTCCTTCAACCATGACCCTCTTGTTTCCCATTCTCTCTGGCCGTCTTTAAATCCTGCTAAAACCCTAGCCTGCCCCCCTCCTTATCCCCTCTTCAACTTCCCATTTTGCCCAAACCAATATTCCAAATCCCAAATTTATAAAATAAAATAAAGAAAACCATTGTACATCCGCCTTGCATGAGCGCCCTTTTGCTTTTCCACATACATATTAGCCAAAAAATTTCCCCAGTTTCAAAGCTTTAATAATAATTTCATTCGATTCTTTGCCCTGAGATTCCCATTTAGTTCTTTGGTGTTGAAATTTTCGTTCTGGGTCTTGTTCACTTCTGTTATTTGCTTGTAATTTATCGAAATGGCGCTTGAGTCTTCCATTCTGACTTTGCCTAGGTACAATTCTTGCTCGAAATCATGGACTTTCATGTGTTGCAATAGGCAAACAAAATTTCCCATGAAGGTTTTGCTGCAAAATAATCGATACCCATTTCAATTGCGGTCGAACTGCATTGGTAATAGTGGTTTTAGGAGCTTCTTAGGTCCAAGATGTGAAGGAGTTGACTTGTTGGTTAATAGAGCTCGTTTGCAAGCTCTAGCTAATGATAATGAGAGTTCGGGCAGTGCAGATGTTGTTTCGGGTTCAAAGTTTGATTTTGTTAAGGAATTGGTAAAGTGCGGAATTATTTTGGCAGCCATGGTTTGTGGGGTTTTAATTTATGGGTGCAGAAGAGCTTTTGCGGTGGAGGGTGTGGTGAATGCAGGCTATGGGGTTATTGGGCAGAGCATATTGTTGCTCAGGAATGCCTGGCCGAAGACATTGCAGGTTCTTCAGCTCTTCAAAGAGCAGGGTTTGATTTTGGCTTTGCTTTTGGGACTCTCAGCGTTTTTCTCAATGGCGGAGACTTCAATTACCACACTGTGGCCCTGGAAGGTATGAATTTGTTATGCTCTGTGAATGCTTATATCATAGGCATTGTGAAAGATTGCTTTTGATTTGTTTGGATGACAAATTTTTTGTCCACCTCTGGACATTGCACTCTTTATGACTTTTTTAATGAAGTAACTTGCAACTAAGCCATTCTGATGATGTTCGAAATGATAAACTGTAAGTGTAAGTTTTATGTTACTTATCCTTTTAAGTTATGGGTAATTTGACTTAACAATGGAGGAACACTGTATATTTGTCAATGCCAACTATTTATCATTCATTAACATTTGTGGGCTGGTTTCCATGTCTGGTTTTATATCCTTTATCCTGAAGTAGAGTTAGACTCTTGTTCTCTATCGATTGTAGTGGAAATTACATTTTTGACCTTGGAATGCAAAGCATCCTTTCTTAAACTTGCTAATTCAACAGACTTGATTTCATACACGAGGGTTAAAAGTATTTGTGGTTAGCTTTTTAAATGACCTCCAAATAATATGGAATTAAGGACCTTAATATGTTATGGCTTTCTTCTTTTTCAGTGCTTATGTGGACATAAAATTGTAACTTTGGAATTTGCATATCCAATTTTCAGTAAATGATCAACCTATTAGCTTACTGAAAGAAAATGAATGATCTGACCCATTAGGATCTTGAAATAACATCAGTTAATTGATATTAATGTGTGTCAGGTGCGTGAGTTGGCTGAGAAAGAGTCTGAAGATGGTGTCTTCAAATTGCTTCGCAACGATGTTACTCGGTTCTTAACAACCATACTTATTGGAACAACGTACTTTCCTTCTCATTTTTGTTGGTATTAATTTTTCTACTCTTCCATCGTGAAGTTGAACATTTCTTTCTTATTGTAGAATTTCCTTATGTACTCAGTGTTGTCAATATTGGAGCAACTGCTTTAGTTACAGATGCTGCAACAGCAATATTTGGTGAAGCTGGTGTTAGCGCAGCAACAGGAGTAATGACGGTATGTTTCATTTTCCTTGCTTGATCAATTAATAAGCATAGAGATGGAGGTACAGAGTTTGATATAGGGATAAGTATTTTGGACATTCAAACTTTAAAACATGCTGTTTAGTGCTTAATTTAATTTTGTTTTTTATCTTTTCACCGTACCCTTTTTGTATCAACAAACTTCTAATTATGAATTATCCCAATAACTAGTATTCTGTAGTCTTCACTCAGTAATCTCAGAAAAAATATTTCTACGATTGCCCTTTTGTCTGTTGGAAACAGAGGGGGCGGGGGCTGAAGAAACTCCTATATTAAAAAAAAATGGATGTCTTTTCATTTCGTATAAAGTACAGTTTTTTGTTTCTTTTTTAGTGTGTACCTGCACTCTCTCTCTTCCTCTATCTCTGTGTCTAGATAGAGAAAGATTGATTCAATAAACTCATAGTTCTGAAAGAGTCTAATTTGTTTTATTAAGTGAAATTGAAGAAGAGAATGCTATTTCCACTGTGTTGAGTCTGGCTTTTGTTGAAAAGTTGTTATTTTAGATGTTAAGAGCAAAATCAGTGTTCTTTCTTTCCTCTCCTCATTTCTTATCAAAGGCCAGAGGCTGCATATACATATATAAGAAAATAATGTACTAGTGGGACTGATATTTAATACTGTTTATTTATCTTGGTGATGCAAGGTTGCTATTTTGCTCCTCACTGAAATAACTCCCAAAAGTGTCGCTGTTCACAATCCCACAGAGGTTGCAAGGTTTGTGGTAAGTTAGAAACTGTAGAGTTTCTCCAACTTCTACTAAAACCCACATGACCACTAATTAGACATCTTTGTCTTTTTCTTTAGACTTTTAGTTGTGTTAACTCATTTTTTCTTGACTGATATTATTCCTGCTTGTCTTGATTAATTTGGTCAATGTTGGATGTGATGCCTCTAGGTTAGGCCAGTGGCGTGGCTCTCATTGGTATTATATCCTGTGGGAAGAGTTGTTACATATCTATCAATGGGGATGCTAAAAATACTCGGGTTGAAAGGAAGAAGGTTTGCTCTTTTGATAACCCAAATTTGAATTCTCCCTAACTTCCAATTTATGTCATATTTATTTCATTTGCTGCTTATCAATAATCCAGTTGGTGCTTGGCTGGTGCTGCTTGACAATTATGGTTATTAGCTCTTTGTGCTTATGGACTTCATAGTTCGCATTATAATTTAAATAACATTGTGTGTCAAAGGGTTAAGAAGGACGATAGAGATAGACTATGGGTTAGGGCTGGGGTTCGTTTGGGCCAAAAACGTGCATCAAACCGGGCTAGTTGGTTTGCCCAAATTTCAAACTGAAACCGAACCAACTGGGCTTCTAACTGACCAGGTCTAATTCCTGCATCACAGTTTATAATATCTTTGGCTTCTCTATCATTACCAAATGGTTCTAGGTGGGATGCTCTAAATTTAACATGTGGTCAAAGCCAACGCTCCACGTGTCTGGTCCTACAACCACACACACTCCATATCATCAATATAATTGATCCACATGTTTGGATCAGTCTTGCCACATGTGAGGGGCGTGTTGAGAATATAGAATCCCATATCAGAAATTCTAAGCCATGCATAATAATATGTATGGTCTTGGGTCTCTTCACCTAGCCAATTGGTTGTGGGTTAGATGCATTAAGTTTAACATAATCTTTGGACTGTTATCTCATGTGTTTCTTGATAGTAAGTGGAACATCCACCATGCTAGAGTATTGTGAAGGCTATCTTTCTTTTAACCTGATAAATACATGAAGGTGTTGCTTTCATTTTATGGATAAGAGAGAATTAGATATATGGAATTTTGAACTTGTACCTGTTAATATTGTTTACGGATGTGTTTTGTTTACTATGAAAATGTTCTTCTTGAAAATTATGCCTTTGTTTTACACCTTTTCTATGATCAGTGAACCATATGTTACTGAGGAGGAGTTAAAACTGATGCTGCGGGGGGCAGAGTTAAGTGGGGCAATAGAGGAGGAAGAACAGGTACTTGAATAGTTTTTGGTTTCCCATAAATATTTTATTCTGCTGCATTACTTCCAAGTTGCTAAAGAAATATTCATTTTCTGAGTATAATGAAGAAAATCCATGTTATCAGTTCTCAATTCAATGCTTCTGCCATCAAGTATTCTATTGTTTTTTCAACATGTTTCCACCAAATCTTTATGTTATATGTGAAGATTTAATATGGCAGACATTTTGCTGTTATCCCGTCTTTGATGAGTGAAAATCTTCCTAAGAAATACATTTTGTGAGATACTATTTGACTAGTTGAGTTCCTGTTGTATATGGAGAGAAGAGAGACAGTGGGGTGGGGATGTAAAAGTAATAATTTCAAACTATTGGATTTATCAAGGCACTTGAAAGAGTAGCTGGGCTGTTATTGACACCCACAGCTTTGTTTGGGACGTGAGGAATTTTTAGTAACACTACATTCTATCCTACAGAATTTTTTGTGCATGAAGAGAAAAATGTTTGTTTCTGGATTAACTTCCACATGGAATTTCTCCATGAACTTCAGTTTCAAAATATCTCTGTTTATATATGTGTATATACGGTAATGCCCTTTTGCCATATCTAACGTTAAATTATCAATCTGGATCATACTTTTAAACAAGAATATACCTGGGCAACGGTGCAGATGCCAAACTGTCTGGCATGTTATGGTACTAAGCTATTAATCTGAACCATTGATCAGGTGGAATCATGCTTTAATGTGTGTTCCTATTTGACTGTATGACAACATAACTTGACAGTATTTGGCAAAAAGGCATAGCAAAAAAAACATTCCAGATATCTGGCAAAAGAAGACATTCCCATTTATATATGTGCACGTGTGTATGTGCGTCATCTAGCCAGTCCATAGCCATTTTATTTCTCCTGTTTTGTAGAATATGATGCTTGTCATGAATATGAAATTCCAACATCTTTGTTCTCTATAATAACACTTGTGCTCGTTTCATCATCCCACTACAACCCCCATCCCCCCTTTTAAGTTTATTAATTGTAAAGTTTTGTGCTCGAAGTTCCTTATTTAAGATACACTTTTTATTGGAAAAATAAATCCTTTTGCAGGATATGATTGAAAATGTGCTGGAGATAAAAGATACGCATGTTAGAGAGGTGATGACTCCTCTTGTAGATGTAGTTGCCATCGATGCCAGTGCAACACTAGTTGATTTTCACGACTTGTGGGTAACTCATCAATATTCAAGGTAATCCAAAATTTTAGTGGTATGGTGAATAGTTCTTTAGTGCCTTCAGCTGATAATAATTTGAACATTCTTCTTATAGGGTGCCTGTTTTTGAGCAGCGTGTTGACAATATAGTAGGAATTGCATATGCAATGGATCTATTGGATTATGTTCAGAAGGTCGGACAGTTTGTACTCCTGTTTATCTCTCTATGAGATGCATATTCTTTGTTTATTAATTGAATAAAAAAATCTCATAGTGCGCAGAACTGTGAATATGTTTGATTTTGAAGGGTGAGCTACTAGAAAGTACTACTGTCGGGGATATGGCTCAGAAACCTGCTTACTTTGTGCCTGGTAATTCTTTGAATTATGCTAAGTTCTGATAAACACATGTATTCTACATTGGATATTCATTGTATATTGCTCTCTCTTAATTTTCTTGTGCATTTATTGCAGTTATAATTCTGACTTGTATACTTTATAAACAAAACCATTTCTGTAAATAAAATGGTTCAATGGAACTGATGTCCCTGGGTGGTGGTTGCTTAACTGATTTGGCCCCATTCCAGCAAAGCCTTGGGGATGCATTAAGGTTTAAATCCTTTGGGTTCCACCCAACTGTCTAATCTGTTGTCTGGTACATTGAGTTCCAAGTGCTCTATTCGCTGTAACAAATTTTATTTAGGTCATGCTCATAATCAGTAGGAGTCATTGAATGAAATGTATGAGTTCAGGACACTGGAGCTGATGTTGCTGCATGATACTAGGCCAAGTGATTTGTAAAGTTTTGCCACCATTACTTTACACTTCTGATTGTGTTATTTAACATAGTATCAAGTTGGCGCTGGACAGCCCTTTAAGCAGTTATAGGCTGTTCATGGTTGAAGTTGTCTGTACTTTTTGAAGTTTCTGTTTCTTGGTTGGTCGTTTGAAGCTCCTGTTCTGATAAGTAGTGGTTACACTACTTATATTTTCTTTCCCTGTAGATATGAAATCATTTTTTAATCAATATGATTCCATGTTAATGAGTTTGGCCTCATGCTCTCACTTACAGTTCTAGCATTTGTTCATGCTACATGAGTCTGGTCTCATGTTCTTGTTGACAGATTTAGCAGTTTGGTCATCAGTTGATGTTTGCATAGAGCTGAATATCTTAGGTTTTGTATCATTGAATCTAGGTGTGCCTTGACTGCAGCAGGCATTTGTCTGTCTTCATTTGGAACAACAGTGTACACCATCTGGTTCTTAATTTTGTTTTGGACTGATTATGGTCCTTAATTTTCCAATGCATAAAGTAGTATAATCCATTTTGCAGATTCAATGTCCGTCTGGAATCTTCTTAGGGAGTTTCGCATCCGAAAGGTTCACATGGCTGTGGTTCTTAACGAATATGGTGGAACTGTAGGGGTATGTTCTTCATTCATCTTTGAATTGAACTTCTGATGTTTTTGTTAAAAATTCACCATGTTGCGCTGCATGTCTCTAACTTGTTTTGTGATGAAACAGATAGTAACCCTGGAAGATGTCGTTGAGGAAATTGTTGGTGAAATATTTGACGAAAATGATTCAAAAGTAATTCTCACTACTAGTGTTTATACTCGTTCATCTACCTTTTTTTAATGAGTAATTCAATAATTAAAGCACTAAGGGGGCCACAACCCATATGCTGGTATGCATAACAAAAATTATTGCATTAGAAAGCTACAAAATCAAATAAGGTTATTTTTGTCAGACAAGTGAAAAACGATTTTCTTTGTCCCGGCAAATATAATGTTTAAGAAATGAGCCCTCACTTACTGGGAGATCTTCTAACCCCATAAATGAGTGCAACTCTTTTAGAACCATAAACACACAAAACTATTGTTCTCAATATAATTGGTAACGCTAATATTTTGGAAAAAGAAAAATCAGTTGTGATGGCTGGTTGATATCATCATATTTTTAAATTTCTTACTGAAATTATTGATGCTGGACCAGGAGGAGATTCAGAAAAAAACTGGCTACATTGTAATGCGTGCAGAGGGTATATTTGATGTGGATGCAAACACATCTATTGACCAGCTCTCTGAAGATCTAAATGTGAAGATGCCTGAGGTATTTATCCTTGCGAGTGTAAAATCCTGAATATTGGTTTTGAAATTTATCCATACGTGATCACACCGTACCTATTCTCTCCGGACCTTTCTATTATGACCAGCCAAGGGAAATCTATCCTAGTCAATATCTCCATTTGATTAATTAATTAGTTTGCTATAATGGTTCTATCTGTTGACTTTGAGCAGTAGAGCATTCCCATCTATTCTGGATATATGCTTGTTCATTGTCATATTTTATTGTAATGGGATACAACTAGACCATACCATGTAGCTATGATTTATTTATTTTACCAAATAGAAAAATATTAGAAATCTAGAAAGCACCTAGGCCCCTTGGAGAGACAACCCTAGTACCCAATAAATGTTCAGCCTTGCACACCTTATGTCTATTGGGAAACAAAATTTGCAGCACTGTGACAGCACATTCACAAAAGAATTGGCAAAACTCAAGAAACTCTAAACCAAGAGAAAACAGAACCACTTCTCCAAAGCCACTGTGCTGTGAATAATCAAATGATCAACAGATTCAATAGAACGCTTGCATGAGAAACAACTATTAACAAGAAATTGGCTGTGTTTCATATAGTAGTCAAAATCTTCTGATGAACAGCTGTCTACATATGAAGTAGCATTTCTTATCCACTGTTAATATTAGAGAGCTGATTTGCTTGTTTGGAGTACAGGTTTATAGGTATCGTATATTTCCTCCGTTTAAATACATGCATCTTTTGAGGGCCTTGTAGCTCAAGTGGTTAAGAGCTAAGAGCGTTTACTCCTGTATCAGATGTCCTATGTTTGAATCTCCCATCCCCCAATATCACTTGTATAAAAAAAAAAAAAAAAACACAGGCATCTAAACCCTCAGCCATTCTTCAGAGAAAAGAAGAAAAAAGAATCCCCCAACTGTTATTATCCTTACCTAATAATTATGATTATGAATTGAGAGCTGAATCGTAATACTTTGCAAGAGCTTGTTAATTTCTGCGCATTATTGATAATCAAAGCATAAAGTAATACAGACGATTTCTCTTCCCAATTGTGATCTGTTTTTGTTTTCAATGTAGACATTTTAAAAAGTATCGGTATTATGCGTTGAATTGTAATTGACATTGTCCATCAATTTTGGCATGTACATTGATCTCTCACCCTTCACTTCTTGTTTACAGGGTCATCAATATGAAACAGTATCAGGGTTTATATGTGAGGCATTTGGATATATCCCAAGGACGGGGGAGAGCATCAAAGTAGTCCTTGAAAAGGAAATTGAAGAGGAGATTGATGAGTCCAAGTCTGACAACCAGGATAAAAAGGATAAAAAGGATAAAAAGGAAAAGCACCAAATTTTTAAAATTGAGGTATGATGAAGATTTTGCTCCATTTAATTCTTTGCATGTGTTAAATTCTAGATGATCTTGTGTTGGTCAATCATGTATTTGGTGGTGGGCTGGGGGAGATTTGGTATGCCTCGGATTATTTAGCATTAGAAAAAAAAAAAAAAAAAAAAAAAACTATCCTTAACTCGTACAAGTGTAATATCAGTGTTGCTATTGTTCTTTTGGGGCAGATACTAGCAGGAAATGCCAGAAAGGTCGGTTCTGTTCGATTTGAAAGGATAGAGAATGATGCTGCGACTGTGGAGACCAAAGAGGTGACCCGCTTGGTTCCCAAAATCATGAAAAGGAAGTGGAGTACTGATCACGACTCAGATGGTACAGAGTATGACGAGGATTCATTTCAAAAGAAACCACAGAATACAATATCTGATGAACATGAAGACAATGTTGATAATCTCAGTATACATTAGTTGCATTGCTCGTGATTCCCTTTTTCACGGAATCATAGAAGAGGTAAAGATTGAGTAACAACGAAAATCAGGAAAGAATATTGTAAAAAATTAAAATTAAAAAAAAAAATCATTTGAGTGCTGAAATTTTCACTTTTGCCTATCCTAATACATGTCTGGTATTTGAGGACTAAGTTTGCCAACTCGATTCTTATGATTTTGACATCAATATGTGGTAGATAGAGCCAGCTTTAAGGGAGATGGCCAAGGTGGAGTAGCTCAGTTATACTGTCACCGCATGGAGCTTCCAATTTTGTGATTAGCGTTGAGCTCCCTGTACTGTCAAAAGTTCTAAACCTAGATGTGGATGTAACTTGTCGATATGACTGGGGAGTGCTCTTTGAAAAGGCAGAGGTTGTCTGTATAATAATATGTTCTGAAATCGTTCAATTATCTTCAAAGGCAGGGTTTGCAGGACCTTTTTTCTTTCTTTTTCAGGCAGCCATGAAATGATGATTTTTTGAGTTGTTTGAGCCAGCCAAGTCATAAAAGAAGTTTGATTTGCAGTTTGTAGTTTATATGGAATTATAGGGTTTCAAAATAACAATGTTGTGTCGAATCAACACCAGGAAAAGAGTATACAACTTGGGCTGAAGGTTCCGAAGCTTTTCCCTGTCAAAGTACAATCCAAATCGGTTGCATCACATTAAGAAAAAAAACAATGAAAACTACTGTGGAATCTTGGATATTAGCCATTGGAAGTTTTTGCAAGTGTCTGCAGCGTAAGAGACGAAAAAAGACGTGTTGAATTAAGAATATCATTCTATATCATTTCTTTTTCCTTTATACGTACATAATTTTACTTGGATCACTGGAGGGTCCATTTGAATCTCTCTTTGAATGTCTTTTGTTTTTTGGTTTTTTGTTTTCATTTCTGACCTAGGAAGGAAATCTAAACTTGAAATCTCTTCCAACAAAGTCGAAAGCTATATACCACTATCCGTATTCGTGAATTGATCATTTATTTTAATCACATGTACTATGTGTACGTACTTTGTATTGATTCACGTGATTATGGCTCGTTTCTTTGTCACATTTCTTATGGCATCTCTTGTTTATCCACGTTGATGCTGAGATTATTGAAGAGGACCTCACATGACTTCATTTTTAGGTCCTTAGATGAGCGAGGGACTATTTCTGATATATTGTCCATGTAAGAGATATTTCCCCTTTTTCTTCTACGATACTTCCTTTTTTCCCTCCTACCAAACGAACCCTCTAAAGCTCACTCATCATCTATCATTTATCTATTTATCTATTTTTAATGCAATCTCTATACGTACAATTCCCTTGACATTAGGGGATATTTTCATATTCTTTTGTACATAATTTTATACCATCTGTCTGGTAGTTGTATGTGATTCCAACTTATAATCCGAGAGAAGCTAGACAAATAGCTAGTTAGTCCATTGTTTGTCAACTTGATCAATGAGGACACAATGTTGGTCAGCATGGAGCTAGGTAATTCTTTTTTCTAGAAATCATGCAGAGGAAAGAGTGATTAAACCTTACAGAATATGATTGGGATCCATTCGCAAAGAGACCAGATCAGACTGACTCTAAAAGGAACATAAGATACTGATCATGATCCTCCTCGTACAAACTGATTAATTACATTGCTAATGCTTCTCCCATATAAGTAATAGATCTAGCTACAAAAAAAAACAATAACAAAACAAGCGATTAACATATATGCTTCTCCCATAAACCCTAGAAGTTTTTCAAAGGTGAAGTGAGGTGTCAACATCTGAATCATCGAAGTTGTTTGTTCTGTTCATGACCGATACTGAACTTGAACATATGTTTCCCAAGACTTGACTCTCATCATCAGAGACCTGCTGAAAATTAGCATGCTTGCTCTGCAAGTTAGGTTTGTGGTACATTGAGCCTTGGGGAGGTGGCTTATAATGAGGATCTGTCAAGCCACCAGAGCCACCAGATTGGAAGAACAACCCAGTTGGCTCATAATGTGTGGCTGGAACGTTAATTCTCTCTGATCCAGATAACATCTGCCTCAAGAGCTCTCTCTCCTCCCTCATCTCCTTTGCTCTCTGCAATTGCTTAAACCTCTCCTGCAATAGGACAATGGAAGAATGAGAAACAGTGCCATCAAGTCCTTGCCTAGCCATAGAGAGAGAGGGATGTATGATTAACCTTCAAAGAGACTGTTCGGACTGCCTTTTGAGGTGGCAATGGGGTTGCATTGCTATATATATATATATAGAGGACATGGGCAATTTTGTAAATGTTTATTTTATATTCAAATGAGGCTGCCATCACAGATTCTAATGATGTAAACAAAGAAAGAAGTATCAGCAGCTGTGATGCAAAATCCAAGAAGGCAAAGCCTGGTGACTAAATATTCTCATAAGTTGGGGTTGGTGTGAGGAAAGGCAGCAGAAAGGCTCGATAGGGAGAAAATGGTGGGAAAAAGAGTCCAAATGGTTATGTAAGGTAGCTTTTGGATATCTTTTTTGGAGGAATATATTATATATGGATGGGCGATGCTTTGTCGGCTTGTCTCCAGGAGTTGTTGATACGGCTTTGGAGAAGACGTTGCCTCTTTTGGTGAGGCTTTGGTGGGATTTTGTTATTCTTTATGAAAAATATTTGACTTCATAATTGAGTCATTTTCTCATTACGTAACAAATTATACTATAACACGTGTGTTAAAAAAATTATACAAGAAGATTTTTTTCTGATATTTTTTTGCACATTCTCTTTTCATCTTTGTGGAGTACAGACAATAAAGTAGAGGGTGGGGATGTGGGGAAGGGAGTTGATAGAAGAAAATTAATATTGGGGAAACTGATTTGAATTTGATTTTTTCTTGATTGTTTTGTACCTTTTTCTAGAGAGGAGAGAAAGAGAACCTACCAAAAGGCACAATTAACCTATACAAGAGGCCGCCCCCCCCCCCCCCCCCTCTCTTCTTAGGCACAACTAACCTATACAAGAGCCCCCCCTTCCCCCCCAACTCCACTCAGATATTAATGGGAAGGGCCTCTCTTTCTATTAACTTTCTGTTTTGTTTTCAAGTTGTTGGATGAAAATGCATTGTGGCTGTTCCTGTTTGATGGTTCTATTTAACGCCAGGAGTCCCTTTTGTTAGCCGTCAAAAGGAAAAAAACAAATCAAATATCAAAGAGCCAATATAATACAAGTGGCGCGAATGTTGCGATTTTCAAAGTTTGGAAATATTTTTGCTAATTATTTTAACCCAATGTGTATTCTGATCACTATTCTCAACGCTTGACACGTGTTCATGGGCCTAATTATAATTAACTCTTTGCTTTGTATTTATGGAATCTTGATTATGCTCATGGACACGTATCAAGTGTTGAGAATGATGATGATGATACACATTGAGTTAAAGTAGTGAGCAAAAATGCTCTCTTCAAAGTTTAGGGGGAGATTGGCTATTCATAAATAAAATAATGTTATGGCAGCTTTTGTGTAGTATTTTGGTACAAGAACATTATCTCTATAGGGCACAATCTCAAGGTTGCCAAACAGAAAAACATTCCTCTCCAATGCATTATCCCAAAATTTTGTGAAGCACAAAGCATTAAAAGTTGCTAAGCATGCTTTTGAATGAGTTTATTTTGTCGATGTAATGTTAAACTTTTGGTTAATTTTCAATTAATGTGACCATTTGGGTTGCATGAAAGGAGCAAAGCTTGTCAATTATTGGACCCAGAGACACATTCATCGATGGCAAGATTTTTATATGAAAAGGACAAGTGGAGGTTCAAACATTTAGTCCAAAGTCCGATTCATAACGCGACACAAGTAAGAAGATCTGAAGATGGAAGCATATATCTTATCATATATGCCCGCGGTTCATCTCCTTGTGTTTTTATAGGGAAATTATGATTTGAAAATGTAAGTATACAACTTCGATCAATATTATTTTTTTTACTATTAAAACCAAGTGCTTTGATTGAATTGGTGCGTCCTGGCCTTTGGCACACCCCTAATTTAGCATTAAGATAATATACATCGTATTTTATTTTGTGAAGCTTGAGATGGGATTTTACTCGAAAGAGGTGTTAAAGGCCACAGTTTGCTATTAGTCACTGTGAGCCGAGCAATATTGAAGTGATGCTTGAAGCAATTTTCGAGTCTTGATTTTTCTAAACCATGCAGCCCACTGGTCTGCAGGGCTTTAACCTGTTTCAAGTACCAAATAGCAACTGCTCAAACTTAATAAATGGCAAGGCGTTGTAGAAGCTGCAGGCCCATCATGGCCTTTGGAAAACTCACAGGTTGTTCTCCATCCACATGAGTCGTTTACACGAAAGAAACTAGCTTCAACGCACATGTCGGAGCAGGGACTTGATATTTATATGCATTAGCTCAAGATTCCTAGCCATCAAGGAATACAAGACCTATTTTAATTGCACTGGTATAAGGTGTTCTAATCGATTACACATAAGGAATTTGTTGGAACAAGGATTTTTTTAAAACACGGCTTCCCTTAGAACTGAAACACCAATTCTAATCAAGTTCTTAATCAATACAAAGATCTAGATCTCCTATGATGATTAGAAGACCACATTAAAGTGGTTTAAGACACAAAATATCTAACACCATATGCATGAAGGGAAATGAGGAGATAAAGTAAATACTAGAGTCTAGAAGGATATCTACATAATATTCCGTGTTTCACATTAGTGATGCGTTAGGTAGATCTTGGGTAGTAAAGTCTAACAATTTGAGAATCAGAAGTCAACTCAGCTAGACCTTTAAATTCCTAAGTCTTTCTTAAGTATTTGAGATCTCCTCAAAGCATTATCAATATGGAATTTGAAATATTACAAGCTAATTCGACAATTATCTTAAAATAATAACTCTGTCAAATACTAAACACGTGTTATGTTGTCAAACCGTCAATTTAGTACCGTACATTAAAAAAAAATCCGTTTCACAAGAGAACATTTATCTGGCCATCGTACATATCACAAAATGGTGCACATACTCCTTGATGATGAGTCAGAGTCATGGATGTAGAATTCCAACTGAGGATGGTGAGAACAAGGTTGTGGTCTTGCATGTGCATTTTCGGCTTTCGTTTCCTTTTTAGGTTCAACTTTATTCTCAGCTTTCTTTTGAGTTATTTCTTCCACACTCACCAAGTCTGCATAGCCAAGCTTCTTCCTCAACGACTTGGCCATATCCGCGGCATCAACTCCATCTCCAGTTATCACCATTTTGTCTCTGTTGGGTCCCTGGAAAGCCACTGATATTACACCTGCAAAATTATAATTCAAAAACAAAATTATGAAACTAATTAAGCAAATCTTCTCATTAATATGAAAGAACATAGTTTCAAAGTATGAAAGGCACCATCTTCCGCAACAGCTATCTTCATGGCCTGGGAACGACATTTATCGCATCGAATCTGCGCCTCAATGGTTATCTTTTGCTGCAGGTCATGCATCCAACCAAACAAATATGTCAGAATCAAACCATGAACAAAATATACACATTTTATTTCTATGTTTATTAGAAAATAAAACCTTTGAAAAGAAAATTTTAACTAGGGTTTCTTTCTTTTTCCCCAGAAAATCTTTTCAGAAAGTAAGAGAAGAACATGAATTGTATGTTTCTGGGAGAAGTGATTTACCTTCATATTGTCGGCTAGTACACTGAACAAAATTAAACTTCGGGGTTTCCAAGAAGAACGTATGGATGTTCTAATTCTGAGAGAATGTGACGAAGTTGAAGACCAAGCTGAGTGTCGTTTTTATAACGTCAAACCCTTCTAAAACGGCAGTGGCAGCTAAGCCTACACGTGATTATCTTCACTAATTGAGTTTAAAGAACAAATTTGGGGATCGATCCGCGTTTTGTGGGTTCAACGTACGCTGTCCAATCAGATTATGCCAAAAAATTTAGCTAATTAATCTTTGTTAATTTGATTTAAGACTGGATTTACAAGTCAATTCTTGTAGTCAATATAAGTAGTACTGTAATGGAAGTCAACATCGCTAGTGTGTAAGCAAGAATAGTGTAGAATTTATGAAGCATCCCATGTTATAGTACGACTTTATATATCAATTTGTGTACGATTCAACCAAAGTAAAAAAGAAAAATCTATTCGAGCCAGGCTCAATTATATTGCCAAATTTTCTATAGAATTTAAGAAAAAGGAAATATAAATTAAAGATCTATCATGACTAGTTGCCATATAAAAATTGACTCATTTAATTTGGAAGCTGTTCATGCACTCCGCCACAATTTATTTTTTATTTTTTAAACCAGTGCACTCCTAGAATTCTAACTTCAAAAGAAAAGTGTTAAGGAAACTCATCTCTGTGAATCTTGAGCAGTGTGGGTTTGGAGAAATTGTAGAATGGTGTTGGAGAAATTGGAGAAATTGAGAGCTGTTAATAAATAAAGTGACATTTCAAGTTCTATATATATGGCGTGGGTTCAAAAGCACTATGCAATGGGGATGCCAGATATGACTAGACAAATTAATTGTAAGGAGAAAAATATATGGTTCAAATTTCTTTTGGGTACGCCCTGGCTTTTTTTTATTTTTTTCTCTCTTTTAGGCTGGCCTTGGCTTTTTCAACACGCACCACATCTTGCCTGGGAAAAGCTCACAATGATTAGGTGAAATCATGTGAAGCAGCTATTCAAATTAAAAGAGACATTTAGACAATGATTAGTCTACAGTCCTTAATGCATAATCTCTTGCCCTATTGGGAAGGGAAGAAGACATGAATCAAAAACTAATAGTTGATTTTGTTTCAAGAGTGTTGGATCACACATTTAATGTGGAACCCACAAATTTTTATTCTTTAAAACATGCGAAGTTAGGATTTGATTCAAAAACTTATATTAGAAAAACATGACTTAGAATAATTTTAATATTCATTTCTGATAAGTGATATGCTACAAATTTTTAGGTGTGTGTCTTCTGTTTCACTCTAGTACGTTCTCTTCTTTCGACTAAGTAATTTATGTGTATTAATTCACTTCTCCATTTACACTAAGTTAAAATTATGTGTTATATCTTAGTGGAAATTTATAAAAGATGCCGAAGTTAATTGTTACTTCAGAGTCACGCATAACAACAACAATGTTTATACTTCTTTTTTAACACCAATGTGTGAACCAAATGAATTTTTTTTACTGATGGATGTATAGGTGAGTTGTGTTGAGCCATCACTATCAATTATCAATTATTATAAAGCATTTATGTTGTTTCTTGTAATCAAATTTTGATTCTATTGACTATTGGGTAATTTGATGATATCGTGTAATTGAACGGATAATATTTTAATTAGCCTTTGAAGTAGTGATTTAATACAAGTTTTGTCACCTTGATTGATATGAAAAGCTGCTATACCTCTCGATCACAACTGTATATATATAGAGACAAGTCTGCAAGGCATTGAAAATGACTGAAATATATAGAGATTATATATAGTTCACAAACATGACATCCATAAATATTCTTTAATGTTTAATAATGTATTATTGGGCGGGAAGCAACAAAGGTACGTAGGTGCGGTTTTTCTTCGTTTATTAATCCATAAATCCAATCTATATATTCCTTATTCTTCAGAAGAAAAGAAGAGTAGACATGCTTTTGATTGTCGAATTAGGAATTTTAATCAGTTTATAGGTTGTAGCGTTTGGTAACTGGAGAAGATTTATCCATATTTGGCAAGAAGATGAAGTCTAAGTTGAATAATGATTTTGTTTTTATTTTTGTTTTTTACGGGAGAGTTTTAAATGAAAAGCTGCATCCATCCATCAGAATCAGATATATATATATATATATATTACAATTTACAACCTCACGGGTCACATGAACATGAGAGCTCTCATAGCCACCATGTGAAAAGATACATCTAGATCCTTTCATGCCCGAGGCTAGCTTGTGTTTTGTTCGGAATACAAGAGTACCATAACGTAAACTTTGCTATGATTTACAAAGCAGCGGAGAGGTTTAAGATCTTAGGGTCTTATAATTAATTCATGTGCATAATAATTAAATCTTAATCCATCTATCAAACCGTAGGTTAAAGAATTATTTGACTTAAGTTTTGAATGAATATGATCCACAAACAAAACTACGGTTTTTGAATGAATGTGGGTTCCAGCCGCATTGGATTGGAAGCAAGTAATTGATCTCCACCGCGTCACTATTTGTTTTGTCCCTTTGGCATATCAATGCAATTAGGTTATTTATTTACTCCAATTAATAATGAATGCAATTCCTTCAGATTCTCAGTATAAACCCAATTGCTTCTGCATACAAAATATATTCATTTTTATAATCGAGGTGAAAAGATTCAACAAGCACTCATCACTCATCAGGTGGAGTGGAAAGATGTATTCATAAGGGAAGTGGTCCAACTGGAGATTGAGAAAGTTCAGTTCCTTCTTTTGCTGTCTTTGTTTGATGAGGGGGTGACACTGACATTATTAAAGCTGAAACTGAAAGCCACAAGCCTACAAACCAGATATCCACCACCACCATCACCATGTATATATATATTATCTTTATTATATTTTGTTGAAAGTGAAATTAAAATTACTTGGTCATGAGAATTCTGTATATTATTATTTGGGAAGACTAATAATTCGTGTAGTCTGTGGTGGAGGAGACTAGGACAGGACAGGCACAAGGGGAATGGAGAGAAGCTTGCCATGATATGCTGCCTACTGCCTGCTGCCTAGCTAGCGCTAACATTTACCTTATCTTCAACGCACATGTCGTTCAAGGAACAAATCGTAGAGCTTCACCAAGAGTTTGCTTCAAAAGTTTTCATTTCATGTCATGCAAGTCAAATAAAGGAAACACCAACCAATTCTCTGGGCATGTAGTAGCAGTTGAAGCCAAATATAGGCAACAATAATACATCTCCTTGATATTACAATCTCATCTGAACCATATGCATGAAGGGTAATAAGGAAATCTACATAATATTCTGTATTTCACATTAGTGATGCGTTAGGTAGATCTTGGTCAGTAAAGTCTAACAATTTGAGAATCAGAAGTCAACTTCAGCTAAGACCTTTAAATTCCTAAGTCTTTCTTAAGTATTCGAGATCTCCTCAAACCATTATCAATATGGAATTTGAAATATTACAAGCTAATTCAACAATTACCTTAAAATAATAACCTCTATCAAATACTAAACATGTGTTATATTGTCAAACCATCAATTTAGTACCGTACATTAAAAATATCCGTTTCACAAGAGAACATTTATCTGGCCATTGTACATATCACAAAATGGTGCACATACTTCTTGATGGTGAGTCAGAGTCATAGATGTAGAATTCCAACTGAGGATGGTGAGAACAAGGTTGTGGTCTTGCATGTGCATTTTCGGCAGTGGCGGATCCAGGATTCAAAAGTCAGGTAGGCGAAATTTACCTTAAAAACTCGATTGTACGAATGAATTTCATTTATAAAAATAAAAAGATGCACTTAGTCAAGAGGGACGTAATGAGTCTTACCCTCAAATATGCATCTCTATATATAAATAAAAGCTTTTAAAAAAAAACAAATAAATACAATGCAACACAAAACTAAACTATTTAAATCTAAAACTTTACCCTACGAGGCTTAGAAATCTTAAATTCCTCAATTATCTCTGCATTATTCGACACAAGAGTGTGGGCTGGTTATAATTGTTTCCCTTTTATTTTTAAGTTTGAGTGAGCTATAACACATGTGGTAGTTTTAATTGGGCTGGGTAGGCAAAGGTTTACACTATCACATGTGATAGTTAGAAATAACCTTGTTTATATATAGTTTTTTTTTTAAGTGGAAAAATTTGGGGTAGGCAGCTGCCTACCCTGCCCTGGCTGTAGAACCGCCACTGATTTTCGGCTTTCTTTTCCTGTGTAGGTTCAACTTTCTTCTCAGCTTTCTTTTCAGTTATTTCTTCCACACTCACCAACTCTGCATAGAAAAACTTCTTCCTCAACGACTTGGCCATGTCCGCGGCATCAACTCCATCTCCAGTTATCACCATTTTGTCTCTGTTGGGTCCCTGGAAAGCCACTGATATTACACCTGTAACATCATCATTCAAAAACTAAATTATCAAACTAATTAAACAAATCTCCCATGAATATGAAAGAACATAGTTTCAAAGTATGAAAGGCACCATCTTCCGCAACAGCTATCTTCATGGCCTGGGACCGACATTTATCGCATCGAATCTGCGCCTCAATGGTTATCTTTTGCTGCAGGTCATGCATCCAACCAAACAAATATGTCAGAATCAAACCATGGACAAAATATACACATTTTATTTCTATATTTATTAGAAAATAAAACATTTGAAAAGAAAATTTTAACTAGGGTTTCTTTCTTTTTCCCGAGAAAATCTTTTCAGAAAGTAAGAGAAGAACATGAATTGTATGTTTCTGGGAGAAGTGATTTACCTTCATATTGTCGGCTAGTACACTGAACAAAATTAAACTTTGGGGTTTCCGAGAAGAACGTATGGATATTCTAATTCTGTGAGAATGTGATGAAGTTGAAGACCAAGCTGAGTGTCGTTTTTATAACGTCAACCCTTCTAAAACGGCTGTGGCAGCTAAGCCTACACGTGATTATCTTCACTAACTGAGTTTACGGAACAAATTGACGAAAAGTAAAGGTCAGTCTTATTTGAGGGACCATTGCTACAATTTAGCCAATAAATAAACATTGCCTCAAGGATGATGTTTCATCATGATGCTAAATTTTAATACCCCGCTATCTCTATGAGCCCCGGGGTCGGATGAGGATGGTACTCCCTACTCCATCCCAATTCCGCCCCAACCATGTATACCAAAATAAATATAAATTCTATGTATATGTACAAGCTAACTCACAATTGTATCCGTAGTTTAGTATTTTAGTGTGATTGTATGATTATATGTTGGGAAAATGATTTTCCCACTCCCCTTATCCACCTACACTCCTTTTTGTTTAGAAAAATGGAGTGTAAGTGGATAAAAAGGGAGTGGGAAAATCAATGTTGTATTAGGTAAATAGTATGTGTTATTACATTTTCTATACACTACATTACAATTTTGGAAAATTTGCATAAATACACCTGAACTTTTAGGCATGTGCATGATTACCACTTATACTTTTAATTTTTACTATTAACCATCTGAACTATGTAAAATGTTGCAATTTATCACATACGCTTAACTCCGTTAAAGTTTCCGTTAAGTCAAGTTACATAATGCACATGTGGTATTTGTTGAAAAACAATTTTGTCAATTCACTATAAATAACCAAATTAGAAAAAGAAAAAAAACCTAATTATTCCACTTCTCCAGCCCCCTACCCCTACCCAAAAACCCACAGCATCACATCCCTCCTCCCCACACTCTCCATAGAATCTTCATTAGGTAACAAGTAAATGTGTATTTGTTGTGGTTTCCGAAGGTTGAGAACCCGGAGGAACTTATCAACGTTGATGAGATAGTGCCCGATACTAATTCATTCAATTTGGCCATCAACTCTTCAAAACCCACACTAAATTTTTTTGGATTTGGTTGAGGGAGAGAGATATGAAGTAAGGAGGGGAGTCATCTATGCAGAGGGTGGGGGGACGGAGCGACTGGGCAGTGGGGGAGAAAGGTTTGGAATGGGGTGAGGGAGATTGTGGGATAATTAGGTTGGTTTTTTTTTTTTTAATAGTCAATTGATGAAATTGAATTGAGTTAACGAAAATTTTAACAGAGTTAGACATAGGTGATAAGTTTCAACAATTTACAAAATTCAAGTTGTTAATAATGAAAATTAAAAGTTCAGTATAGCGCACATGTCTAATAGTTCAGTTGATAGACAAGAAAGTCAATAGTAGACGACAGGTCGTGAGAGGAAAATAGACAAATTGCAAGAGGAATCAAGAAATGTGCCCAACCTGCAACATCAATCTTTCAATTTTCCAACATCCACTGAAAAAGCTGCGAATAATTGCTCAACAAGCCCTGCCCGCCCTGCATGTGCTTCTCGAAACAAGTGGTAGCAGGGGATCGGAAAAATGGACAATTATCGAGGCAAATGACTCATCATGCTTATATTTGCACGTCAAATACAGCGAGGGGAATCTTATTTTGGTTCTTTCTGTAATTATCTTACCTAACATAACATACCTTTATTTGGCTTTTGCAGCAGCACTTTTCCTCGTACAATAGAACTTGCTTTCTTTTACCCTTTTCTTGAAAACTAAATTAGCGTTCACATATCCAAATGTGATATCGAAAGGTACATACAAGTCTTTCGATTCATGTGTAAAATCAAAATAATCAATCTTTTATATGGAGAATACTAAAAAACATATTCAAGAACTTTTTCGAGTTTAAAAGATTAAAAATATAAATATAGCTTTGGAAAATAGATAGTTTCTCTTTTCATATAGAAAATCATCAGCTAACTTCTTAGCATATCATATCTACGTACAAAAAGAAGAAGGGAGAACTATAGAAATTAAAGAAGTTGATAACTATTAATATATGTAAGACACATAATAAAAGTCATATATATCAACGGTTGAGAATCGTACGTACGCACGTATGGCCTACCGTCCTTATAATTTTTTTTGGACTGATTATACTTACCATCATATTGCGCCCTACACAACAAGTGGCTCTGAGTATAAATGATTTTGTTCTGTAGCAGTCCTATAGAGAAGAAGATGAAGAAGTATAAATATTTATTGAATCTCTGTATATATATATATATATGTGATGTCAACGATTCTTCTTCTTCTTCTTTTTCCCTTTTTTTTTTTGGGGGTCAAATGGTTTCAACCATTCTAACATCGCAAGTAACCACATGTGAGTTGTGTTCATGGAGCTGGCGACCCACTTTTTCTGGGTTCAAAGTATATATACCGCGTTTCACACTAGCTACACGTGGCAATAAGAATGCTTTGCTTATGACTCTTTTTCTGCGATCTTTCTTAATTATGACTTATTAGTGTGAATTAACCCCACATGCATCGAGTTAATAATTGCCCAAGATGACCTCAAAGGCACACGGTTTGGACTTAGAAGGTCATGAGGCAATCTCATTAGGTCATCAAGATGACCTAATAACTGTATTGACATTGCATGCATTCAAAAATTTCGCCAAAGAAATTTGAGATTCAATAATAATAATCTAAGACTTTTTTTCCCATTTAACTACTAAAAATGTTATGATAAAGATTAATACTAGTTGAAAAGTCAAGGTAAATCCAAAATGAAAGTTGTAATCTAAAATGTTCGTGATCCAAATTAAAGTAATGGGTTAAACACAAGTAGTCCACGTAAAGAAAAAAGGTCTACTACTGTTTTCTCAGAAGAACCTAAATTAGTTCTTTTGTTTTTTTAGTTATATATATATATATATATATACCCACTTCTACTCTCACTATTATAAAGATGTCCTTTTAAAAAACCTAAAATCAACCACCTGTCATGGATTTATTAATATTTTATATATGAAATTCCCCTTTTGTCCTTGTGTCGTGAAATTTATGGAACAAAGCCAACATCTTGCTAGCTCGGTTGAAGTTAGAGAAAAAAAAACCCACCAGCTATCTTAATTGCCCTAACATCTAAATTTACTTTATCTCCCTTGTCATTAATTTTCAATCTTTTTGGTTGCTTTCGTTCAAACGCAACTCATTTGTTCAAATGCAGCTCCTTCGTTCTTCATTGTTTGGGAGGCTTACTTTTGTATGATATGATTTCTGGTGCGATTTCTATAAATGAAATGTAGGTTTCAGTGCGATTTCTACTATTATTACTTAAGTTCTTGTTTTTGTCTTGGATTTTCGAACAGATATTGCGTTGTAGGATTTTCATGCAGATTTTCTTCTTCTCTGAGCTGCAATTGTCGTTTCTAGTTGGATTTTGATTTCGGAAATCGTGAGACAAGTCAGATTCTACCGATTGTGATGTTTTTTCGGATTTTACGGATTGTTTTTGTTCGATTCCAAGCAAGTGAATTTTTATCATTTTTTAAAAATTTATTTAGGTCTAGATTTTCAATGCTTATTGTCATGCACAATACGTTTTGATTAGTTTTTTGTTTTGATTTTTGCAGGTTTTGATCTTCGATTTGTCCTATTTGTGCACGGTTGTGGTTTTTGAGCTTTTTGGCAGGCGACGGTGACAGTGGCATGCGGTGATAGTGGTTTCGTTGGAGACCGGTGGTCAGCAGGTTGCAGTGGCAGCCGGCGAACAGCCGGCAGACAGTGGTGTTGTCGGCGAGTGTGTAGGGTGGTGCCAAAAGGACAAAACTGTAACTTCCCATAATAAGCAGACCCACAATACATGGGCCTCTTGATTGAGTTTTTTCCAAAATAAAATTCAAAATTCATTCACTAAACCCAAAAGCAAAATTAGCCCTTTAGTATATCCTATTATGTGATTAATATGTTGCAACATGTATATTCATGAATCACAATAATTAAAGCAACCAAAAATCAAAATCCAATCTAACACTGGAGCTTATAAGAAAATAAGAAATCTTATTCAATTGTTCAAGGATCATAATATCATCATGCTCCATTATTAATTATTTACATTAAAATCCCCTCAGGTTTTTTGTTTTTTCATAAAACTCCCTGAAGTTTTGAAAACTACACCCCCCAAGGTTTCAAATTATTTTCACAAAACCCATATATACAAACAAACTAAAAGTCATTCTATCTATGATGAGGGTGTCATGTATGAACCATAGTTGTGGAGTTCCATATTAGCCACATGATTCATCTGAATAGTAACTTCACTTAAGTTTAATGAAATAATCATGTGGCTAATATGAAGGTCCATATATGACACCCTCACTATAGAATTTCACCAAACTACAAAGTGCTTCTAGATCAAGTAAACAATAACTCCTCAAGGCCTCTTTATTATAATGAAATTACATTTTGGGCCCTACATCTTTTGAGCCACAACTTTGAGGGGCATGGGACGCAGTATCAGTTTGAGCGAGTCATTCTATTGTAAGAGCCTTATATATAGCCCTTAGGTAAGGTCTTATCTCTTAATCGTTGGATCAGGCTAATTTCATCCTTAATCCAATGGCTAACTAATTTAATCTAACGATTAAAAAATAGTCCAATGATGAAAAGATAGGACGACTTTACCTAAATGCCTTATCTATAAGGCCCTCACTATAGAATTCTTGCAGCTTGAGCATCACTTGGGCTTGGACTTGGAGAAACAGTTGACGAGAGAGCGAAGTAAAGGACTATCTTTCGGCCTTTAGAGCAGTCCTGACCAAGCTACTGGTGAAATGAAATGTGTTGCCTAATAGAAATCTAAGTTTAATTAATTCGCTGAACTCATATATGGGATGCGTGACATTACACGTGTCAAAATCATTTTTGTGTACCCAAGCTAGGTCATTTTCTCCTGCAGCAAAGTTGAAGTCTGCAGAAACAACAACATCTTCGATCATATGTAGCTATATCTCAAAAAACGTGATGTTGATAAATGCTAATTTGTCACACTTTGAATTGGGACTATTAATCAAGTTTGACCACTGCCGAAATGTTACCTAAAATACGTAATTTAGATTCATAAACAAACAACTAATATAAATAATTATTTTTGACATCTTGAGTTTGATAAGAGAACATTACAAAGTGAGAATATCGTTGAAAATCCAGAGAATTAGACTCCTCATTATAGCCTCCTCATAAGTGGAAGCACTGTTGCGTAGATTTCAGCTGCACCAAAATGGATTCAGCTGCATCCTCAACTTGTGATACTCGCAAGTGCACGAGTCGTTCGGTAGTATAGCGTATGTAAGTGCGAGGTCGATTCCACAGGGATTGGTGATTGAATGATCAAATTCAATTTTCCTACACAAAACAGAAATGAAAACAAAAGAAGTAAAAAGGTTTTGTACAACATTTGAGAAATTGATAATTTGGAAGAGGAAGGAAGGTGTTTGAGAACTTGGAGAATTTTAAAGAGAATGGAGAAGTGTTTTGAGAGCTTTAGAAAATTTGATAAAGGAAATGGGAAAAGTGTTTGGGAAATTTGGAGAAGAGAAAGGTGTTTGGGAAGTGTTTGAGAGCATGGAGACTTTGGAGAAGAAAGGAAAGTGGTGTTTGAGAACTTTGTGGATTTTGGAAGAGCATGTGTTTGAGAGATTTGGGAAGGGAGAAGAAAGTATTTGAGAAGTGTTTGAGATAAAAAGGAAAATGAAAGTAGAATGATCTTATTACAACAATTGAGAAATACAAGGGGAAACTAAGAGAATTTGAGGGAGAGAAGGGAAGGGAGCTCTAGAGAAGTGCTTGAGAGCTCCCCCCCTTGGGGTGTGATTATAAGCTTAGAGAACTTCCCTATTTATAGGCCTAGGGGAAGTGAAAATCTGGATTATACAATAGGTTTACCTACCACACTCACTTCACCAACTTACAACACTTAATTCACCTAACACACTATTACATTTGAAAACAATTCCTCTTATCTTTAGGCTTAGTGTTGCAACTCCCACTTCATCATCTTTTGGCTCATTTGGCTGCTGCAAAATTCCACTCAAATATAGGTATTGAATATGCTTCACCAAACTTTCCCACAATCAACAACACTTCATCATGCATATGTCATGCATGACAATGCATTGCATCCAGCTTGTGGGCACGTTTTGGGCTTGTGGCTTCATCCTGAAAAATCTGGAAAAATATGGATCTTGAAGCTCTTTGAATTATCTTTCCAAGCATATGCAGCCCAACTCAAGGAAAAATCGGGAAGGCCTTCAAATGTGATATTTGGCCCAGTAACGCAGATGCTGCCGAATTTGACCTTAGGTTGCCAAAACATGTATAACTTTCTCTAGAAGACTCGGAATCATGAACCGTAAAAGTCTACAGAAAATAGACTTCCGTATATTTCCAATGATGTATGGCTCATTATCTGGTTCTTCTTGAGCAAGTACAGTCCAATCCGTGAAGTTGACTGATCTGCAGACACCGTTTTGAGCTAACTTGTCTCCAAAATGCAATTAGTGAGTCTCAAGCTTATAACACTGAAACAAACACAAAACTTATTAAAAGCACAAGTTTAACTCAAAAACATAACCAAATCATAAATTAGAAGGGTACAAAATGATATGTAAATATGCACCGATCAAATACCCCCAAACCTAGATTTTGCTAGTCCTCGAGCAAAACAAACGGAAAACAAAGATAAAAAACAAATAAGAAGTTAACTAGATCACTTTCGTAGGTAACTCGATTGCATTTAGCGTATGCAACAAGCCTTTAAACCTCTAGGCATCCCTAGTAGGAGGAGTTGTGTCTCCTGAGGGTTTAACAGATACGAATACCCACAAACGTTTTTCTAACTCTGTAAAACAAAGTAATTAGAAAACTTAAAAAAATTGTGTTAGTCCTTTAAGCAAAACAACAATAATAAATAATAATTAAAAAATCAAAAATAAAAGCAAAAATAAAAATAAAAATAAATAAAATAAAATAAAAAGAACTCAAAATAATTTTTCCGAACATTTCCGAAGAGAAATGACTCATGCACATGACTTAAACGTTTTTAACAATAAAAGCTCAATTTTGGACATTATTCACAAAGTGGCAAAGTTCAAAACATAATATGCTCAAAGTGTAGTAGTGTGATTGCCAAATGCAACAAATTCCCCAATCTAAGTTTTCACACAATTTCAAAAATCATACAAAGCACAAGTTCAACTTCAAATCTCACCAAAGTTGTCCTCTCACAAATGAATCACTCAGAAGAGGGTTATAATGCAACACTCAGTTATAAACATGAGATTAGAGTTAAACCATAAGGACTTAACTCGAAATAGAAAGATGAAGAACTTGCATTAATATGATCTCAAGAAGGATGCCAAACACTTAAAAGTAGAAGAATGAATGCAATTCAACCACATGACATTTAAGATCAATTTAGGTCTTTAGTATAGGTTGTAATGGGGCCAAGGGTGTAAGGTGAGTAAGAAATGAAGGGTATGGATAAAACAAAGTCCAAGAAACTCAAAATATAAGAGCATAAAACAATTGTTTACAAGACTTCGAATCATCACAATGAGAATTTATTTTTACATGATCAAAACTCCTTATACCTTCATTTACAATTCATACTCCTTTATTGAACAATCACCAATTTATTTTGAAGGCTCAAAAATGAATTTTCAATCAACCACCACTTAATCACAACTTTACTCTTTTCTTTCACCAATTGTGTGAATATATATATATATATTTTGAAATGTAACACATCTTCCCAAACCTAGTATGAAAAACACATCCCAATTAAAGCTCATGAGTTCCTTAGAAAGGTAAATATTTATTTTTCAGGCTAAGGCGAGGATATATAATTGGTAAATGAAAGAAAAGGTTTACATGTAGGCTCAAAATGGTTAACAATGGAAAATCATGCTTAAGCATGCATAAGGTTAGCTTGAAAGGCACAAACGATCCAAAGAGGGCCTTAATATCATTTCTTAAATGTCATGAAATCAAATTGCATAAGAATGAATGACTTTTAAGTGTTCAACCAAATCAATGAATAATGAGATCAAACAACAACTTAGATGACAAGAAAATAAGAGTATGTGTATATAACACTCATGAAATGAAGCACAAGGCTCAAAAGCTCACTTTATATGGTTGGTTATATAAGTCTAATTTATGCTTCATACAATTCTTTAGATCGTGCAAATCCTTTAATTAGAAAATTATGAATCAAATGGCAAGTGCAAAGAAGGTTTCAAGCATATCATGCTTGAACAATGCCAAATTTATTTATTTATTTTTCAATTTAAATTTTTACTCTTTTTTTTTTAATAAAATAAAATGAAATCCAATTTTCATTTAAGTCATGCAACATTTATCACAATCTCATCATATGTGTTCGGAAAGTGACTCAAAAACAAAATAAAAATAAAAATAAAAGCAAGACTGAAAAATAAAATTAAAAATAAAATAAAAACAAGGAAAAAATTAAATTAAGGAAAAACCAAATTTACATACTAAACTCTAATACCCCCAAACCTAGAAATGAACATTGTCCTCAATGTTTAAAAATTAGCCACAAACAATGTCATAACAAGAAATGAAAGGTACTAAAGTAAATAAAAATCATAAAACACACAAGAATTAAAATACACAAATAAAAATAAAAATTACAAAAATAAAAATTACAAAACAAACAAATAAAAATAAAAATGAAACAGTAAAACACTCAAAAGAAGTAAGCCTTAAACAGATAGTCATACGCAAACTGAAACCCAAAACAAAAACAGCCCAAAGCCCAAAATGAAATTAACCCAACAACGGTAAAACCTGACCCAAAATGAAATCTGAAACCCACACGTTTCAATTTATTTATTCATTTATTTTTTTTTTTTTTTTTTTCGAAGCGCGAAGGCGGGATTTCTGAAAAGAGATAATGTGGTCCTTGATGTTTCGACAGAGCGAGACACGTGTCGACAAGTAGAGGCACCGTATTTTTCACAAGCGGAAATTACGGGCTCATGGAAAGGCGCAAAAACTTTGTTGAACGCGTCCGTTCAGACAAAGCAAAGTCGTGATAAATGAGTTGGGCACAATTGGAAAACGCGAAGGTTGTGGGACTCAAGGACTGCTGGAGATTCAGAAAATGCTAGGACGCTGCAATGGCTAGGGTTTGTCAAAGACTATGTCTATAAGAAGGAAAAAGAAGGGAAAACACACAAACTCAAAAACACAAAAGAGAAAAGAAGCAAGAAAAAGAAAAAAAAAAGTGAGAAATCAAATGGCCTGTTCCTACCCATTTTCGTTGGATCTCAACCTAGCTCCACCGACTCAGACATGGGGCCAAGCAGCGGCGGCACCAGTGTGGGTACCCTACTTTGCCTCCGGCAAGGGGGCCTGTGACCGTCAATGACTCAATACTCCTGGACAACGATGTTGCCATTGGAGTTGGCAGAAATTTAGTAACTCCTAAAGATATACGTGTATTCAGAACAAGGGATGACAACCGGGGGTCACGATTGATGCCCTGGCACTGAGCGTGCAGAGTACAGCATGTGTTGCAAGTTTGGGTCATCGCCTACTTGCGAAGTCCCATGAGGTAGAGATTCTGAAAGGTCAGTTCAGCGGCGGAGCGAAGTATGGTTGAAGAGTGTCAGAGTGCTATAAAAAGCTTGAAAAGGGAGATGGCAAGGATAATGGAGGTGAATCGACACCAGCTAGAAGTATTGCGGGACGAGAATAAAAACCTAACAAAGATGGTAGAATTGTATTCTCGTGACATGAGAAAGCAGCTGGAGGACCTAGACCGACCGGGTAAACGCAAGCAAGCAGATCGCGAGAGTAGTTACGCTCAAGCTAAGATTGCGATCTTTAGGAGCTCAAGTGGTGAGCCCCAAGAGACTGTGCGTGAAACCTCGGAAGAGGATAGCCAGAGGGCCAAACTCAAAGCTCCTATGGTCGAGACACCTAGCGCTGAAGAAATGATTTCTACCTGTTTTTATTTTATTTTTTTGTTGTTTTTGTTTTTGTTATTTTGGTTTCAGAAATAAAAGAGTAAAGTTGCAGAAGGAAAAAGAAAGAGACAAAGAAAACACACTTCCCACTTAAATCTAACAAAAACGACAAATGGAAAAGAAAGCACACTTTCCAAACTTAAATAAAACAAAAATAATAAATGGAAAAGAAAGCACAGTTCCCTAACTAAAATAAAACAAAGATGATAGTCGAAAGGGAAAGACAAAAACACAAAGCTCTAGAAAATAAAAGTAACGGGCAAAAACATAAAACACCAGAAAAACACGGAAAAAGAAAAAAGTAAAGTAAAATAAAGGTGCTCCCCCTTGAAGCGATTAGGTTGAGCATGCCCGGGAAATCCGAAGTGGTGTTGGCTCTCTCTCATCAGCATATTTCTATTTAAACCACATCTCTACAAGCGGATGATACCCAGCATTTCTTCCTGCAAACTCAAGGAAAAACATCAAAAAATTCAGAAGCAAAACAAATGGCATCTTCATGCACTCACCTTGATGATCTCAACCTTGAGCTATCACTTGCACCACCAAATGCCCAGATAAGAGCTCCTCCAACCTCTGTCTTCCCAAACTCCACATATCATCACGGCACGGCCTCAAACTTTGCTGAGGCAATACCGAACTTTTCTGAGGAGATGCCGAACGAGAGCAGTGCTGCCTGGGCAGTATGATTGGCAGTAAACTCACATCAGCAGGATCATCTGCATGTGGCACAAAGGTCCGACAAGGCTGCAGTGGAGGAGTCCCACAATTTAACAGTGCTCCATGCGGTCTCGGCTACCAATTTAGGCATGCGATTGTTGGCGAGAACACGAGAGTGTGCCGCGCTGAGCGAGGAAGTAGCTTCCTTGAAGACTATGGTGGCGGACTCCAGAAGCGGCTCTCCTTGCCAATCAGCATGTGGAAGCACTGCAGAAAAAATGAGGACCATGTGGAGCTGCTGCAAATTCTGCAAGTAAGAGAGAATAGAGGCATGCCATGAAGATGAAGAAGTTTTTTTTTTTTTTTTTTTTTTTTTTTTTTTTTTGTTGTTTTTTTTTTAATGCGGTGTTTGAATAAAAATGTGTTTTTAACATTCAGAAATAAACTAACTAACCACACCACGTAAATAAATACATAAACTAACTTAATAAAAAAAAAACAAAGAAGTTCCAAATTGATTTTTTTTTTTAAATAAATTTATTATTATTTACAACTAACTGACCACAAAAAAAAAAAAAAAAAAGAAATTCCCAATTGCAATTTACAAGGAAAAATAACAACTCAAATTTCAATTTTTTTTTTTAATTTTTTTTTAATTTTTTTTTTTTAATTTTTTAAATTTTTTTTAAACACACAAATATATAAGCAACTCATGGATGACCAGTTAAGGACCTCAGAAAATACAGCTAGGGGATCCGGGAAGGTTGGAGGGGTCACAATGGTCCCTCTTAAAACCCAAACTTCTTAGACACCGAAGGTGTCGCCTAAAGAACTCCTAGACATCGACGGAGACGCTCATGGAGTTACCACGAGTCAGCTCATATAAAAAATCTTTTTAATTTTTTTTTTAATTTTTTATAAAAAAGAAACAGAAGTTTAAAATAATAACAAGTAAAGAGAAATGATTGAAATGCTCCCCCTTGAAGCGATTAGGTCGAGCATGGATGCACTTGGAGGTCGCGACTTCTCCCGCTGCTCCACACTTCCCATTCTTATGATTGAGGTTGCCATCTCTCTCCATTTTTATGAAGCTGTCATAAATTGCTAGAACAAGCACAAACAAAAACTTGAAACAGAATTAAAAGGATTAGGAAATAAATTAAAAAAAACTAAAAAAATGAAAAGAAAAAATCAACACTTCCATGTTTCAAAGTAACAAGCAACAACGTAAATCAAACTAGCTTATGGAGTTCGTTCTTTCTCAAATATGATTATCCATATGGTGTGTGGTTTTAATCAAGTATTCAGAAAAAACATTTAGCTATGGTGTTTAGTCTAAACACAAATTCCGAACCCATTAAGAACAGGAAGAACAATAAAGAACCAAGTAGAATTTAAACATGGTGTTTGTCTTCAATATCTACCTATTCATTCACTAATCAGTCCAAGAGTCATATGGTGTTTATGTAAACTTGAACAAGATATTTAATTAAGAACAAGTGAATGAAACCATAAACAAGAAATAATCGACATGCTACTTGAACCTTTTTCTTTTTTTTTTTGTTGTGTAAGCTGGGACTCAAACCCAGTTCTCTTGCTTGTCAGGCAATTGTCCTTGTCCGTTGGACTACAAACACAACTTGTCAATTAACGTCATTAACTTTAAAACATGAAACTGTCTAGTTATATACAAAAAATAAAAATAATAAAAAGTAGGAAAACCAAATAGAATCAAACAATGTTACCGATCCCCGGCAACGGCGCCAAAAACTTGTTGCGTAGATTTCAGCTGCACCAAAATGGATTCAGCTGCATCCTCAACTTGTGATACTCGCAAGTGCACGAGTCGTTCGGTAGTATAGCGTATGTAAGTGCGAGGTCGATTCCACAGGGATTGGTGATTGAATGATCCAATTCAATTTTCCTACACAAAACAGAAATGAAAACAAAAGAAGTAAAAAGGTTTTGTACAACATTTGAGAAATTGAGAATTTGGAAGAGGAAGGAAGGTGTTTGAGAACTTGGAGAATTTTAAAGAGAATGGAGAAGTGTTTTGAGAGCTTTAGAGAATTTGATAAAGGAAATGGGAAAAGTGTTTGGGAAATTTGGAGAAGAGAAAGGTGTTTGGGAAGTGTTTGAGAGCATGGAGACTTTGGAGAAGAAAGGAAAGTGGTGTTTGAGAACTTTGTGGATTTTGGAAGAGCATGTGTTTGAGAGATTTGGGAAGGGAGAAGAAAGTATTTGAGAAGTGTTTGAGATAAAAAGGAAAATGAAAGTAGAATGATCTTATTACAACAATTGAGAAATACAATGGGAAACTAAGAGAATTTGAGGGAGAGAAGGGAAGGGAGCTCTAGAGAAGTGCTTGAGAGCTCCCCCCCTTGGGGTGTGATTATAAGCTTAGAGAACTTCCCTATTTATAGGCCTAGGGGAAGTGAAAATCTGGATTATACAATAGGCTTACAACACTTAATTCACCTAACACACTATTACATTTGAAAACAATTCCTCTTATCTTTAGGCTTAGTGTTGCAACTCCCACTTCATCATCTTTTGGCTCATTTGGCTGCTGCAAAATTCCACTCAAATATAGGTATTGAATATGCTTCACCAAACTTTCCCACAATCAACAACACTTCATCATGCATATGTCATGCATGACAATGCATATGTCATGCATGACAATGCATTGCATCCAGCTTGTGGGCACGTTTTGGGCTTGTGGCTTCATCCTGAAAAATCTGGAAAAATATGGATCTTGAAGCTCTTTGAATTATCTTTCCAAGCATATGCAGCCCAACTCAAGGAAAAATCGGGAAGGCCTTCAAATGTGATTTTTGGCCCAGTAACGCAGATGCTGCCGAATTTGACCTTAGGTTGCCAAAACATGTATAACTTTCTCTAGAAGACTCGGAATCATGAACCGTAAAAGTCTACAGAAAATAGACTTCCGTATCTTTCCAATGATGTTTGGTTCATTATCTGGTTCTTCTTGAGCAAGTACAGTCCAATCCGTGAATTTGACTGATCTGCAGACACCGTTTTGAGCTAACTTGTCTCCAAAATGCAATTAGTGAGTCTCAAGCTTATAACACTGAAACAAACACAAAACTTATTAAAAGCACAAGTTTAACTCAAAAACATAACCAAATCATAAATTAGAATGGTACAAAATGATATGTAAATATGCACCGATCAAGCACCATCTAGAGGAATGGTCCAACCCAAGTCATCTCCTACTATATATTTTGCACATTATTGTTGCATTCCTAAGAGGACACAAATTAATGTGCAAACAACCAATTAAAAATACCCGCAAGTGCACGAGTCTATTGAGGTATAGATTATACAAGTACGGGGTTCGATCCCACGAAGAACTTGTCGGTTTCCTATAAGTTCTAATTCGAGTACAAAGAGAACACTTATTTAACACACCACAAATGCAAAATGGAAATTAAAAATGAGTAAAGAAATGTAAAAGAAACAAACAAAACAAAAAGGAAAATGTGCTGAACAGCACCATAAACAGTGAAAATGAACAGTGCCGTGAACAGTGAAGTAAACAGTGCGCGACGGGTCGTGAACAATGACGACCGGTTGTGAACAGTGCGCGACCGGTCGTGAACAGTGACGACCGGTCTTTTTGAACAGAATTGAAATTTGAGAATTTTGTGTTGAGCGACCGGTCGTTTTTGCACTGAATCGTTTTCTCTGCTTTTTCAGTTTCGACCTCTGTTCAGTTTTTGACCTATAACTTTCCAACCGTACGTCCAAAATTCACGTTCTTTATACGGTTGGATTCAGCACAGAAAATTCAAGAACATAACGCGGACCAAAAGTCCAAAACAATTACGGAAACAAATAAAATTCAGTAACAAAGACACATAACGTGTCGAACACACAACTCACACACACATTTGGGGGGGGGGTTTGATTTGTTTCAAGTGACCTATTTCTATTGCATGAAAGTAAATGGATTTCGAATTTAAATGAGAATGGCAGAGATGAATTATCAAGATGTGAAATTAAAATGTAACAAACACTAGGGTTTCGGAATCCACCCTAAACAATTCTACCTATGTTCATAAATACTCAAGTGATGAACTCTAAACGTGTTGATGAAGATGTTCGCAATCAAGACCATGGTTCGTGGCTCAAGACGCATTGATTCTCTCTAATATATGTAAAGTGCATGGTTCGTGCTACAATACTTGTGCCCTCCCCATAACCGAACCTAGGTATGGTTCGTACTTCGATTCAATTACAAGGAGAACCCATTAAGTTCAAAGAGAATATGAACATCACAAGAATCCTAATAGCATGGTGTTTACATTGTCCTCAATGTTAAAGAATTAGGCATAAACAATGTTATAACAAGAAGTAAAGGGAATAAAGCAAGAAATAATTAACAACAAACAAACAAGTAATTAAACTACAACACAGTTGCAAAACAAAACAAAAACGAAACCAAGCAAAAACAAATAAAACAGTAAGCCCTAACAACGGTCTCAGACATGCAGAAATCCAACCTAATGAAACGCACAAACCAAAATGAAAGCCCAAACCAAACGAAAGCCCAAAAGCGAAGAAAGTATAAAAAATAAAGAAACCAAGTCAGAGGCACAAAGAGCGAGAACTCAGAAAAATAAAAAAAGTGGGCCCTGATGTCTCGGCTCCTGTGAGTCACGGGCAATAAAGCGAGGGACGTGTCTCATGCAGAGGTCCCTCTCACATTCCCAAGCCAGAATTATTGGCTTCGTAGGAATGTGGGACGACTTTTGTTTCTTGAAAACGAAGAAAGGCAGAAATGCAATTAAGGGGTTAGTGAACGGGTGAGGTGACCTAAGGGGATAGGCCGTAAGGGCCGCGCAAAACGCAGAAGCGCAGTGGCTAGGGTGTAAGGTGAGTCTATAAAAGAGAAAGAGAAAGAAGGGGAAAAAAAACACACAGACTCAGAAACACACAAAAGAGAAAAGAAAGACAAAAAGAAAAGAAAGTTCAAATGGCTTCTTCCTACCCATTCTCGTTGGATCTCAACCTAGCTCCACCGACTCAAACTCGAGGCCAAGCAGTGGCACCAGTGTGGATACCCTACTTTGCCTCTGCACGGGGGCACGTGACAATGAATGACTCAATACTGCTGGACAACGATGTTGCCCTTGGAGTTGCTAGAAATTTAGTGACTCCCAAGGATATACGGGTGCTGGGAGAAATGGATGACAGTCGGGTCATGAGTGATGCTCTGGCACTAAGCGTGCAAAGCACCGCAACAACTGCAAGCGTGGGTCATCGCCTAATTGCGAAGTCCCATGAGGTGGAGGTGCTAAGAGGTCAGTTGGCGGCAGAGCGAAGTGTGGTCGAAGAGTGCCAGAGTATTATTAAAAATTTAAAAAGGGAAAGGGCAAGGATAATAGAGGTGAATCGACACCAGCTGGAGGCGTTGCGGGAAGAGAACAAAAATCTCTCGAAGATGGTAAGTGTTTACGCCCATGACATGAGAAAGCAGCTGGAGGACTTAGACCGACCGGGTAAGCGCAAGAAAACAGGATCGTGAGAGTGGTTACGCTCAAGCTAAGAGTGCCATCTTTGGGAGCTCGAGTGATGAGCCCCAAGAGACTGAACCTAAAGCCCCGGAAGAGGATAGCCATAGTGCTAAACTCAAAGGTCCAATGGTCGAGACACCGAGCACTGTAAAAAAGTGATTCTAGTGTATTATTGGTGTGCCTGTTTGTGTTGCCCTTTCCGTGTATTTTTATTTATTTATTTTTATTTATTTTCATTTTCATTTTGTTTCACTCCGTTTTTTTTAATAAATAGAAATAAAAGAAATTAAGTTGCAAAAGAAAGAGTAGCACACTTCCCAAACAAAACAAAAATGACAGCCGAAAGGGAAAAACACACTTCCCAAACGAAATAAAGGGAAAGAAACAAACGAAAAAAAACAAAGCACGGTTCTGAAACTGAAATAAAACAAAAACGACAAACTAAAAAGAAATCAAAACACAATGCACAGAAAACAGGGAGGAAAAGAAAGTAAAAAGGAAAGAGAAATGATTCCCTTTTACCTACGCAACCGCAAAATCCTCGTGAAGCGTAGGTATCGAGAGAAAATGGCAAAAAGCTGGACCACAAATCCCTCATCGGCAGATGTCTATTTAAACCACGCTTCTGCAAGCGGAAGAGTACCCTGCATTTCATCTGCAAACTCAAGGAAAACCATCCAAAACATCCAAAAACAAAACAATGGCATCCTCATGCACTCACCTTGATGATCTCAACCTTGAGCCTGTCACTAGCACCACCAAATTCCCAAATAAGGGCTCCTCCAACCCCTATCTTCCCAAACTCCTCATACCATCATGGTTCGGCCTCAAATTTCTCTGAGGTGGTGCCATGCAGGGCAGGATTGCCGGAAGGCATGACTACCAGCAGACTTACAGCTGCAAATCATCTGCATATGGTGCAGAGATCTAACAGGATGGCAGTGGACGAGTCCCACAATTTCACCGTGCTCAACGCGGTCTCGGCCGCAAATTTGGGCATGCGCCTAACGGCCAGAACACGAGAGTGCAGAGCATCGACTGAGGAGGTGGCGGTCCTGAAAGCTCAGGTGGCAGAGCTCCAGAAACGGCTCCATAGCGCCAATCAGCAAGTGGAAACACTGGAGAGGAAAGTTGAGGGCCATGTAGAGCTGCTGCAGATTCTACAAGTGCGAGCGAAAGAGGCAATTAGCAGAAGCCTCAGGTGGCTCAGAATGCAACAATGAACATGTGATTAGGAATTATATGTATGCATTTTCACATTTGTGTATGTAATCACATGTTATGAAATGAATAAGCATTTGAGCCAAAATTCTGAGTGTGCAATCATAAAGCAATCTACTTCCCAAACTTAACAACAAATTAGAAACACAAACAAGTAAAGGAAAGCAAAAGTAAGAAAAACAAAGAGAAACAACAATAAATTCGAAATTACCTTGGTTGGAAAATTGTAACCCTATCTCAAAATAAAATAAAATAAAATAAAGTTTGAGTCTAGAGAAACTCCACTTTGAAGCGATTAGGACGACAACAAACTTCTTCTATTCACCTTGGGTTGCCTCCCAAGAAGCGCTAAGTTTAAAGTCTTTTGCCGGACTTCCAACATACTGTGGTCACTTGGGGGGTTTTGGCTCAATCGCCTTCTTGTGCCGAACATGAAGTTTCTTCAAATCCCTTTGCCATCTAATCAACCCCTTTCGTATTCTTTTCTTTATACCCACATGAGTAGATTTCAAAAGCAATTTTAAGCGCTCTTCAATACGTGGATTGGATGGATGAGGCACATATTTAGGATTGGGTGGCCTTCTCATTTGAGTAGAAGGAATGACATTGAACATATGATTGGTACTTCGAACATGGATGTTCAGCTTGTCTTCCTCTAGTACTTCAAAAATAGAATAAGGCATTAGATTAGTTGAAGCACCCAAATCAATTAAAGGTTTCTCAAACAATTTATCACCAATTATACAAGGAATTGTGAAACTTCCTGGATCTTGTAAATTGGGAGGAAGCTTCTTTTGCAAAACAGCAGAAACATCTTCCGTTAATGCAACAGTTTCGTATTCCTTAAGCTTGTTTGCATCCAAGAAAGGAATGTTGACTTGCACCTGCTTGAAAGTTTCCAATATGTCTTTGGCATGTTGATTTTTTTTAGAACCCATCAACCTGTGAGGAAAAGGAGCACGTAAGATATCTTCATTAGGAGGTTCACGACTTACCTTCTCCTTCCTTGCCCTTCCTGGCAATTTCATGCTTTGGGATCCATTCGGATGAAGAAGCTGCATGTTTATCTTTCTCCTTGTTGGTTTCATCCTTTTCTGTAGGCTCAGTCACTTGTTCAACCTGCATCTCATCATCAATTTGAATCACATTTTTAGAATTATCAACCTCACCAATTACCTTACCAGTTCTAAGATAACTGCTTGAACATGCTCACGCCCAGTTGGATTAATCACTGGTTGGCTAGGCATCATACCAGGTTCCCTTTGACTCAAAGCTGTAGCAATTTGCCCCACTTGATTTTCTAGATTGGCAATGGCCTTATCCGTTTTCTGCATGTGGGTGTCATTCCTCTGCATGTAGCCTTTTGTCTCAGTGATGAAACTATCTGTGTTTCTAGCCATTGAAGCAACAAGTTCTTCCAAAGTTGGTCCTTGAGGTAGTTGGTGAGATTGTGGTGGAGTGTAATGTTGAGGTTGATCATGAGGTGGACAAGTATCATGTTGGCCTTGATATGGTTGATAAGGCCCTTGTTGAAAATTTGGATTGTCGGTCCACCAAAAGTTCGAATGATTTCTCCACTCCGGATTGTATGTTTGTTGGAAATATTCATCCATAGTCAACTCATTCTGAAATGAGCCAAAAGCATTTGCTTCCTCCATCCCAAATTTATTGGAGTGTTCGTGCATAGTAAGTTCCACAATTTCAGTTGCGGCTGCCATTGGTGATGGTGGAGGTGACTCCTTGGATGTGCCTGGAAGAAAAAGAAACAAAAACAAATCAAGATAAAATGAAACAACAATCAATAAACAAAAATAAAACTAAGTACTCTAAACATACTCAAACAAAACATATAAGCAACCGTGCCAGTTCCCAGCAACGGCGCCAAAAATTGTTGCATTCCTAAAAGGACACAAATTAATGTGCAAACAACCAATTAAAAATACCCGCAAGTGCACGAATCTAATGAAGTATAGATTATGTAAGTACGAGGTTGATCCCACGAAGAACTTGTCGGCTTCCTATAAGTTCTAATTTGAGTACGTAAAGAACACTTAATTAACACACCACAAATGCAAAATGGAAACTAAAAATGAGTAAAGAAATGTAAAAGAAAATGAAACAACACAAGAAAACTAAAGAAAAACACAAACAGCATTTTCTATCACCATTTTATCACCTGTGAACAGTGCTATGTGAACAGAGAACAGTGCGATATGAACAGTGAACAGTGATGACCGGTCGCTGAACAGTAACGACCGGTCGTTTTTTAGCAGAATCGAAATTTGAGAATTGTGTGTTGAGCGACCGGTCGTTGAGACACTAGCGACCGGTCGTTTCTTCACAGAATCATTTTTCTCTTTTTTTCAGTTTTGACCTATAACTTTCCAACCGTATGTCCAAAATTCAAGTTCTTTATACGGTTGGATTCAACACAGAAAATGCAAGAACACAGCGCGGACCAAAAGTCCAAAACAATTACGGAAACAAATAAAATTCAGTAACAAAGACACATAACGTGTCAAACACGCAACTCACACACACATTTTGGGGGGGGGGGGGGGTTTGATTTGGTTCTTTTGATCTATTTCTATTGCATGTAAGTAAATGGACTTCGAATTTAAATGAGAATGGCAGAGATGAATTATCAAGATGTGAAATTAAAATGTAACAAACACTAGGGTTTCGAATCCACCCTAAACAATTCTACCTATGTTCATGAATACTCAAGTGATGAACTCTAAACGTGTTGATGAAGATGTTCATAATCAAGACCAGTACGAGTGACTCAAGACGCATTGATTCTCTCTAATATATGTAAAGTGCAGTACGAGTGCTACAATACTTGTGCCTTCCCTATAATCGAATCTAGGTGTGCTTAGTACTTTGATTCAATTACAAGAAAAACCCATTAAGTTCAAAGAGAATATGAACATCACAAGAATCCTAATAGCATGGTGTTTACATTAGGTATTCAAGAAACCAATTCACATGGATGACTCTTACTTCATCCATTTATTGCTTAGGATAACATGAAGATACACATAACCCCAACAATCTCAAGAAGCATGCTTTCAAAGATGATCAATCAAAGAAGAGCACACATCAAGGATAGATTAATTTGGTGAATTGGAATTCATCAACAATATCCAGAAATTCATACACTCAAGTATCAAAACAATAAGGTAATCATGTTTAGGGCTTCAACCTAAGCCCTAGCTATGGAGTTTAGTTGCTCATACTTATTTCAAATACAAACTCAAAATGAAATTAGAAAGAATTTACAGATTTTCAGAAAATGATGAAAGCTTCAAGATCATCAATGGTGGAAGTCTTCTTCTCCACTTTTCTTGGCTGCACCTTGGCTTTCTCCAAGCTCCAAACTCTCCAAAATCTGCTCTCAATGTGTAGAATGATAGAATGAATTGGCTACCCACGTTCAAAGGCTCTCCCAAAATCTGATTGCCATCCCTTTGCTTCCCTCTCTCCTCCTTTCCAGCTTTTGCTTTGATTATTGTAATGCTAAAGTCTTCACCCATTGTCTTCTTGTCCCCTTGCAAATGATGAAACCTTGTCCTCACAAAGATGCCAAATGCTTCAGAAAATATCTCATTTACAAAGGTAACTTCTTGTTACCAAGAGTTATGGTAACAAGAAAATCAAGATAACACAAAGGAGGTAAAAGCTGGCCAAATTCGGATTTCCAGAGCTATGGTAACATGCTGGATTGGTTGGATGGACAATACTTGTCCAATGGAGCTCAAATTTCGATATGTTGTAGTTAACATCCATTGGAACAAGTCTCATGAAGATCATGACCTCATCCGAGCACCAGAGCATGTTGATCTCAGGCCAAGAAGTTGACCTACGAAAATGAACACAAACAGAATTTATAACAAATAATGCACTTTTAGCTCATTTTCAATCTAACCAAGGTAAAATCTAAGAAAACACAAAAAGGAAGTAAAAAGCTATAAAATGTCAAGAACTAACTCAAAATAAAAGGTGAATAACATGAAAAAGCATGTGTAAAAATGAACCGAACACTTATGTTCTATGCAACATCATTGATGTTGCTACAGTTGCAATAATAAGAACCAACATTATGATCAAATTACTCATGGTTTTATTAACCAAAATCTTTCAATTCTCGTCCTGGTGTGATTTTATTTATATGTGGAGAAGAATTGGTGTCTGAATTTATAGAAAGGGGATTTCTTGAATTTTAAGGAAACCTCAGAATGAGAATGGCCGAATTTCGCAAAGGGATATGTTAATATGCATAATGCATTGTGTATAGTGACATGAGATCAGGCAATAGCAAGTTGTGCAAATGGTGTAGTGTTCGGTTCATTTTTACACATGATTTTTCATGTTATTCACCCACTATTTTGAGTTAGTTCTTGACATTTTATAGCTTTTTACTTCCTTTTTGTGTTTTCTTAGATTTTACCTTGGTTGGAATGAAAATGAGCTAAAAGTGCATTATTTGTTATAAATTCTGTTTTTGTTTATTTTCGTAGGTCAACTTCTTGGCCTTGGATCAGCATGCTCCAATGCTCGGATGAGGTGAAGATCTTCATGAAACTTGTTCCAATGGATGTTAACTACAACATATCCAAATTTGAGCTCCATTGGACAAGTTTAGCCTATCCAACTGATCCTATATGTTACAGAAGCTCTGGAAATCCGAAGTTGGCCAGCTTTTACCTCCATTGTGTCATCTTGATTCTTCTTGTTACCATAACTCTTGGTAACAAGAAATTACCTTAGTAAATGAGATATTTTCTGAAGCAATTGGCATCTTTGTGAAGACAAGGCTTCATCATGGCAAGGAGACAAGGCTTAAGGCTTTAACAAAAGTAATTGTTTTATATTAAAAGATATTTTGGAAAAGCTAAAAAGGAGGAAAGAGGAGTGCAAAGAGCATCAGCCATTGCAATCAGAATCATTCTACAATTTTGCAGAGATTTTGGAGTTGGAGATGAAGCTTGGAGCTAGGGAGGTCAAGGAGGAAGACAAGGGCAACAAAGCAAGGAGTGGAAGAGATTTCCAGAAAGCATGCTTCTTGAGATTGTTGGGGTTATCTGGATCTTTATGTTATCCTAAGCAATAAATGGATGAAGTAAGAATCATCCATGTGAATTGGTTTCTTGAATACCTAATGTAAACACCATGCTATTAGGATTCTTGTGATGTTCATATTCTCTTTGAACTTAATGGGTTTTCCTTGTAATTGAATCGAAGTACGAACCATACCTAGGTTCGGTTATGGGGAGGGCACAAGTATTGTAGCACGAACCATGCACTTTACATATATTAGAGAGAATCAATGCGTCTTGAGCCACGACCCATGGCTTTGATTGCGAACATCTTCATCAACACGTTTAGAGTTCATCACTTGAGTATTCATGAACATAGGTAGAATTGTTTATGGTGGATTCCGAAACCCTAGTGTTTGTTACTTGGTACTTTCACATTTTGATAATTCATCTCTGCCATTCTCATTTAAATTCAAAGTCCATTTACTTTCATGCATTAGAAATAGGTCACTTGAACCAAACCAAACCCCCCCCCCCCCCCCCAAATGTGTGTGTGAGTTGTGTGTTTGACACATTGTGTGTCGTATTTCCTGAATTTTGTTTGTTTCCGTAATTGTTTTGGACTTTTGGTCCGCGTTGTGTTCTTGCATTTTCTGTGCTGAATCCAGCCGTATAAAGAACGCAAAATTTGGACAAACGTTTGGAAAGTTATAGGTCAAAAACTGAACAGAGATCGAAACTGAAAAACAGAGAAATGATTCTGTGCAAAAACGATTCACTGTTCACTATGCACTGTTCATTGTTCACACGTCACTGTTCACATGTGATAAATATGTGATAAAAGGGTAATAGAAAGTGCTGTTTGTGTTTTTCTTTAGTTTTCTTGTTTTGTTTCTTTTCTTTTACCTTCCTTTATTTATTTTTAGTTTCCAATTTGTTTTGTGCATTTGTGTTGTGTTAAATTAGTGTTCTTTACGTACTCAAGTTAGAACTTATAGGAAGCCGACAAGTTCTTTGTGGGATCGACCCCGTACTTACATAATCTATACCTCAATAGATTCGTGCACTTGCGGGTATTTTTAATTGGTTGTTTGCACATTAATTTGTGTCCTCTTAGGAATACAACATGTAGCTTGATCAAAAGTTTAAGTGATACCTAAAGGAGGTATTAACTAGGCCAAAACTGTAAATAAGTATTTACAGATAGGTCAATGACTGTCAATATTGATTAGGCCATGTTTGGACCAAAATTAGCGCAACCCAATTTCAATAGTCAATGGGCCATTTTCTAGTCAGTTGCCCAAAAGCCATCGAGCAGTGCCAGATTTAAAGAAATATTGACTAGAAAAGACTAGGATTCATCGGACAAAGTATATTCGATGCAAACTATAGAAATCAATTAATGTTTATAACCAAATTAGATGGTTGTTAAAAATAGATAAATGATTGAATCTCCCAAAATGCCCAGTTTATTCTTATTCTAATCACATAAATTAAACAACTAGTGTTAATTTATGAAATATGTTTCTTGATTGAAAAATCAAGATGTCTGCCAACACATATGGCACTTCATGACTGGGGCCAAAGAGGAGATGTTTGGATTAAAATAAACAAAGCCAAAAAGCTTGTTTATTTCAAAAGCTTAGGTTGTTTCCAAGCGTGCATAGCCAAGGAGCTAAAAGGGCGATAAGTAACAGCAAAAGATTTGATTCAAAGGACAGCAAATCTTTCTCAAGAAAAAACTACTTATTTGAATACTCTCGACTCAAACACATTGTCAAAGCGTCTCATAGCGGACCAAAGTCAAGACTTGAATCAAATTTTCTCTTACTCTTTGAGTTCCCAGTTGACTGCTTCTAATTGGAATTCCCAAACACATACTCTGTCTAATTCCCAGTTAACAACTCCTGATTGGAATTACCTTGCTATTGTTTGTAATCTTAACACTCTACCAACATCAATGCTTGGTATGATTTTATAAGTTGGTCACTTGTTCTAACTTATCTAAAATCTAATTCGTATCTGCAAGCCTATTTGTGCATTGCATATATTGTTAACATTCTTCATTGGACTCATTATATTGTCTTAAGTAGATTACAATGGTGTCCGAAGAAGATTATTTATATCTGATGAAGTCCTCCTGGGCTTGCTAGGCTTTTTTTCATTTTCATTAAGTGTATTTAAGTCCATACATGCTTGTATTTGCTTACTTGTAATTGTTAAGCTCATAATTTCATACATATACGTACCTTATTTACTTACTTCTTTTGCTTAGTTTATTCGATTTCTAAGTTTTTTGCCTCTCTTTGTGTATTTTGTAGGCCAATAAAGCAAGAGAGCATAATTCATGCAATTAAAGCATGTTAAGGCCAATGAAGCAATATGGTGCAAAAACGTGCAAGAGCTTGGAGACTGAGGTTGACGTTCATTTCAGCGTTATCTTCTTCATCCGAGCTTGGATTGGGCCAATACTTGTGTGGTTGGATCAGAGACATTCTGAACTTCACAATGGATATCTTAAAGTTGTCATTTGATTCAGCCAAGCCCAATTCGTAAGCCCTTGAAGCTGCACATCATGCTGACATAAGGATGAGCTGATGGATGCTTGGTCATGGTGAGCTAGGCATGAGGTATTGGTTTCTGGATGGATGCTTGGTCATGCTGACATATTGATGAGCTAGGGCTGCTGGTGGGATTTGTTGGTGAAGTGCAACAACCATTTCTGATTATCTAATGCAAGTGTGTTAGGTGAAATTTGTGTGGTTGGTGAACTTAATTGTATAATCTGATTCACCTAACCCTTGTGCCTATAAATAGGGAGTCTCTAGAGAGCTTAGACAAGCCAGAATTTCATTCCATAATTTACACTTCCATTGTACACAAAGAGAGGGAAAGTTGAGAGTCACAAAGGGAGAGAAGGGAGAAGGCAGGAGCTGGGAGGCTTTGGCCTCCTGGCAGCCATGGAGATGATTCTTTTCCATCTCTAGCATGCTGTCCTTATCTTCTTCTCCTCCCTTTGTCTTTTATTTTCTTCTTGTATTTTCTTTGTTTTACTTTGTTTTTCTGTTATTAGTTGTAATAAACATCTTGCTAGTCTTGTATCATGGTTTGAGTTTATAAAGTTTGATTTCATTCATGAATTCTTCTTCACTGTTTGAATGGAGCTGTTTTGCATCCTTTGATTGATCACCTAAGGTTTTATGCATTATGCTCTTGTTGGGAAGGTTTGGGGATCATCTTCATTCCATCCATTAGCAACTTATGTGATTTGGTTTTTAGGTCTCCTAATGTAAACACCATGCTTGGGGTCCTTGTGATGTTCAATGCAATTTGATCCAAACACCATGGACTTATTTGTGAGCATCTTCATGAGTGAATCAATTTGTTTACTTGCTACCATAACATGATTAGAACAATTAGGGTGGATTCTAAAACAACTCCATCTTGTCTTAGTTACTTTCTTTCTTCTTGTTTTGTTTCTCTTGTTTCCATTTCTGTTTTGTGTAGGAAAACTGAGCTGGATCATTCAATCTTCAATCCCTGTGGAATCGACCTCGCACTTACATATGCTAAACTACCAACGGCTCGTGCACTTGCGAGTATCACAAGTTGATGATGCAGCTGAATCCATTTTGGTGCAGCTAAATCTACACAACAGTAATCGTACTATATCCATCGGATACCTTTGTCTTTGAACTTATATTGTACTTATTGTCCGATGCTTGTTTAAAGTTATTATTTCTTCCTAGTTTTGTTCCATTGCAAGTGAAATGTTGAAGTGCTCTTAATTGAGGCTTAGAAAAGGCCAGATTCCCCACTTGGAGCACACTGGCTTTGGTTAGAGGTTGAGATTAACGAGCGCAATACAATCATCACATCACTTAACTACTCATCACCTCGTCCTACTAGAAGAGTAAAACGCTAGAAGTGGCACGCCTAAACGCATCAAAAGGAAATGCCAGTGTTAAGCCCAATTTAGCATTTCTTGACTAGCAAGCAACACATCGCAGCGAAAATACAACCTGCAAAAAACTTGTAACATCACAGTGTTCACCAAAATCCCACAAATACTTTTGGCACGTACATGCCAAAACTGTGAAAAGTTTTGAATGACAATTACTAAGCTTAATATGAGCATGGACTTTAACCCCTTTGTTTGCTATTTCAATATAAGATGCGAACCTCCAGTCCTTGCATGGACCTTATTTCCTACTTTAAGAAAAATTAGGTATTATACATAATTAACTTTACTAATTAATATTTGAGACATTTGGTATTTTAGTTTGGGTTTTAATACCTATGAAAGAATTGTTATTTTGGATTAGGAGGCCCAGATTCGTTGGGCCATCTTAAAAATAAAAACTGAAAAGACAATTCTACCCTTCTTCTTAAAAAGCCTAGCCCATCTTTAAACCTTACAAAGTAAATGACGCTTTTACCCCTGGCTGTTTAAACTATGCGCGATTTGTTCTTTCTCTTTACTTTTTGTTCAGCTTTGAGGTTTTTGAGCTCTGGTTCTAGTTATGCGATTTGAGGTTCAACTTTCTGGTAGGTTTTCGTTCAATTTTCTTCATCTTTCTGTTTTCATTTTTTTGCTAAGTTTTCATTCGGTTTGCATGCGGAATGACGGTCAGTTTGTGCAATTTATGTTCTCCTTAGTTCGGGTATTTCGAGCTCAGTTTTGTGGCGTGATTTGGTGGCGAGATTTTGTGGCGTTAAATGCTGAACCCTATCTTCTTCGTTTTGTTTTCAGATTTGATTTTGAGTTGTTGTTCGGTTGGGGATATTTTTGGCAGTCCTAGGTGTTGAGGTATAAGTACTTTAGAACCTTTTTTATGTTTTTGGAATTTAGTTTCAGTACTTTGATCGTGGTTTCCTTTTGGTTTCTATTCAAAGTTTTTGATTTTCTGTCATAAACTACATCTGTTTGTTGCAGTTTCTGGTTTTATAAATTGCATTAGAAGTGTATGGCAATATTACAACTGCTGCATTGCATTAGTAGAAACTGCAATGCAGTTTCCTTTAATGCAATGTAGTTTGTAGTTCATTGCATTGCATTAACGCAAACTGCATTACATTTATGTAGTTTCCATCAATGCAATGCAGAAAACAGAAATATTTGATGTTCTTCCTCTTTTAAAAGAAGCAATCCAAAAGGCAAAACATCAAACATAATAGACATATAATATGAGCAATCCAAAACACAAAATATAACAGAAAATATACATCAACTTGACATGAAACGGAAAGATCAACATAGTCAAAACAAGAATTGCAAACTAAACCGGAAACTACAGTTCAGTTTCCGTTTTCTTCAGTGCAGAAAACAGATATATTTGATGCTCTTCCTCTTTTTAAAAGCAGCAATCCAAAATGCCAAACATAATCAAACATAATAGAAATATAATAGGAGCAACTGAAAACACAAAACATAACAGAAACTATGCATCAACTTGATATGAAAGGGAAAGATTAGCAAAGTCAAAACAAGAACTACAAACTAAACTGGAAACTACAGTGCAATTTCCGTTTTCTTCCGTGCATAAAACATATATATTTGATGCTCTTTCTCTTTCTTTGGTGATTTTTTGGTTTTTAGAGGTTTTGAAACCAAAACCTAAACTACATTGCAGAATGAAGAATGAACAGTAGGTAAATTTTGAAAAATCCCTAATCGCTATAAACGAAGCAAAACCTAAAACAAGAGTAGTTTTGAATCCAAAGAGTCATCCATTTTTAGAGGTTTTGAAACCAAAACTAAACTCAAAACCTAAACTACATTTCAAAATGAAGAATGAACAATAGGTATTAGAGCGTTGATTTCCTTACAGTTTTTTTTGTCGAAAGAAGGAATGAAGAATTGGCTTCTATCTTTGGTGGTCGTTGTCGTTGGTGGTCGCCGTTGATGCGAACGATCGTCTGAGATTTTGGGGAATAGTCTGGAACTTTTGAAGCGGTCGCCGTTGATAAAAACCTACTAAGTAGATAGAAAACTCAACAATACAGGTGAATTTCATTGATAACAAAAATTATACACCTAGATAGAGGGAAAAAAAAAAGGAGCATTTTGAATAAATTATAACCTATTGAAACCAAGGTATAAAATATCGATAATATCGACGAAATATCGTGGATATTATCTTCTTCTTTTTTGGGAGGAGGATATTTTGGAACCTATCCATGCAATTATCATATAATTATCGATAATTTTGGCAATAATATTGAGGAAATTTTGGATCTAAGAATTTCACTCTCTTCTCCAGAAATCTGGACAAAATATCAAGATATTATCGATAAGAAAAAAAAAACCATAGATGCGCACGCGGATAAGGGGATTCAATGCCTTTTGGGATGGAATTGAGCCACTCATGGAAAGAATCTAGATCCAATCTTCAAAGGATTTTGCTTATGGGCAACATCAACCAATCTCGTATCCATATGAGTGGCATGTTAACAATTACATACAAAATTATTTTGGGATTTATCATTTGATGACTACTCTTCATAGTACACGTACTCTGCACATAGAGATGATGAAGACAATGTAAAATTTGATTCTCATAGGAACTTTATGTGACATTAAGTCACTCATGATCTTATCATGCAATGTATAAAGTGTAAAATATTGTAGTAAATCATTATAAATAAATGATTATATAATGTGTTTAATCTTCTTTCATGAACCACTACATATTTTCTACACTCATAGTTTTTGTCAGCTAGCTATATAATCAATTTAAATTAGTCAAACTCACCATGCAATGCATTTCCTTTCAATTTTTTGTGATAAAGGAGTAGATAATTTATCTTCTAAAGTTTCAATCAAAATTTCCAAGTTTTTCTTACAATTTTCATGATTTTTATTTAATTTTTACCAATACCAATATGTTCCCGATATTTCTATTGATATTTCCGTGTTCTTAGACCACCGATATTTCAGAAACCCCTGATATTTTAAACCTTGATTGAAACTAATAAGCCCAATTATAAATCTCTAATTGATAATTCATAAGTCTCAAGTGCAAATCTTAATTATCCAAAAAACAATCCCCAAATGTCATGATGTGGGTAGACTTGGGTGGGCTTATTTTGGGCTGTTAAAAAAATGCCACCTGGGCTGACTAATAAGATCCATCGAATATGGGTACGGGTCATTTTATTCAGAATACCAAACTGTTTCCATAATTGGACGGTGATTGTTTGAGGCCCCATTCCTGGTACATGATCACGATTCACATGTGACATTGACAACAAATAGACATCATTTAAAGAGAAGTTATTTGTGCAGAACCACCATCCTTTCATCTTACAACTAAGCAGACCCCAGCTCACCTGGGGCAGAGTATCCAGGTTTTTATTATTACTTATTGTAACACAAAACAATATTGGGAAACAGAGAATTTCAAACACAGGACTAGGAGAGTGTAATGGTAATTATTCTTAATCACTTAAACTTTACTTGTTCTTAACAATATTATTGTCATGCTACTTACGATTATACAACACAACCCTGCTTCTAGGCTCTAGCTATGGTCCCTTAAATTGGAGAAACATTTATATGAAATAGGGATAACATTATTTAGCTATTCCAGGTCAATCAAAGTATAACACGTATAATAACTTTTTCATTTAAATTGATAGCTGTTAATAAATAAAGTGACATTTCAAGTTCTATATATATGGCGTGGGTTCAAAAAGCACTATGCAATGGGGATGCCAGATTTTTTTTTAATTATTATTAAGAAAATGGTGGCAAGTGTGCAACCACTCCGAGCCGGGGAGGGGTTAAGGTTAAAGCTCTACCCCTGGAGAATTTTTTTTTTTTTTGCCAAACGATAGGAAGATTTTATTAGAGGCGAATTGAAAGTTTTACATCTTTTGCCAGAGTATTGAAAAGCCACTCTGGCCATAAATAGTCCCACAAATGGGTACCCCCTATTCGACTCACAAAGGCTGCAACCAGGTGAACAGCTTGATTCCAGAGTCTAGAGATAGAGGAAAACATCACCGATTGAAACTGTTGAGCCAGATTTTTTAGATAAAAAATAATTCCTTCAATCCTAGCATCAATAGGGGTTACTCCTTGAAGCATCCGAATGAGTAGCTACGAATTAGACTCCATAATAACTTTGTTTAAATTCGCAAATTGGGCATGAGTTAGCGCATCACGAATAGCTTCTGCTTCCACCATAAGAGCTGAATGACTAGGCAAGTTCCCAGTTCCTCCCGCCAAAAGCATCCAACCCTCACTGTCCCGAAACACCCAACCCACACCTCCAGTCAATGTTTGATGAGCCCAAACCCCTTCACAATTAAGTTTCACAACCCCATCAGGAGGTTTTCTCCATGATGGAGGAGGAATAGCTTTGGCTAACAAAGCAGTTTGCTCCAAGTCTCCATGCACTTTTACTAATTGACTTTCCGTGAATTCAGAAACTTGGGTTTGCATTAAAATCATAGCCTCATACGGGTTTAAGATTTTACCTTCAAACACGGCGTTATTTCGGCATTTCCAAATCCTCCACAGTCCAAAGGCAAACATTTGCATGACCTCCTCAGAGCGGGCCGTATCTTTATACCTTTGTACTAAGCTGGTCCAGCATGTGGAAAAGTCATTGGCAGGAAGACAATTAATGTCGAATTGAATGGTACTGATGAACCAAAAAATTCTAGCATAGTCACATTTAAAGAGCAAATGAGCAAGAGTTTCAACTTCCTTCCCGCACAGCCCACACTCATCATCCACATGAACCAGTCTTCTTTTTAGATTGTGTCGCACTGCAATTGCATTCCGACATGCACGCCATATGAATAAGCGGATTTTTGGTGGCACATTCAGCTTCCAAATCGAATGCCAAACCTTTGCTTGTTCAGTTGTATTGCTAGATTCTTCGTCTCCTTTTCGACCCAGTTCACCACAGTGAAAATGCCCTGTGGATTGTGATGCCATATTAATTTATTCAGCAGAGATTCGCTGGAGAATTGAAACTGGTGAAAGTGTGCGAATTATGGAGGACCCGTGGTTACCAACTCCGCACTCTTACCGTGTTCAATCTCACCATGCTGAGATGCCTCACAAAGTTTCTGACCTTATTGATCCTATGACAAGAATGTGGAATAATGCCTTGATCGAAAGGCTTTTTGACCCAAGGGAAATTAAGATTATTACAAGCATGCCTATAAGTAAGGGGATGCCAGATATGACAAGACAAATTCATTGTAAGGAGAAAAATATATGGTTCAAATTTCATTTGGGTACGCCCCGGCTTTTTTTTTATTTTATCTCTCTTTTAGGCTAGCCTTGGCTTTTTCAACACGCACCACATCTTGCTTGGAAAAAGTTCACAATGATTAGGTGAAATCATGTGAAGCAGCTATTCAAATTAAAAGAGACATTTAGACAATGATTAGCCCACAGTCCTCACTGCATAATCTCTTGCCCTATTTGGAAGATAATGGGTATTGTTGGCAAATAAAATATCTCCCAAAATGTTAGTTTAATCATGAAAATGAAAACTGCATCAAATTCAAACACTATGATGGAAAAAGAGAAGAGATTTTCTATTTAAAACCTCATACTTCTTTTTGTTCACCTAATGTTCTAAGTTCACCCAATTTCTAATTTAAATTTTCACAATTTCTAAGAAAATCCCACAATCTTTCCAAACTGCCCTTAAATACATCACAAGCTGAAAAAAATAAGAAATAAAGAGTTTTTCTATTTAAACCCAACACGTTTTTTTGTTCACCCCAATACTTAAATCATTAAACAATATTTGTAGTATACATGAGATTTTGTTGTTTTCATAAGGCTATTTTTATCATGTGATTAGATCGTATGGGAAATTGTAGTTTGTTTGGTTTCACTTTATGATGGTAGTGAAAATCAATGACCACAATATCTTATTTTATTTTTTACCCAATGAAAAAAGGTCAATTAGCAAACATTGTTAAACCAACCCTTGTATCAAATACTCAACGTACAATCAAGGTATTTCTGGCCCATCAAGGTATGCCACGCATGAAAACTTTTCCACATGGCATTCTATGATTAATCGAGAATAAAAAAACAGTGTTATTCTCGTTTCATACAAATTTTTCTGTTCAAATTGAGAGTTGTTAATAAATAAAGTGACATTTCAAGTTCAAATATATATGGCATGGGTTCAAAATGCACTATGCAATGGGGATGTCAGGTATGGCTAGACAAATTAATTGTGTAAGGAGAAAAATATATGGTTCAAATTTCTCTTGGGTAGCCTTGGCTTTTTCAACACGCACCATATGTTGCCTGGAAAAGCTCACAATGATTAGGTGAAATCATGTGAAGCAGCTATTCAAATTGAAAGAGACATTTAGATTTGAACTTGATGGGGAAACAAAAGGCAAATAGTCTACAGTCCTTACTGCATAATCTCCTGCCCGATTTTGGAAGATAATAATGGGTATTGTTGGCAAATAGAATATCTCCCACAATGTTTGTTTAATCATGAAAATGAAAACTGCATCAAATTCAAACACCAGGATGGAAAAAGAGAACTCGTTTTGCGCATGATGTACGCAAAGCTACGTACTATGACCTATAATGTTTTTAACTTGTACAATTTAAAGCATATTTATTTATTAGGAAGGGAAGAAGTCATGAATCGAAAAGTAGTAGTTGATTTTATTTCCTATTTCAAGAGTGTTGGATTACATATTTAATGTGGAACCCACAAATTTTTATTCTTTAAAACATGCGAAGTTAGGATTTGATTCAAATACTTATATTAGAAAAACATAATTTAGAATAATTTTAATATTCATTTTTTATAAGTGACATGCTACATATTTTTAGGTGTGTGTCTTCTGTTCCACTCTAGTGCGTTCTCTTCTTTCGACTAAGTAATTTATGTGTATTAATTCACTTCTCCATTTACACTAAGTTAAAATTAGGTGTTATATCTTAGTGGAAATTTATAAAAGATGCCTAACTTAATTGTTACTTCAGAGTCAAGCATGACAACAAGAATGTTTATACTTTTTTTTTTTTTTAGCACCAATAACGCGTGAACCAAATGATTTTTCTTACTGATGGATGTATAGGTGAGTTTGTGCTGAGCCATCACTATCAATTAATCAATGATTATAAAACATTTTATGTTGTTTCTTGTATTCAAATTTTGATTCTATTGACTATTGGGCAATCCGATGATATCGTGTAATTGAACGGATAATATTTTAATTAGCCTTTGAAGTAGTGATTTAATACAAGTTTTGTCACCTTGATTGATATGAAAAGCTGCTATACCTCTCGATCACAACTGTATATATATAGAGACAAGTCAGCAGGGCATTGAAAATGACTGAAATATATAAAAGATTATATATAGTTCACAAACATGACAGCCATATATATTTCTTTAATGTTTAATCTATCTATATATATAAAACAAAATGCGAGAATCCTGGTGAAACATTCAAAATACCAGGAAAATGTCCTTGATTAATTCAAATATTAAGAATTGAAATTATTAATTAAATGAAGATGATATGGTAAATTCACAATTACAAAATTAAAATTAAAAACAAAATCAAATAATGGATCCTACTTTTATGAAAAATAACTACCCATTTTTTATTTTCTTAATTCTATAAATTTAAAAATAAAAATAAAACTCAATTGGCACACGCGTGAGCGTGTGGCAATGGGCTAATATATATATATATATCTATATATATAAAGCAAAAAGCGGAGAATGGCGAAACATTCAAAATACCAGGAAAATGCCATTGGTTAATGCAAACATTAAGAATTGAAATTATTAATTAAATGAGGATAATATAGTAAATTCATATATATAAAGCAAAAGGTAGAGAATGATGAAACATTCAAAATACCAAAAAATGCCCTTAGTTAATGTAAACATTAAGAATTGAAATTATTAATTAAATGAGGATAATATGGTAAATTCACACTTTTTCATATTAAATTTTTTTAAAATTAAAAGAAAAATCAGATAATTGATCCTCTTTTTATAGAACACAACTACCCATTATATTTTTTAATTCTAAAATAAATAAAAAAGGCCTCTGCAGGCGCGGAAGCAACAAAGGTAGGTGCGGTTTTTCATCGTTTATTAATCCATAAATTCAATCTATATATTCCCTATTCTTCAGCAGAAAAGAATAGCTTATAGGTTGTAGCGTTTGATTGTCGAATTAGGAATTTTAATCAGTTTATAGGTTGTAGCGTTTGGTAACTGGAGAAGATTTATCTATATTTGACATTATAATAGCTTTGTACTTTTTAAAAAAAAAATCTTATTAATAAAATACTATCGTTAAAAAAAAGGCACATGAACAGTTTTATCCATAAAAACATTTGCATAAAATTTCAAGAGAATCTTAATTGGGGTTGCGATTGTATATTTAAAATATATAACATCATATATATTTTCAAAATTTGGACCAAAATAATAGTTTTAAGAAAAATAATTGCTTAATAGCCACAACCACACATGCAGGTAATCGTGGATTTCCTGTTTTTCCATTTGTGTAAATTCTCATTTTCAAAATATCAAATAATATTGAAGATCAAGACACCCTAAAAAGGAAAAAGTTTGATTCCTTAAAATTAAGGAAGAGTTCGTCCCCAAAACAAATAGATACAGGATACGCAGTGATGGATAATGGTAATTCAAAATCCTAAAATGGTAAAAACTTGATTTTTATTTATTTATTGATTAAAAGGTAATTAAAAATCCTAAAATAAATTTCTAGTTTTGTAGCAAGTGAGGGGTCGTAACAGAAAGCCCGCGTCTTACTCGTCAGTAATTATGATCTAAACAAAATTTTATGCTTATCATTTGTTCATTATGAGAAAATCTTAATTTATAATTTAATAATTATCTAATAACGTTGACCTCCTCTCCAGGCTTTTGAATCGGTCAATCTCCCGGTTAATCAGCCAGCTGCCTTTTACCTCAAATACCCTTCATTACTATTCAATGGTTCAACTTTCCTAAGATAACTTCAATTTTCAAGTAATTTGAAAGAATACAATGAACCCAAATAAATGTTAATAGTCTTGAGTATTACAGTAATAGGAAAGCTAAGATAATATATATTTTTTTCATTCAACAATAATTTGTGTTTATTTTTTTATCAGGCCGTATTCTAAACTACTTTTTTTCTTTAAATAAAAAAATACAAGCGATAATTTGAACTATAAGTGGAGTAGTTTTTCGATCACAATATCAATATGTCATGGAGTTTAAACCTTAGACCATCTGCTCTACAAGTTAAGGTCATTTTTTACAAAGCTAAACCCGATTGGCATATTATAAACTACTTTAATATATGAAGAAGGAGTTCGAATTCGGATATAAGCAGGTACATAATGTGACCAACTGGTCCTACTGCATCTGCAACGTACTTGTACTTCAACCCTAAACAACAACATGATTACCGATGCATATCTCACTCACATTGTCAAAATGATAAATTTTTAAGTTCAAATTGAGAACCAAACAGGCAGTTTGGCAAAAAAAAAAAAAGCTTATCTTATCATAGTAGAAAATAGAAAATATACCAGAAGAAAAAACCGAAAAGCCAGTATACATACATACATAATCTTGTGTTCACCACAAACAAGATTTTGCATAATCCTAGCCAAAGGTGTGGGCCCCCACCTTTTCTGTGGGTCCCATATAGTGCAACAATGAAATGTCAAAAACGGGACCCACTGATGGCAAGTGGCCTTGTCATCATTTTTAATGATCAAAAGACAAAGTTGCATGAACAGACCGAAACCGCTGCATGCTCCTGCGTCCCAACTGTTATGTAAGCTTCCCACGTGGATCCCCACCCTTGAAATCTGGCCATGGTGATCTCAAGGAAGATCCAACGGTAAATTAATTATGGGGCCCACCCGAGCAAAAGACGAAACACACTCCACGGTTGTGTTACTCAAGACTCGAGGGGCTTCAGTTTGCCGACATGTGTTGTTGGAGTTCTAAAATTTAGCACATTGGTATTTCCGAATTATAATTTTTAATTTTGAATATTTTAAAATTTTAAATTCACGTGGTTTTGGATATATAAAAAAAGGGTATTTATGTAATTACGTAGTAGTTTGAAGCGGTTGTAAACAAACCAGTCGAAAATCATGGAAAATATGTTGCCTAATTTTTTGTGATACGAAAATCCAACTGTAAATTGTTTTTAAAAAAAGTATTCAAAAAGTTTAAGCAAAAAAGTCTTCACATTGTCCAGCGTGACAAAAATGGTAATTAATTAACTGTAATTATTTTGTTAATGAAAAATTAATTTTTATTTATTTGAACTCTCTCAAAGTATGCGCTTTAAAAGCATCATTTGTGTCAGTGTGGTTCTGAGATTAACATTATTTTTCAAAACCTTTCTGGATAAAGTTTAGTGAGAGAAGGGTTCAGAGAGAGTGCTAGAAGAAATAGACTTGTTTCTGCTGCAGTTGGGCCGAATGAATTGGTGAGTATGTTTTTATTTTTCAGCACATACTGATACTGTTTTGGTTTTTACAAAGAATTTCTTTACTTTTGGATTATTTCAAGTTGGTTTTTGAGTTGGAAAAGACTTCAACTTCTAAGAATTTTATGTATAAAAGTTCAACCTTGTCATTTTATTGTCAAGAATAATTTCTTTGGTTTCGGATACGAAGTAAGCTTTTTTCCAAAATAGGAAATGTATTTTGGGTTCGTATGTGAAGCTGTTCTTCCTTTTTTTGTGCTTGAAGATACACTTTGCTGTGCAATCTTTTCTTAGAAGTAAGTGGGTCTCTTTGTTTCTGTGAGTAAATTTGGAAACAACAATTTTTAAGCATGTTATTTTTATGCAAATCATGAATATCCAGATTTGGAGGAATGTCCATTTCTGGCTCTGGTGGTTTGTTCTGGCAATCTTTACAGCTTTTCCTAGTTGTGATAAGACCAATTATTTTTTATTTTATTAAATTTCCTTTAATGGATGCAAGGGAAAAAGGGGTAAGAATCCTCTGACAGAAGATAAATAAACCTCAAAATCTTTCATTCACTGAATCTTTGACCTAGTGCTGTTGGATTTCTCAACTTTGCTTCTCACATATTAGGGCTTAGATTCTGTGTTTTTACATATCTATGTTGTTCTTGCACTGGTAGATTGAGAACATTGATTTTCTCTTGGTTTATGATTGTTTTTCTTTGGGTTTTTAAATTTCTGATCTTTTTGCAGTAAATAGATTGGTGATGGATTTTTCTGAGTATACAAACGCTGTTTACAGTAGAATCCAGAAACTGGAACCAGACAATGCTACAAAGATTATAGGCTATCTTCTTTTACAAGACTATGGTGAGCAGGAGATGGCTCGGTTGGCTATGGCTCCAGAGCACTTGATTCACCAAGTGATACTCAAAGCCAAGACTGAACTTCAGCAGTTGGCTGCCAAGTCAGTGGCATCTCCAATCTCACCTTCTTTGAACCCAGTAACAGGGGCTTTCGCTCCTTATTCGCCCGTTTCGTCGAGGCCTTACTCGTCTCCAGCAGCCATTCGGGTCCCAACTGCCTTTTGGGATGCCCAACTAGTTGCTAAACATAGCCCAGATTTTATGCCATTGGGTTACTCTGACTCTATTGCAGAACTGCAAAACCAGGCTCAGTTTTTGAGTTTGGAGGATCAAATAGAACCACTCAATTCTGGGATTTCTGGATTCTCTAATGATTACTACCGGGACGCTGAAATAGACAACTTAAGTGTTAGAACTGGTAGACGATTTTCAAGCTCGACAGAGTTTCCAGTTAAGATTTGTCACTATTTCAATAAGGGATTTTGTAAGCATGGAAGTAGCTGTAGGTATTACCACGGACAAGTGATTCCTGAGAGCTTCTCTCAGATGTATGGCAATGATTGCATTAATGATGATCATGTTATCTCACCGGGGTCTCTTGAGAAGTTGGAGTGGGAAATCACTGAGCTGCTTAGATCAAGAAGAGGAATTCCTATTTCAATTGCTTCTCTGCCAATGATGTATTATGACAAATTTGGAAAATCTCTCCAGGCAGAAGGCTACCTCACTGAAAGCCAGAGACATGGCAAGGCTGGTTACAGCTTGACAAAGCTTCTTGCTCGACTGGGAAGCAGTATTCGGCTGATTGACAGGTGAAAATTTTGGCCTTTGTTTAGTGTTCATGGCTGATAGACTGATACTCTTTCATATATTGGTATATAACCAGTGCATTATGTGATTTACAGGCCTCATGGGCAGCATGCAGTAATTTTGGCTGAAGACTCTCCGAAATACGCAGATCATCGGAATGAGAAAGGTGATCCTGGTCCTATTGTTAGCGGTTCGCGACAGATATATCTGACATTTCCAGCTGAAAGCACTTTCAGTGAAGATGATGTCTCAAACTACTTCAGGCAAGTCAAAATTTTTAACTATGTTTGGAAAGGTACACGTTTTTTTGCAATATAAATTTTCAGGCTTTAATAGTTTTCTCATTGTGTTGGTTTTCTTTGCAGTACCTTTGGCCCTGTTGAAGATGTCAGGATTCCCTGCCAACAGAAACGGATGTTTGGGTTTGTTACCTTTGTCCATGCCGATACTGTGAAAATGATTTTAGCAAAAGGAAATCCACATTATGTTTGTGGGTCTCGTGTTCTTGTGAAACCTTACAGGGAAAAATCAAAGCTTGTTGACAGGTAACAATAGAATGATTCGAACATCCTGAGTCAAACTTGTCAAAGTTATTGATGGACGCTGTTCAATGTGAACTTTCCATGCGATTTTGTATAGTTGCCAATCTGTGCTTGTGAAGTAGCTTGTATCAGTGAAAAATATAGATTCCTTTTTGCTTCAGAGTACTTTGCTGCAGCTAAAATGCTGCTGGAAGGACTCCTTTCCTCATCCATATTAATGATTTCTTTCTCAATCTCACCTGTCTTTGCTTTATGCAGAAAGCACCAAGAGAGAATGGATCCTGCGGCATATTTTTCTCCACACCACGCAGACATGGAATCAGATTTTTATTCAAGTGAGTGGCACATAAATTTTTTTTGATTGGAGACTTCAAGCTCCTATGAGGATTCTTTACATCATTGGTTACTTTTTTGCCTTTGTCTCTTTTATCAAATTCATCTCTTTTGGTGTGTCTATTGGTCATAGAGTTGTTATGTTGGCTTATGCATAAATTTTCAGTGTCAGTAGGCTGTGACAACTCTAGATTGTTAAGGAAGAAGCTTGTAGAAGAGCAAGAATATGCGATTGAACTTGAGAGGATGAGGCTGGCAGAGCTGCATTTTGCACGAAAGCCTGTGGCTAATCATCCCCATTCTAGTTACTTCATGGATGGGCACAAATTCTCTGAAGGTCTGTAGTTTCTATCCACTATTAACTTCTCCACATAGAGAGCAATTTTCTTTTCCATTAACTTCTCTTTTCTTGTTTAGTATGTTTCTTACTGTTGTAATTAATGCAGATAATTTCAACTTCCCTTCTGCGGAATGTTTCAATTATCTGTTTGATGTTCTAAACAGTGGGTCTGCAAGTGATGAAAAACACAAGCATATAGACACCAATTACACTGACCATGAAAGGTATAAGTTATCTCCTGCTGGGGGATCTCAAGTTCTTATTGTTTCTTTACTATATTTGCATTGCTTCTTCTGACAAGGGTCTCCCTTTCTTGCTTAGAACAGCCAAGGACTTAATCTCCCAGATAGCCCATTTGCAACTTCAGTAGCTAGTGGCATTTCAGCAGTCATATAGGTTCAGCAACACAAAGAAGATTATAGAGTTAGGTACCGTTCAAAGGCGACATATTTGGTTCGACACATAACAGCTCTCTTTCTTTCCTTTCTTTTGGCTTCATCCGCGTTTTGCCAAAGTTTCCTGCAAGTACATACTGCCTACAGAAGAAACATTAGATGACACTCCTCCCTATCACTCGGGTTGACGGACGTAGAAAAGAAGAATTGGATACATAGAAGTATATGTAAGAAAGATTTACAGTTTCTTAATATTAGTCACAGAAATAAGGCAAGAGATTTAGATCTTTATTAGAATCTGATGTAATGTTTTAGTCTTTTAGTTGAAGAAAGGATCTAGAATATTTCAAATGTGTCAGAGAGTTTTAAATATCTTTGAAAATCTCTGTAACATTGAGCAAAGATGAAATTACTTGGAACTATAAGTCAAGTAGCAGATATACCAGTTTTATAATCCCTTGTGTTTTTTTCCATGAATTCGATGCGTTAATTGGAAAGATGAAACTGCAGTATCTTTCAACATGACAATGCTTAGTTCAGAGGGAGCACTGTCTTTGAGACTTCCAGAGCATGCAGCTCAGAATTTTCTTGTAATTTTTATGATTTTGCCAATGAATGCGTATTAAAGGCATAAGTTCATTTTCTATTAACTCGTCTTCTTCCTAAAAGCCAAAGTGTTTTCATCACAAAATTATCCGTTTGAATCATTTAGAAATTACATAATGTACTTTCTTAAAATTTTAGAAACCAAATCCGTTTTTGTTGAACTTGAGAAACACAAACAAAAAGGCCTTTACATATACATTTATGTCTACACCGCTCATTACGTGACTGTGAAAGACCGATAATACATAATCTCTTATGTTCATAAGTGTAGATCTCTTATTTTTATCTTAGCCCACGTTCTGAATCAATTATCACATCCCCATTTAGTTTTCTAAATATTTTGAAGAAAATGCCAGTTCTTATAAATTTTTTATTTATTGAACTTGTGTAGATAGAATATATTTTAAGAACATTGTGACATCCAGATAAGAAGGCTCTACGCCTACACTATCAAAATTCTCAAAACATGTATTATTTGTACAAGAAAGCTATACAGAAAGACAAACCGACCTCCATAACTAAGCGAATATAGTAGCGGTTGGTAAGTTGGAGCCATTAGCTTTAAAACTCTAAACACAACCTGCATGCAGTGCCCAAGTTTGTCTCATTCACTGTCTCATTCCTTGAACAACTTTCTGGAAATTGACACCACCAAATTTCAATTATTAAATCAATAAATGATTGGGTTTTTATGATAATCTTGTATTGAGCAAACCGACCCTGAAAGGATAACGTGCAAGCTTCTAGCCACAGACTGGATCAGCTTGGCCGCAAGTTGAGGTAAAACAATCACTTGTTTTTGGAGGACTTGCCACAGGCAAGTGGCTTTGCTATATAGGTACACCGTTGACCAGCATAAGGAGGAAATTGATCATATTGTTTGTCAACGGAATCTAGCCTAGTTTAGACTTGCAGATCAATGCCAAAGGAGGGAAGTGGTCATATTGTCTAAATCTTTGCACTTGTTGGGTTGAAGGGTCTATTATTGGTGTCTAAATTCAATCGTTGATGCGCCAAATCATTTAAAATAATAATAATAATAAATAAAAAAATATATATTATACAAGCCTAGGGAATTGAATTTAGGACCTCAAATACAGAGATAAATGCTCTTAACCACTTAAGTTACAAACCAATCCCAATCACAAGTCAATTAGGTTAAGTAGATGCATCGTGACAGTTATGAAATACTCATCAATATTAATCATATTTATTAAGTTAGATGTATCATCACGAGATAAATACTAACTCGAGTTGCTTATTAATCACGTTATGGTGGAAATAAGAGAAGTAATTTTGCTTCATACAACACTACTGTTACATATTTATTAGCGTGTTAAAGTTGAGTTTCTATAGTTCATGTTTGACATCAATCCAATCTAATTCGTGTTAGCTTATCTCGTCCCAAATTTATTAGGATCGTTTAAAACTCAATCCAATCCACTCAAATTAACCAATTAAATCCAATTTGATCGAATATGATGATGACCTTGACTATTTGGGTTGAATCTCCAAACTAAAAAGTTTACAAATTTTCCCTGTAAAATTCCAATGCAATTTCGGCTGCTTTCTTGCTTTTCTTTGTCTTGTAGATTTAATAAAAAGCCCAAGGAGTTCCATAAACAAGGTGTTGTAAGCTTTGAACAAAAGTATGTCGACTCATTTCTGAGCGCATAGCACTAGGGCCAAAATATACACAACAGCCTGCTGAAAAAAAGCATAAAAATGAAAAGTAAAAAAATAACCTGTAAAAGGTTTCATAGCTTGTAGTCCTGCTCTCTGGGTATATTTTGGGGATGAACAAGTAACAAAAACTCATCCGACTTACAACGCATACAGTAGAAGAACGAACCCTCCTGTTTTAAATCAACTGCAGTTAGTAAAGCTTCTCCTTTGTCCACTTGAGAGTTGAGAAGATGCAAATACACTACTAACCTGCAATGAGTTAATTAACCATTAGAAAGTACAAAATCATATCAAACAATGTAATACGGGCATCCAATGGCAGTAAGGAAGAGATGTATCATGTTGTACTTGTCTACTAACATAAAGGAATACAGCACAAATAATCAGACATGTGACCATTCAAAAGGTAGATCCATTATTCCTGGAAACCACCCTTTCTTGTTCAATTGAAAAATAAATCACCTTAAAGCATAGACTGTCGTCTATTGTCTTTTCGGTCACAAGCAGTTAGAACCTCGAAAATAGTACTCATCTAGATGCCTTGACCTGAGAATGTAACGTTGTATACAAAACTGGAGCTGCTCCTGTATGAACAACTAATAGCACTGGAGTGGAGTGAGGTACCACCTATATACTCCACATGAGAAACAAACTAACAATCCCAACGGGTTAACTGTCAACAACCTGGAAACTTGCTTACTCCAGGTTTATAATAACCAGAAACTCTGAACTTCCTGGAAATTATTGTTAACAGTGGCATACATTGAAATTCATTCGCAGACAAAGTTGCAAAGGGAGGCTGCTCTTCTCATCAAACGCTTGTGTCAGTAACCTCGGGCATCCTTTCGGAGAAGATGCTATCCCTTTCTTTCATATTTTTTGGCAAACTCCTTGAGCAGTAATCTCTGCCGGAAATCCAGATATTTATCTAAGCTAGTTCCAGCCCACTGCTGGCAGAAGCATTCATCAGTGGGGACCAATGAACTTAAAGGAAATGGCCCCTTAGAAGCTTTCTTCAGAGAAAGCAAGAACCTATGTCGGGGGCGAATTCTCTGGTCTAAAGACAAGCTTAGGTACATAGGGTATTTGGTCAAGGAATGCACTTCATTATGAAGTTCATTGACCAAGTACTTGTACTTGGGTTTCAAATTCTTCTCCAGTGATAGGGATAGTACCTGCAAGGCTACATGTCAGAAATGTACAAAAGGGAACTTTAAAATGGTCAAAGATTCAGAAAATTAACTTGTTAAGTGGGAAGCAGCAAGAAAGCTATTTTTTTCTTCTTAAGAACATGATATTTCAGTAAAAGAAGTAGAAACTCATACTAACATACATGCATATGGAAAGAAAAACTATTTCTTGTGATACAAGTACAAATAAATCCCAAGCAATTAGAAACAATGTAAAAGTACTCTGATGGGCATAAAAGAAAGTAAGCAGACCTGTGTCAGACTAGTTAAGACTTTCAAGATGTCAGCATTACACATCCCAATACTCCTAAGGAAATTGATCCTGGGCAGCAGTCCATCATCGATGCTATAGTGGAGGAACTGGGGATGTTTTTTAACCATCTTCACAATACTATCTCTGGGTGCTCCTATCTCCTCAGAAAGAAAAATCAAACGAGTATTCCATTATATATCAATCCGCTGAACTAGAATTTGAGGGCTTAACTGCACAACTTTACATAAATCTTTTTCCTTAATCCCGACCTCCTCAACTAAGTATCTCACGGTGGGTTTCAACGAATTCTCAACACTATAAGAGAAGAGGGATGGAGAAGCAGCAATAATCTGCCCGACTCTGGAACTTGGAATACCCAAACTCATCAGGAAAGCAACATGGGACTTCAAATTGTTCTCAACTGTATATTCGAGGATTTGTGGCTGCCTCAAAAGCATTCTTCGTACATCTCTTTGTTTGACCCCAACACTCAACAAATATTCCAACCTTTCCTTTGCAGAGCACGCATTTATTTGAAGAGAAGGCATATGCCTCTCATACATTTGAATAAAGGGTGATTCCTTAAGCCCAAATGTGCTAAGGTAATCAATAAGAGGTAACCACTTCTCATCCAATTCAACCTCTTCTGATAGCCGAGGAAATCTATCCTCCATAGCTTTCCTTGTAGACAGCTGCATCAAAGAAAATAAATGAGCACTTCCCAGAAAAATAGTATAGTTGATGACAGAATTTGACAGCTCGTCATATCACTCTACAAGATACCTTTCCCTTGCGAGGTACATCCAAGGAACTGACTCCATTTGTTTGATTAGAACTATTGTAGTAGTTTGCTGCATTACTTTTCTCTAGAGTGTGCTTACTGTTTCTGCCATCCGAATGACCATTCGCAAATCCCTTGTGTGATTTGGACCTCTTTCTATTAACATCAAACTTTGAAATTTCTGCAAAGTCATCCTGGAGAAGCAACCCACAAGAAAAGCCAGATGATGTTTCAAACAAAGGAAACCCAAGGTAGTTGTGTCACAGAAACACTTATACCAAACTAATCTTTCCATGTAAATAAATTACCACAAGTCCAAGAATCAATTTTGCAATGTTTTCAATAATGAAATGCAAAAAGAAAACGGATAAAGCTTGAACTCTTAATCTTTCTTTGCACATTGCTTTGTAAATCAGAAAGAAACTGGCATGCACTTCTTACATTTTCAGGAACCCAAAGACACAAACAAACTTTTCAAACGAAAAAAGAAAAAGACCCATAAACAAATATTTACCTCAAACTCCTAAGCAACCAAATGAAGGGTACAAGCAAGAATTCCACCAAGAAAAACTACAAAATAACGTATTTCAAAACATGGGTACCTCACAGTGAGCATAATTGTACCATTGTTACTATCCATGCCTCAAATTAAAGTTCGAATTTTAATAAAAAACTGACAAACCAAATGTTACTACATTTAAAAAAGTAAAGGTACTTCAAATTCCAAGTAGAACTTTAACTATAAAAAGACCAAATTTTCTGCTTTCAAAAGCAAAAAAAATGCTTGCCCAAAGGACAACCACCAAGTGCAGCAGCTCAAGCACAAAAGCCAGTAAAGAAACTCACATTGAGCAACCAATCGTCATCCGACACATCACTAGCACGAGAAACCTCTTCGTCTTCATCTTGGTCGTAGGGAGACAGAGGCTGGCCATAACGCGACCTCCGATTGGACTTGAGAATTTTGGGGTTGGAGTGAGTTGAGAGCACCACGAGACGGCAGCTGGAACTGGACCTTCTTTTACGACCACATAGACCGGAGAGAGTGGTTACAGTGAATTGGGACTTGTAGTAGAGTTTGAAAGAAGAAGGGGGATGGGAGGAGGAGGGGCAGAGAGAGAAAGGTACCATTTTCAGAGAGATAAAGAATATACCCTAAAACCCTTATACGGAATTATTTATTATCAGTATCATTATCTTCTTCTTCTTCTTCTGCCTTCCAAAAATATCTTTATCGTTTCTTTTTATGAGTTTCAGACACAGAATATCTGTATCTAAAGTCTTTTTGTCCTAATTATATAATTAATTAACTGGTTTTTTTTTTACCCCAAAAAAAAAAAAAACCTGGTGTTTTGCTGGTGGGAAAAGAACGACAGGTCGTTTTACAAAAAATACATCTTTCATTGCCTTGGAATTATTTAAAAGGAAAATATATTTTTTGTTTTAAAGAATTAAGCAATCACCAACAATAGAAATTAGCTATTACATAGAATAATTAACAATTACAAAATAAAACAAGATTTTTATTAATCTATGAGGGATATTCAATTTTATCAACGAAAGGCAGGGCCGATTCTTTGCTCTCAAAGGCTAGGGCGAAAGTCTAAAGTGTGCTCATGTACGAAAGGCAGGGCCGTTTCCAAAGTTTTAAATATTAATAACAATAAAAATCTGAACTTTATTTGAGATTTCTGGCTCTCTTTTTCAATTTATTCATAGGGATGCAAATGGTGTTGCACACCAACTTGTTCGATTTGGTCTGCATAATGCGGACATCTTTATTTGGTTTGAAGTGCCCTCTGATTTTATTTAGAACACCATATTATGTTATTTGTTGAGTCGAGGTCAGGCTTGTTGTCCCCCTTCTTGTAATTCTTCATTTTATCAATAAAGTTTCCCACGTTCTGTCGAGGTTCTCGCAAAAAAAAAAACATCTCAACAATCACCACATCAAGATAGAGGCAATAAAGAAACTAAAAATGTGATCAATCACACTTAAGCATGAAAGGTTCAACTTTAATAATTTAATTAATTAACAAAGAAATAACACCTGGATTTTGGGTATTTTTTCCCTTCAAAAATAATCACATAAAATTAAATTAAACATTCAAAGCACGTATAAAAATTATAAAAAAAAACATTCAAAGCTTGTATAAAATAAAATTAAAAACATTCAAAGCAACTTAAAATATAAAAAAGTTCAGAAAACTAAGAAAATAGATTGACAGAACATGGTGGTCAATTTATTAATACGAAGAAGATAGTGAGTGTAAAATTGCTGAGCCAAAAACAAAAGAATGCTCAACCAACGCAAAATGAAAAGAAACAGAAAAAAACAAACAACAAAATTTTGATACCTCTTCAAAAATCAAACAATTTTTTCTCTTTATCCAAACTTCTACGAAATAACGACGAAGAAGCCGAAGAAAACATCAGAGGATGAGAACGAAACCACGCCAAACAAAAGACATATGAAGAGCATGCACATCTAATTAATCTCAGAATCGTTTTCAATTGACATGTGTATTAGCTAATTTCTATACAGCTATGCCATCCTTTTCTGATGGTGATCCTAAATGAGAATGCAAAGCTGCAAAATGCTTTTTTTTACCTGTATGAATTAACTCAGAAAGTTCATTCACAGATGGGACAAAAGGCCAAGGCCTAGCAAATGCTTAGGGGCAGAGACAAAGTTAGCAGAAGCACAGAGATGAGAAGAATCAGCGTGAAGGAGAGGGCAAATGTGCATTGGAGGACCCAATGAAGGACAACTGTGGGCACTTTACAAAAAAAGTAGCTACTGTATAATCCTACCCAAACTCATATTTTTTTAATTTTTTTAAGGTCTTTCTTAGGTGGAGCCCCCCACATGGCCCATCCAATACATACATACACTTTAAACTTAAAGTTTATATTAAAAATGAAAAACCCTATGTTATAAAAGAAGAATAAAGATCCCACTAAATACACATCATTATCCACACGATTGCTGATTTTTTTTTGAATAATATGCATGTGGTTAAGATAAGAATAATATCGGTGGCTGATTTTTTAAAAGTCCTCTTTTATGGTTCACTGTATTTGAATAATCCACACGATTGTGACCACAGACGATCGAATGTCTTTGTAGTAATAGAAAGAAAAGGAGAGACCCTTCCCGTCCGTCAACCACGTTACATATCCAACCAAACTATATCGATGTACATATCATTATCTAAGAAAGCTCTCTTTATTTGAATAATCCACACGATTGTGACCACAGACGACTGAAAGTCTTTGAAGTAATACTCGTCTGTCAACCATGTTACATACCCAACCACGTCACATTTTTTTTATTTTTGCAAAATTGAATATTTGAGCATGTATAAAAACAATCGTGTTAACCACATTTTTAATAGAGATGAGCCCTACATATGTAAGTCCTATCTCTATGCATTGGCGGACCCAATGAAGGACAACTGTGGGCACTTGCCCACACTTAAAAAAAAGTTGCAACTGTATAATCCCACCCAAACTCATATTTTTTAATTTTTTTTAGGTCTTTCTTAGGTGGATCCCCCCACATGGCCCATCCAATACATACATACACTTTAAACTTAAAGTTTATATTAAAAATGAAAAACCCTATGTTATAAAAGAAGAATAAAGATCCCACCAAGTACACATCATTATCCACACGATTACTGAATTTTTTTGTGTGAATAATATGCATGTGGTTAAGATAAGAATAATATCGGTGGCTGATTTTTTAAAAGTCCTCTTTTATGGTTCACTGTATTTGAATAATCCACATGATTGTGACCATAGACGACCGAATGTCTTTGTAGTAATAGAAAGAAAAGGAGAGACCCTTCCCGCCCGTCAACCATGTTACATATCCAACCAAACTATATCGATGTACACATCATTATCTAAGAAAGTTCTCTTTATTTGAATACTCCACACGATTGTGACCATAGACGACTGAAAGTCTTTAAAGTAATACTTGTCCGTCAACCACGTTACATACCCAACCACGTCACAATTTTTTTATTTTTGCAAAATTGAATATTTGAGCATGTATAAAAACAATTGTGTTAACCACATTTTTAATAGAGATGAGCCCTACATATGTAAGTCCTATCTCTATGCATTGGTGGACCCAATGAAGGACAACTGTGGGCACTTGTCCACATTTACAAAAAAGTTGCAGCTGTATAATCTCACCCAAACTCATATTTTTTAATTTTTTTTAGATCTTTCTTAGGTGGAGCCCCCACATGGCCTATCCAATACATACACTTTAAACTTAAAGTTTATATTAAAAAAGAAAAACTCAATGTTATAAAAGAAGAATACAGATCTCACCAAGTACACTTATTCTGTAATTTTGTGGAGAACTTAGTCATCAAGTTCACTTTAAACCCAAATATTTTTTGTTTGACTATATATCGGTTGGATTTTTTTTAAGCCCCTAGATGAACGGAAGTTTGGGTCCGCCACTACAAATGTGAATCATATTTGGACAACTTTGACCAGTTGAAGTTGGAGGTAACACGTGAAAACCATTTGAACGCGCAGAAATTATACCTACCAAGACCAAAGACCAAATATCAAATCAACGCCTTGGTTGCAAAATTTTCCAAAAGATTTTCCATGAAACAAACTTAAGTACTTGCCATCTTAGCACTGTGGAAACTTTAAATGCAGGACAACCTTATGCCACACCTACTAGACTCATCTGTTGCCGAAGCTTGTTATAAATATCTCCAGGATAGAGTTGCTCACAAAATTATTTAGAAGAATATATACTTTTAGATTTTGAAGGAAAGATGGGTTGGTTGTGCCTCCTCTTCCTGCTCTTTACTACTTGTCAATTCAACTCTACTTGTTCATCATCATCTAACTCTTCCTCTTCTCTTTCTTCAGGGCATTTATGCCATCCCCATGATAGCACTGCTTTGCTTCAATTCAAGAACTCCTTTTCTATTGATACCCCTCGTGAAGTTGAATTACTTAATGGAACAACTCTTTATTCTAATAGTACAATTTATTGGCAGAATGACGAGGATTGTTGCGCATGGAGTGGAGTTACTTGTGAAAGATGACTGGTCATGTGATCGGTCTCAACCTTCAATTTGGTGGGCTTCAAGGCAATATCCATTCCAATAGCAGCTTATTCTCTCTTGGCCATCTCAAGAGGCTAGACCTCTCTGAAAATGATTTCAGAGGTTCCCCAATTTCGTCCAAATTTGGTGGCCTTGTATGTATGACTCACCTTGACCTCTCTAACTCCAATTTCAGTGGCCCAATCCCTTCCGAAATTTCCCACCTTTCCAACTTGGTTTCACTCAATCTGAGGCAAGAGTCATTTTCAACTGTGACACTAGATACTCTTAGCGTGAACAGAATTTTTCAAAACCTAACCAATCTTAGGGAGCTTGATCTAGCCTTTGTTGATATGTCATCAGTTTTACCTTAGTCCTTCAAGAATTTATCTTCTTCTCTGAGAACTCTTGGACTCTTTTATTGCCAATTGCAAGGAAAATTCCCAGAAAGCATTTTCCACCGACCAAATCTTGGACTTGTAGATTTAAGTTATAACTATAACCTCACAGGTTATCTCTCCAAGTCTAACTGGAGCAGTCCACTTGAAACCTTGAAGCTCTCTAAGACTAGAATTTCAGTAGATTGGCATCATCTGACAAGAAATTTCAAGACTTTGAGAGATTTGTATCTCAGCAATTGCAGTTTTGTAGGATCGTATCTTGCATCTCTTGGTAACCTCACACAAATCATGCAGTTGGACCTCTCGTCTAACAGTTTTGGTGGCCAAATCCCATGGTCATTCTTTTTAAACTTTGAGAGCCTCGTTTACTTGAATCTTGCTCACAACAACTTTGCGAGTCAATTTCCAGAAGTTGATAGGACATCGATCTCTTTGTTATATGCTTTTTCAAAACAACAACTGGTGGGTCGTATTCCTCGACACTTAACCACGCTCTATTTAGATGGGAACCAACTCAATGGAACAATACCATCTTGGTTAGGTAGTTTGCCATCATTGGAGAAGTTATCCCTTAGAAGTAACCAACTCAGTGGTAATATCATTGAGTTCCAATCTCGTTCTTTAAAATGGCTTTTTTTAAGTGATAACAAGCTGGATGGCCTGATTCCAAGATCAATCTATGAACTTGAGAATCTTCAGCACCTTACTCTATCATCCAACAACTTGGGTGGAAATTTGGAGTTTGAAAAGTTTTCCAAACTCCGAAGTCTAGGCATCTTAATCTTTCCTTTAATCATCTATCCTTGAGCTTCAACCATTTGAGTAACGACACTTGGCCTCAACTTGAGTTACTAGATTTGCCGTCTTGTAACATAAGTGAGTTCCCATACTTTCTAAGAAGCTCACAAAATTTGGAGAGTTTACAGCTTTCCCACAACCGAATCCAAGCGGACATTCCCAAATGGTTGTTGGATTTGGGGAAAGATTCATTGTTTTATTTAGATCTTTCTCACAACTCTTTGACTGGAACTGTAGGACAACTTCGGTGGAAAAATCTTTTATATCTTGACCTTCGCAACAATTCGCTCCAAGGAGAGCTCCCAATTCCACCACCTTCCACACATTACTTTTTCATATCAAACAATCAATTCACTGGAGAGATGCCTCCAACAATCTGCAGCCTGAGTATGCTTCAAATCCTTGATTTGTCTAATACTAAATTGAGTGGAAAAATTCATCAATGCATAGGGAACTTTAGTCAAAGCCTCTCCGTTTTGGATCTACGGAATAATAAATTTCATGGAGTGATTCCTCAGACATTTTATGAGGGAAACGTTTTGAGAAATCTTGATCTTAATGGAAATCAATTGGAAGGATCGTTGCCGCAATCTTTGCTAACATGTAGAGAGTTGGAAGTTCTAGACCTTGGAAACAACAGAATTCAAGACACATTCCCAACTTGGCTGGAATCTCTTCCAAAGTTGCATGTTCTTATCTTGAGGTCTAACAAATTCTGTGGTGAAATAGGCATTTTGGAAACTAAGTTTCCATTCCAAAAATTACATATCATGGACCTCTCCTACAATCGATTTAGCGGTCCATTGCCAACAAAATATTTTGAACATTTGACGGCCATGATAAACTTGCAAGAACATGGACTGAAATATATGGGAAGGCTCTACTATCAGGATACTGTGGTAGTGACAATTAAAGGCATCAAATTTGAAATGGGGAAGATCCTGACGTTCTTCACAATTATTGATTTCTCAGAACAACAGTTTCACAGGAGAGATTCCAAATGTAATCGGTAAGCTTAAGTCATTGAAGGGGCTTAACTTTTCTCATAATGAGCTTACAGGCACAATTCCACCCTTGTTTGGCGGTTTGAGCAATCTTGAATGGTTAGATCTCTCTTCAAACATGCTTGTTGGTGAGATTCCGGTGCAATTGACAAGTTTGACATATCTCGAAAAGTTCAACGTTTCAGAGAACCAACTTGTTGGACCCATACCTCATGGAAAGCAATTTAATACATTTGAAAATGATACATACATTGGCAATGTAGGATTGTGTGGATTTCCAGTTGCAAAAACATGCAGTCCACATCAATCACCGCCATCATCATTCCAACAAGATGGTGATTTGGAGCATGAGAATGGATTTGATTGGAGGGTAGTGTTAATGGGGTATGCATCTGGGGTGGTAATTGGAATATCTGTGGGATATCTTGTACTCTCTAATGGAACACCAGATTGGCTTGTTAAAGTGGTAGGAAGAAAGCAACGTCGTAGAACTGTGGAAATCACACAGCGATGTGCTTGAAGAAACCATTCCAAAAGTTTATGTATTTTCATATTGTATTTTTATGAATATTGTATTATGTCAAAGCGCCAATAAATATGCATGAATTTAAAAGGATCCTTTTTACTTTTGTTAAAGAAGAGTAATTGTTCGTGCATCTTGTAATTTGCGAAACACAATTGACAAATCAATTCAACTAGTACACGCAATTTGGCTCAAATATGTTATATACTCCTATAATTCTTTTCATTCCAAAAAATACAAGGAAATGAAAAGAATTAAATCACTATATAGCATGCATAATTAAGTAGTATTTGCCCACAAAACTGAGGGTACAATACGAATCAACTTAAGAATTGACTATGACCATGCAATTGACAATTAATTAATCAATTCTGATTGAGGAGTGTACGTAGCATGCCCTTTGGGAGTGCAAGTACAGCTGCAAGTTGTAGCGGTGTACATGTTTCTCAGCTCGAATCGTTTGGATAAAGGTACGATGCTTTTTGGCTGATTTTTTTGAGGTGGCAATAAAAAAAACAAACAACGAAAAGTTTTGATACCTCTTTAAAAATCCAAACAAATTTTTTCTCCTTATCCAAAATTTTTTGAGGTCCACACACAAAATGTGAATCATATTTGGACAAGTTTTGACTAGTAGGAATTGGAGGCAAAACGTGAAAACCATTTGAACACTTAATGCCATCATTTTTTTTTAATTTTAACTAGAAATACCACCTTTCCCCAAAAACTTTGTCAAATATCACCTATAAATATATACTTATTGCCCACTTATCGGCCAAATAACACTTTTGGTTCAGTTTTTGGTTTCTCTCAGCTATCTCGTCGCTCTCTCTCTCGACTCTATCTCATAGTTCTCTCTTTCTCTCTCTCTCTCTCTCTCTCTCTCTCTCTAGCTAACTACACCTCTTCTCAAGAAGAAGAAGATCAAGAACAACCTACAAAACCCAGAGCTTTGCCCTCAAAACCCAGTTCTTCCTCTTCCTCTCTCTTTTCTTCTCCACCCAAATCCAAACTCCAACTTTGTCTCTCTTCGAATCCTTTCTGCAACCTAAACAAACCCAAACAAAACCATCTTTTTTGAATATGACAGCATGTCTTGGCATTAGGTGGCATGCCCTCTTCAAGAACAGCTTCTCCAGAAAATGAATTGTTGGGAATATGTAAGTTTTGATGTTGAATTGAATTTGATTACTTAAATTGAAATTGTGATTGATTTCGTCTGTAACAACAATGTATTTATTCTTTGTCGATTGATTCTTGCATTTGGTATTAGGATTTTCTATGAACTTGTTATGATTATATTATAGTGAGGTAGCATTGTTGATTTGCTATTGTAATTGTATTGTGGTTTTATTGCGATTGTATTGTAGTGGTATTGCTTTTGTATTGCTATGGTATTGCTATTATATTGTTATAAATATCAACATCTCCAGGATAGAGTTGCTCACAAAATTATTTAGAAGAATATATTGCTTTGCTTCAACTCTACTTGAAGGAAAGATGGGTTGGTTGTGCCTCCTCTTCCTGCTCTTTACTACTTGTCAATTCAACTCTACTTGTTCATCATCATCTAACTCTTCCTCTTCTCTTTCTTCAGGGCATTTATGCCATCCCCACGACAAATCTGCTTTGCTTCAATTCAAAAACTCCTTTTCTATTGATACCACTTCTGAACGTGAATTATATAATGGTACAACTCTTTATTCTAATAGTACAATTACTTGGGAGAAAGACAAGGATTGTTGCGCGTGGAGTGGAGTCACTTGTGAAAAGATGACTGGTCATGTGATCGGTCTCAACTTTCATTTTGGTGGGCTTCAAGGCAATATCCATTCCAATAGCAGCTTATTCTCTCTTGGCCATCTCAAGAGGCTAGACCTCTCTTATAATGATTTAAGAGGTTCCCCAATTTCATCCAAATTTGGTGGCTTTGTACGTATGACTCACCTTTACCTCTCTTACTCCAATTTTAGTGGCCCAATCCCTTCCGAAATTTCCCACCTTTCCAACTTGGTTTCACTCAATCTCTCGCATTATTCATTCTCAGTTGTGAGACTAGATACTCTTAATTTTAACAGAATTGTTCAAAACCTAACCAATCTTAAGGAGCTTTAACTGAACCAGGTTGACATGTCTTCAGTTGTACCTGATTCCTTCAAGAATCTCTCTTCTTCTCTTGACAACTCTTGGACTCCGTTATTGCCATTTGCAAGGAAAATTCCCAAAAAGCATTTTCCATCGACCAAATCTTCGACTCTTAGATTTAAGGTATAACTATAACCTCAGAGGTTCTCTCCCCAATTCTAACTGGAGCAGTCCACTCGAAACCTTGAAGCTCTCTCAAACTAGAATTTCAATAGATTGGCATCGTCTTAACAATAAATTTCAAGTTTTTGAGAGCTTTGTATCTCAGCAATTGTAGTTTTGTAGGATCATATCTTGCATTTCTTGGTAACCTCACACAAATCATGAGGTTGGACCTCTCGCTATAACAGTTTTGGTGGCCAAATCCCATGGTCGTTCTTTTTAAACCTTGAGAGCCTCGTTTACTTGAATCTTGGTGGCAACAATTATGTCGGTCAGTTTCCAGAAGTTGATAGCAACTCGACATCGATCTCTTCTTTATATGATTTTTCAAAACAACAACTGGTGGGTCATATTCCTCAACACTTAACCATGCTCCATTTATATGAGAACCAACTGAACGGAACAATACCATCTTGGTTAGGTAGTTTGCCATCATTGGAGTATTTATTCCTCCTACGTAACCAACTCAGCGGTAATATCATTGAGTTCCAATCTCGTTCTTTGCACTTCCTTTATTTAAATGATAACAAGTTGCATGGCCTGATTCCGAGATCAATCTTTGAACTTGAGAACCTTCGATCCCTTGATCTATCATCCAATAACTTGAGTGGCACTGTGGAGTTTGAAAAGTTTTCAAAACTCCAAAGCCTTTCTTACCTTGGTTTTTCCTCTAACCATCTATCCTTGAGTTTCAACCATTTGAGTAACAACAGCTAGCCTCAACTTTCGACCCTAGCTTTGTCGTCTTGCAACATAAGTGAGTTCCCATGCTTTCTAATAAGAGCCTCACCAAAATTGGTCCGGTTAGACCTTTCCTACTACCGAATCCAAGCTGACATTCCCAAATGTTGGTTGGATTTGGGGAAAGATTCATTGACGTTTTTGAATCTTTCTCATAACTTTTTGACTTGGCACTGTAGGGCAACTTCGGTGGAAAAAACTCCAGTATCTTGACCTTTGCAACAATTCTCTCCAAGGAGAGCTTCTAATTCCACCACCTTCCACATATTTTTTTTTTTCCATATCAAACAATCAATTCACTGGAGAGATGCCTTCAACGATCTGCAGCCTGAGTTTACTTTGAATCCTTGATTTGTCTAATAATAGATTGAGTGGCAAAATTCATCAATGCATAGGGAACCTCAGTCGGAGCCTCTTTGTTTTGGATCTACGGAATAATAAATTTCATGGTGTGATTACTTGGACATTTTCTAAGAAAAACCTTTTGAGAAATGTTGATCTTAATGGAAATCAGTTGGAAGGGTCGTTGCCGCCATCTTTGTTCACATGTAAAGAGTTGGAAGTTCTAGACCTTGGGAACAACAAAATTCAAGACACATTCCCAAATTGGCTGGAATCTTTTTCAAGTTGCAAGTTCTTATCTTGAGGTCTAACAAATTCTATGGTGAAATAGGCATTCCGGGAACTAACTTTCCATTCCAAAAATTTCGTATCATGGACCTATCCTACAATCGGTTTAACAATCTCTTGCCAACAAATATGACGGCCATGATAAACTCGCAAGAACATGAACTAAAATATATGGGAGAGGGCTACTATCAAGACAGTGTGGTAATGGCAATTAAAGGCAATGTAATTGAAATGGCGAAGATCTTGACTTTCTTCACAACTATTGATTTCTCAAACAACACTTTCAGATGAGAGATTCCAAATGTAATCGGTAAGCTTAAATCATTGAAGGGGCTTAACTTTTCTCATAATGAGCTTTCAGGTACAATTCCACCATCATTTGGCGATATGTGTAATCTTGAATGGTTAGATCTGTCTTCAAACAAACTTGTTGGTGATATTCCGAAGCAATTGACCAATTTGACATCATTATCGCAGTTCAATGTTTCAAAATTCAACTTGTGGGGCCCATACCTCATGGCAAGCAATTTGATACATTTGAAAATGATTCATATACAGGATTATGTGGATTGCCACTTTCTAAAACATGCGGTGCACATCAATTGATCAATGCATAATTCTGTATCATTTTGTATCAATCTACCCTATTGTTTGGTTATGTTTTTAAATAAAACTTGTGCTTTTAATCCATTTTGTGTTTGTTATTCAGTTCATTGAGCTCTAGGTAGCACTTGAGGCATTTGAAGCAAAATGGAGCAAAAACGTGAAAAAACTGGAGACTGGGTTAGAATTTCATTTTGGACCTATCTTCTTCATCCGAGCTTGGATTGGGCCAATACTTGTGTGGTTGGATCAGACACATTCTGAACTTCACAATGGACATCTTAAAGTCGTTATTTGATTCAGCCAAGCCCAATTCGTAAGCCCAAGAAGTTGTTCATCATGCTGACTTACAGATGAGCTCATTGGATGCTTGGTCATAGTGAGCTAGGCATGAGCTATTGTTTCTGGTTGGAAGCTTGGTCATGCTGACATGATGATGAGCTAGGGCTGCTGGTGGGATTTATTGGTGAAGTGCAGCAACCAATTCAGATTTTATAATACAAGTGTTGTATGCATTAGCGATATTGAATTTAGATTTATCACTCCCCTCTCCCTATAAATACCACTCCCATTCCACATTCAAGACACACAAAAATCCTGGAATTCACAATCCCTCTCTTCCAATTCCTAGCAGACCACTCATCCCAGCACCATCCCCTCTCAAACCTTCATCAACCACAGCCTCATACACTCTCCCACAGATCACTCCATCCTTCACCATTCCATCAATTCCCAAACACAATCCACACCATCTACACCACTCTTCATCTCTGGTTGCATCATATATGGTGGAAGCTGTGAGGAGCTCTTCAACAACATAATTCGTTCTTCACGGGTTTTTCTTACTCTCTCCATGTTTATTATGATTCAAATGTATTTTCCATTAATGGAGTGTAACTAATTCCCATAACTAGGGTTTCAATGTAACCTGACAAGACAATTTCATGTTTTCAAGTTAATGTTACCCTTTGTTGATTACTTCTAATTTTCTGGTCTCATTCACTTGTTCTTAGTTGAATCTTTATGCATGTTTAAATAACTGGCCACTATGAACACATGTATGTTGGTTATCTAGTTCAAGTTTACATAAACACCATATGACTCTTGAACCGATTAGTGAATGAGTGGGTAATGCATTTAGGACAAACACCATGTTTAAATGTTTACTTGGTTCCTATGTGTTCTTCTTAAACTTAATGGATTCAGATTCATAACTTAGACTAAACACCATAGCTAAGTTGTGTTTTCTGAGTACTTGATTAAAACCAAACACCATATGGATAATCATACATAAGAAAGAACGAACTCCAGAAATTGTAATCAACTTAGGTGATTGTTAACTTGTAGCTTGAAATTGGATTGTCATGGTGAAGTTGAAACCCTAGTGCTTGTCTCCTTTGTCTCTAAAATTTCTAAAACATCTACTTGCTGGTCACTTGTTGTTTTGCATTCCCTTTTTGCAGTTTTGATTCCAACAAACTCAAAACAACTTCATTTAAATTCTGTTTAGTCTTAGGGTTACTTGTGAGTCTAAGTAGTAGTATTAAGTGTCTTTCATCCAAGTCTCTGTGGAACGACCTCGTGCTTGCATTCCTATACTATAATTGGTTCACGCATTTGCTAGAAATAGATAGAGTAAAATCTGTCCAACAAGAAATTGGCGTCGTTGCCGGGATCGGTAACATTGTTTGATCCTATTTGGTTTTCCTACTTTTTATTATTTTTATTTTTTGTATATAACTAGACAGTTTCATGTTTTAAAGTTAATGACGTTAATTGACAAGTTGTGTTTGTAGTCCAACGGACAAGGACAATTGCCTGACAAGCAAGAGAACTGGGTCGTCTATTGTGAAGTAAAGACGACGGTTTTTTTAAAAAAGGGTCGTCTATTGTGAAGTAAAGACGACGGTTTTTTTTTAAAAAGGGTCTTCTATTATATGTAAAGATGACGGTTTTTTTAAAAAGGGTTGTCTATTGTGAAGTAAAGACGACGGTTTTTTTTTAAAAAGGGTCGTCTATTATATGTAAAGATGACGGTTTTTTTTTTTAAAAAGCGTCGTCTTTTAAAACACGCTAAAAAAAGGCCGCTTAAGTGAATTCGCGCTCGACAAATTTTCAAAATTTCCCCCGTCTTTGAAAACCTTATCTCTCATTAACAAGCATCGTCTTTTAAAACACGCTAAAAAAAGGCCACTTAAGTGAATTCGCGCTCGACAAATTTTCAGATTTTCCCCCATCTCTGAAAACCTTATCTCTTCCTCCTTGAAACCCTCCTGAGCTCTCTAAAACACCCTCGCTCGCTCAAACACTGTATTATCTCAAATTCTCTCATGAACCTTTCAGAAAACCCTCTCTTACACATCGATGAAGCACATCTCCCTCTCGTTGTCCACCAAACTAGCCGAGATCGCCATCTCCGTCACAATGTTTAGGACACCGAGTTCGCCAAGATCGCCATCTCCATGACACCATTCAGTCCATCGAGCTCGCCCCGTTCGCCATCTCCCTTCCTCGTTGCGACCATTTTTAAGCCCCCAAATGGATTCTCATCTTCCATTTTATGAGCTTTAGATTAGATTTTCTACCTCGTTGACCAGAAAGGTACGAAGCTACTTTTCTAGGGTTAGCTTAGGATTCTTCTGATTTGCAAGATCCCACATCGACCAACAGAGAGGGGGTGATGTGCCTTATATGTGTGCACACCCGCATCCATCTAGCACGAGGCCTTTTGGGAGCTCACTGGCTTCGGAGTCGTAGGAACTCCGAAGTTAAGCGAGTTGGGGGCCAGAGCAATCCCAGGATGAGTGACCCATTGGGAAGTTGGTAGTGAGCTCCCAGAAACAAAACCGTGAGGGCCAGAGAGGGGGGGGCCCAAATTGGGACAATATCGTGCTACGGCGGAGCTGATCCGGGATGTGACATGATTTGATTTCAATTTTTATTTTTTCTTGCTTATGATGGTTGTTTGTGTGAGATATAGGGCTACGATTTGTTTGTTATTTAATTTCAGTGCGTATTGATGTATTTTTTGTGGTTGGATCTAACTTGATTTAAGCTGTATATAGTTCAGTGGTTGCATTTTTTTTAACCTTTTTGCTTTTATTTTGTTCCGAAATTCTAGTTCATATGTTTTTTTATTTTGTATATCTCACTATTACATTATTTTGGCTTGTTAAGCAGTTTCCTAGGCCATGGAAGTGGTTCTAAAGAAGCTACTCCTAGTGGTAAAAGTTGAAGAAATGCAAAGGAAAATTGGTGATGATGAATGTATAGCTCTGTATACATATGGAGAACTTGACTTGAAGGATAATTAGGTATAAGAATTTTGGTGTATTATTGTAATTAGGCTTGCACCTAGCGGCCTTACAGTACATTCATTTTTTAGATTTTATTTTGTTCTATTGTACTCTTGATATTCTGTTTATGAAAGAAACAATTTTTGAGTATATATATGTATGGTGTGGGTAATAGCATATTTGAGTATATATTTTTGATACCATTTGAAACAAGAAAAAAAAACTAAAATGTAAAATTACGTCAGTTTTATAGTTAACAACTGTCGTCTTAAAGCTAATAAACGACAATAATAAACGACGGTTTTCTGAAAGAAACGTCGTCTATTATATGTAAAGACGACGGTTAATTGCCGTCGTAGTTTGACATTCAAAAAGATGACGGTTGATTTAACGACGGTTTGAAAAAGAAAAAGACGACGGTGTTTTCCCATCGTCTATTTCAATTTTTGTAGTAGTGTCACTTCCATCGTCATTCCAACAAGAGGATGATTTGGAGTATGGGAATGGTTTTGATTGGAAGGCAGTGTTGATGGGGTATGCATCTGGGGTGGTAATTGAAATATCTGTGGGATATCTTATACTCTCTAATAGAACACCATATTGGCTTGTTAAAGTGGTAGGAAGAAAGCAACGTCGTGGAACTGTGGAAATCACACAGCGACTTGCTTGAAGAAACCATTCCAAAAATTTATGTATTGTCATATTGTATATCATTTCTTATGAAAATTGTATTATGTCAAAGAGCCAATAAATATGCATGAATTTGAAAAGAGGATCCTCTTTACTTTTGTTGAAGTAGAGTAATTGCCCATGCATCTTGTAATTTGTCAAACACAACTGACAAAATTGAGGGTACAATACGAATCAACTTAAAAATTGACTATGACCATATAATTGATAATTAATTAATCAATTCTCGTTGAGGAGTGTACGTGGCATGCCCTTTGGGAGTGCAAGTACAGCTGCAATTTCTGGCGGTCTACATCTTTCTCAGCTCGTTTGGATAAGCTGCGATGCTTTTTTGCTGATTGTTTTTAGCAGGCAATGAAAAACATACAACGAAAGTTTTGATACCTCTTAATAAAAATCCAAACAATTTTTTCTCCTTATCCAAACTTTTTTGCACATTTGGTCTACACACAGAATGTGAATCTTATTTGTACAACTTTTGAACATGAGAAATTATACCTACCAAGACCAAAGACTAAATATCAAATCAAAGTCTTGGTTGCAAAATTTTCCAAAAGCTGCTTGCTGATTTTCCATGAAACAAACTCATCACGTACTAAAAATGGTAACTAGTTACAATAATTTCCTAGCTAGCCAACACTGGGACCTACACCCATGTGACAATATAGATGCTTCACCCTCGATGTCAAAAGATGCTTGCTTGCTGATTTTGCAGGAAACAAACTCAAGTACTTGCCATCTTAGCATTGTGGAACTCCTGACATTGCAGGACAACGAAGTTTTGTTAATATCAACGTCTCAAGTATTACATTTTGGAATTTTTGATATAAATTTTTTTTGCATTAAATGGATGGAGAGACTCTCTCTGAGAGAGAGACTATGTGCAGAACATGTGACATTTTTGAACAGTTCAAAAGTTCTAAAAAGAAAAATACAAAGATTAATCCACAACAAGTAACTGTGAGGGTGACATGTTTTGACAGCAAATTGGACAAATTTTAAAAAAATTGACCATAAGTCCTCAATTCGTTACTTTCATATAATTGAAGTCTTTAATTTACTCAAAACAAATCTCAGTAATAAATTCGTGTAATATGTGACGGATAAAAACGAATGCTTACCCTTAATTGGCACTTAATTGCTAAAATTATAAAACTATAAGATTATAATTATCAAAATTGAAATGACATTGAGGGAATTTTTTTGGGGGCAAAATGAGGGAAAAAGGCACAAGCATTCGCAAATATATGTGTGATCCACATTGCCTAATGAGTGGGTGAGTGCGTAGATGTAGTGGCAGTTCTACAGCCAGGGCAGGGTAGGCAGCTGCCAACCCCAAATTTTTTCACTTAAAAAAAAACCTCACTACTACAGAAAGTGAAAAAGACTACCAGAAAAAGACAACGGTAGAACAAAAAACTGTCGTTGTTTTTAAAAAGACGACGGTAACAAAAAACTATCGTGGATAAGTGACTTAAACAACTAAAAAATGGAAATATTGTTGAGTATTTTTTTTATAATGACGCACACAAATAAAAAAGCGTCGTCTTATTAAAAAGGTTTTCTTCAGAGTTAAAATCTGACCAAAAAATAACGACAGTAGGTATGAATCCACCGACGTAGAAACTAAAGATGACGGTTCACCAAAAAACTGCCATGTTAACTCCTAACTAAAAACGACCAACTGTTCTTATTCAGCGTCGTATAATATTGTGGAATCCACGTTAGTATATTACAAAAGAATGACGTGTTAAATCAATGTACCATGACGCAAGATATTAATTTATCGACTTATTATTTTGGAGTGTACTATGACGGTACCTACAACACTACTGTCGTATTTATTTACCACGTCCTAAGTTCAAATTACCGTCGTATGTTTTCTATTAATACGTCTGCCTTCTCTGTAAGCCGCCGTCTTCTTTTTATTGCTTTTTAAAATTAATTAATGTTTTTTTTATTTTGGTAATATCTATCTTAAAACCATCACAAGGAACAACCAAGTATCTCAACTGATCAAGTCAATCCTCAACAACATTTTCGTCTTAAAAGGCAAATCTCTAGAGGTATGATATCTTACCATCCAGATCTTTGGATCCTGATCATAATAGAACCACCAAAGTGAGACAATATTTTAAGAAACCAGAATCTAACTGACCACGGCAAACTTTGAGAAAGACAATGTTTTGAAAGTTAATGATGTGTGCGTTTTGGTGTCTTTGAGATACACCAAAACGCATACATCATTAACATCCAAATTATTGTCTTTGAGATGTGAGAGAGAGTGATGATGTATGTGTGTATGTGAGAGAGGAAGACGGGCCTCCAGAGGTCTGAAGAACTTGGAACCCTAAATGAAAACTGAAACTGAAAGAAAGCGTCAAATTATACAATAAATCTTTAAAACCCACGGCGGTCCTTATACACACATACCGCCGTCTAATTATAAAAATCCACGTCGTTTATTATTTAATGTCGTATAATTTAATGGACTCCACGTCGTATAAAATGTAACCGACGTCGTATAATATTGTAATCCACGTCGGTATATTAAAGAAACGACGTTTTAAATCAATGTACCATGACGCGAGATATTAATTTATCGACTTATTATTTTTGAGGGTACTACGATGGTACCTACAAAATTACCGTCGTATGTTTTCTATTAATACGTCCACCTTCTCTGTAAACTGCCGTCTTATTTTTATTGCTTTTAAAATTAATTAATTAATTTTTTATTTTGGTAATATCTTTCTTAAAACCAACACAAGGAACAACCAAGTATCTCAATTGATCAACTCAATCCTCAACAACATTTTCGTCTTAAAAGGCAAATCTCTACTGATCAATATTTAAAAGGCAAGTACATCGGTGTTTCTGCCTTCACCCTCAGCTTGTTCAACCGTTTCTTCCTCTCATATGTAAGCTGGGCACTCTCCTTCCTCTTGTTCTCAAGCTCCTGCACCACGCTTGGTCTTGTGAGGAATCATTCTACAAACCAAAGAAAATTACTGTAATTGAAATCTGAAATGTTCTTTTTCCTGCTTTGGGAAAGAAGAAGTTGAAATCCTAATTGAAAACTGAGAGTTTAAAAACGCGTGAAAAAAATCATATTTAAACAAATTATCGTAAATATCCACGTCGGTTCTATTACACTTAGCGACATTATATATAATTAATAGACGTCGTTTTTAACAATTGGAGACGTATAATTAAAATTAACCACGTCATCCCGTAAACTAAGGCCAACGACAGTATATAAAAGAACGACGTTGTCATTTTTTGAAAAACTAATTTCTTGTGTAATTAAAAATTTTACACGTCGGTATGGGTAATTCAAACGACGTTCTATACATATTTCACGTCGTTATTGTTGAGTATAAGGTCGTTGTGCAAATTTGAAAATGATGGGTTACATCTTTTTGAAGAAAATACCGTCATGTAATTATATATAAACACGGCGTTTTAGGAAACCTATGAGTCGTTAAAAACATTTACTAGGGCGGTGGAAATATACCGACGTATAATATATAATACTAGGGCGCTTTCTATTAATTGCGTCGTTTTATGAAATAATATATTCAACTTTTTGTCTACCTGACTTACACTTGCACTGTTTCCAAACCCGAGAAAAAATTTCAAGCTCCGAGAGAAAACTTTTCGTCTTTTTTCGTTCTCAAAGCACTGTTGGTGTATCTCATTGTCTTCGTCGTCGTCTCTGAACTGAAACACCAAACTCCGAGAGAAAGCTTTCATTGTACGCAAAAGGTAAGCATTTCTCACTATTTTTGTCACATCCCTGGACCGGCTCCGCCGTAGCACGATATTGTCCGCTTTGGACCCCCCCTCTCTGGCCCTCACGGTTTTGTTTCTGGAGCTCACGACAACTTCCCAGTGGGTCACCCATCCTGGGATTGCTCTAGCCCCCAACTCGCTTAACTTCGGAGTTCCTAAGAATCCGAAGCCAGTGAGCTCCCAAAAGGCCTCGTGCTAGATGGATGCGGGTGTGCACATATAAGGCACATCACCCCCTCTCCGTTGGTTGATGTGGGATCTTACAATCCACCCCCCTTAGGGGCCCGACGTCCTCGTCGGCACACTCGCACCACACGACAGAGTGGCTCTGATAATTTTTGTTGTTGTTTTGCATGCTCATACGGTTTTTGTTTTGAAAATCTTTTTACCTTTTTTCTAGCCAAAATCATTTTAATTCTTTCCAAGTTTGATAAAATATATAGACAAAGGGGGAAGGTTTCCAAATTTGAACAAAACTCTGTTTCTACTACTTCAACTAAATAAGACAACGGTAGCTTCTTATTTATGCGGTTAGATTTATAGACCACAACGGTTCGTCAGTCGTCCTAGCGTCGTCTGAGAGTTGTTCCACGTTGTTTTTTAAAATGACCATCGTTTTTTTATTTGATTGTCTAAGATATATTCATTGCAGGTTTAATTTCTTTGAACCATGGTTTTTGTTTTTCCTAATTTGATAAAATACAAAGACAAAGAAAGAAGGTTTTGGAACAACTTCACTGTTTTTGTTTTCCATCTTTAATAGACGACGGTATCTTATTATTCACGTCGTGTGAATTTTCATACCACGACGGTATATTAATATTAACGTCATTTGAATTTCAATATCACAACGGTATATAAATATCGCCGTAGACTTATTACGTCTTCTGTTATATTTTTTATGTCGTGTGAATAGAATTACTACGTCCAAAGTTTTTAAAAAACGTCGTTGTTTGAAATTGAAATCTAAAATATTTTCACCTAAATGTCTGAATCTGGAATCACTTCTCTGTTTTTTGTAATTATATTATAAGATGTCGGTGGTTTAATATTGACGTCGTTTTAATTTATTAACCACGTCGGTGTTTAAGTTAAACATTTATTACGTCTAATGTTATGTTATTGCGTCGTGTGAAATATTATCATACGTTGTGTTTTTATAAATAACCATCGTTGGTTTTCTTAATTTTTTTTCTGTAATATTTTCACTTGCAGGTTTGATTTGTTTGTAACCATGGTTTCTCAAGACCAAAATAAGGACTCTGGCTCAAAAAAGAATGCAAGTAAGGAGCTTAGTGTTGTAAATCCTCAAGCCAAGTCCTCGAAGAAGAAGAAGTTGGTTTCATCTGCTGAGGCACCGTTTGGGATTGCTTTTTTTTTCGTCAAAAACCTGGTTCACTTTAAAGTTAAGCAGTTTAGGGTGTTTCGTAAAAATAAAATATCCCGATTATTTTAAAAGCAATAGCCTTTTGACAGCAACTTTTAAAAGCAGGCTCTGGGTTGCTTTTCAAAGTTGCTTTCAAAAGAAGCTGAGATGAACATTTAATAAATTTTATTAATTCCCAAAATACCATCATTCATTTTTAAAAATGACACCACCTCCACTTCCACATCCAACTCCACCAATTGCACCACCACATTCACTATCTCCCCAACCACCACCACCCCACCACCACCACCACCGACTCCACAACCGCCATCCCCACCACCACCACTACCACAACAACCAACTCCACTTTCATCACCACCTCCACTTCCACATCCAACTCCACCACTTGCACCACCATATTCACTACCTCCACAACCACCGCCACCACCACCACCACCACCACATCCTCCTCCTCATCCTCCACCACCACCACCTCCACAACCGCCATCCCCGCCACCACCACTACCACAACAACCAACTCCAACTCCACCTTCATCACCACCACCACCTCTACTCCATCACTACCACTACCACCACATGATTAGTACATAACACTTTTAACATCCTGTATATTTTAGTCATTATTCACAGTTACAACAATTTTATATTAAAATTTACCAAACGGTTTTGACACTGCTTTTTGTACTAACAGCACTTTAAAAATATTGTTTACCAAACATGGAGCTGCTTTACTTTACAGCTAATTATTTTTAAAGCACAGCAGAAGCAACTTTTTAAAAAAGTGACAGCAATCCCAAACTAGGCCTAGAGAGAACCAGGTAGCATGACAACATTTTCTAAGGAGCCAAAGTCATGTCGGGGTATAAGCACAATGCCTCGTGTTGTGAAGAGAAAATATTAGAAAGTCAAGCCTGTTGTTGAGTACAATAAGAGGGAAACCATGTGGCCTTGCACATACCTGAGATGCAGTCCTACATTGGAGTGTTGGCACGCTCCAGAGTCCCACTTGTGGACAAGAAATGGGTTGAAATCCCCCAGGCTATAAAAGACCAGATTTGGGAAGGCGTTGACATGGCTTTTGTGGTAGGTCAAGGGGTAAGAAACTGGTGTTATCTTTTGCTGCCAAGAAATGGAAGGATTTCAAGTCTACACTAACGAGGCATCATATCCTTCCATTCATTAAGGAGAAGGAGAAATTAAGCCAACCCCCTGAACTCTACAAATTCATAGAGAAAGCTCACTGGGATGCCTTTGTAGCTTCAAGGTTATTTGAAAAATTTGTGTCTGTGCATTTTGAACAATCACAGAGGAGGGGAGAAACTTGAGTACAATCATCGATTGTCTCAAAAAGGATATGTTGGTTTGGAGGATCAATTGGTGGAAACCATGCCCGGGTAGACATTGATCGATCTACCTTATGGAAGAAAGCTAGAGAAGACAAACATGGTAACATCCCGGATCCAAAGGTGGCAGAGAAAGCAAAATTAATTGTAAGCCTACTCACTCTGTTTTAAATTTTTATAAACTGTTATAATTCTTACTACGTTGATAGTTATATTTTTGCGTCGTGTGAATTATATTACGACGTCGCAATGTTTTAAAAAACGTCGTTAAAGGTCTGAATCTGGGATCACCACTATGTTTTTTGTAATTATAGCATAAGACGTCGGTGGTTTATTTCTAGCGTCGTTTGAAAATCATAACCACGTCGGTAGTTAAGTACTGTCGTGATAAAGGTATGATGACGTCGATTGCTATGTTATTGCGTCGTGTGAAATTATATAATATGTCGTTTTTTATAAATAACCGTCGTGTGTTTTCTTATGCTGACTTTTTTATATATATATTTTTTAGGATGAATTGCAAAAACAAGTCTCTGAAGGCAGTCTTACTGTATTCTGGCAGTAATGATGTGTTGACAATGGCTTTGGGTCCCGAGCATCCAAGGAGAGTTAGAGGGGTAGGTGCTGGGATTTTCCCTAGGCAATACTTCAATTTACCTAGACAACATAGGGTAAAGTTTGCCGATCAATTAAAGGAAAGTGTAAGACTTGTCCTACAAGAAGAGACTTTGAAGATGGAAGCTAGGTCAAGGGAAGAGACTTTAAAGATGGAGGCTAGAACCAAGCAATTGGTAGAGGCTGAGAGGGAAAATTTTCTGAGTCAGCTTTCCCAAATCATCCCCAATTTTGATCCAAGCATGTTGAAACTGAAACCTAGCCCCTATCAAATCCAAGGTCAAGAGCAAAGTCCCAACAATCCAATGTCGGACAAAGCAAGCTGCTCTGGGCTCTTGATGGGAGATCCCTACATTTTGAGAATAATACTTCCAAAAGTGGGGAAAAGCAGGATGAAATGGTAACGTCTTTGAACTTTGAATTCTCTGTTTTTAAAAAGCTGTTAGACGTCGTTATTGTGAATCAAAGTCGTTAGACTTGCAACACAACAATAGTTTACATTTACCGCTGTTTGAAAGCACGTACCACGACGACTTTATTAATAAACCGTCATTTGGATTGCAATACCACGTCGTATTTAGTTGACTTGTTTTATACGCCATTAGACGTCGTTATTTTTGAAAAATTTATTGTGATTTAGACGACGCTTTTAGTCCTTACCGACGTAATAGATAAATCCCCACGACGTTTGTTATTTATCGTCGTTTAATGTTTGTTAGACGTCCTTAATTCTTACATACCGTCTTATGTTATGCCTTACCACGACGGTTTAATTTAATTTTTTTTACTTTTTGTACAATCTGTCTTATATATATTTCTTCATTTCTTAAAACAGAAATCTAGGGATGTAGAAAAGTAAGATGAAAAGGTAAATTCTCATAACTTTTCCTTTTTCATTGGTTTTTCAATTTTTAGACATCGAAATTTTCTTGCAACCGTCGTTTGTTTTAAATTTCCAAGGCAGTTTTTTTTTAATTGAATTTTAAATTGTTGTACATGCTTTCTTATATATCTCTCTTTATTTATTAAAACAAAAATTCAGTGGTGGAGAGAAGGAAGTTGTGGTAAATTGCATTTGAATTAGACGTCGGAATTTTTTTTATACGACGTAATAAATTTTCACCACGACGGTGTTTTTTTACTGCGTGTAAATTATTTTCAGACAACGTTGTTTTATTTAAACTGTCGTGTTTAGTGAAGTACCACGTCTTATGTTTGTTAGACGTCCTTAATTCTTACATATCGTCTTATGTTATGTCTTACCACAATGGTTTAATTTAATTTTTTTACTTTTTGTACAATCTGTCTTATATATATTTATTTATTTCTTAAAACAGAAATCCAGGGATGTAGAAAACCTTTTTCATTGGTTTTTCAATTTTTAGACGTCGAAATTTTCTTGCAACCATCGTTTGTTTTAAATTTCCAAGGCAGTTTTTTTTTAATTGAATTTTTAAATTGTTGTACATGCTTTCTTATATATCTCTCTTTATTTATTAAAACAGAAATCCAGTGGTGGAGAGAAGGAAGTTGTGGTAAATTCATTTTCTATAAATTTTGCATTTGAATTAGACGTCGGAATTTTTTTTACATGACGTAATAAATTTTCACCACGACGGTGTTTTTTTTACCATCGTGTAAATTATTTTCAGACGACGTTGTTTTATTTATACCGTCGTGTTTATTGAATTACCACGTCATTTTATTTTTGCTTTATTTCTTTAAACAGAATATTGAAGTGGTTGATTATTCAAAGCTGGAGGAGCCATCTTCTTTACAATCCCTCTGTGCCTATGTGGAAACGACACTAAAGCCTCAAGAGAAGGCTATGACCTTTACAATTGAGAATGAGGTGTTTGGTGATGATCGTACTACCTTCATCTTGCGTGAAGATATTACACGGTTTGCATGCATGGAAGAAATTGGGGCTCCTGTGGTTGCAGTATATATGAGGTTTGTCATTATCAAATATTCATTTCACATTTATGATCGTAATTCCTTTCTGTTGAAAAAAAAAAGTCATGTAATCATTTCATATATATATTTAGGTGCCTATTTGATAATTTGAAAGCTGCAAATATGTTGAACATGGTTGGCCTCATCGATCCTGCTCCAGTTAGTGTCAACGCTGGGTCATTAACTGAAAGATCACGTCTGGTAGCCAATCGACTTCAGAGGACAGATGGTAAACAGATTTTCCTGATGCCTTACAATCCAGGGTTAGTCTCCTTAATAGGATTTTGGTTGTATGATGCACTGCGTTTTAAGGATTTTCCTAAACCTTTATATTTATTTTGTGCAGCCGTCATTGGGTCTTGTTCATTGTGAGAGCAAAGAAAGAAACTGTCTATTTTCTGGATCCTCTGCTGGAAATCGAGTGGTTGATGAGGAGGCAAAAAACATATTGAACAGTGCTATCAAAATATATAATTCACACATAGGCAGACAAGGCCGTAAAGCAACCATTTGGAAAACCCTACCAGGTACACCAAAGCAACCAAGCAGTGTAGAATGCGGCCATTATTTTATGCACTTCATGAGAGACATCATCATGGATCCTTCCCTGGAGTTTGAGAAGATGGTAAGAACAAAATTTTCAGATTTATTTTATGTGGTTTTTTGTATTATCAACGACGGTAAATTCAAAATACCATCGTTGCATTGATATACTACGTCCGTAATGAAAAATAGCGTCCTCTGTGGATATCGAATTTTTGCTTATTTATAAAGCTTAATACTCATTGTTTATCAACGAAGGTAAATTCAAAATACCGTCGTTGCATAGATATACTACGTCAGGAATGAAAAATAGCGTCGTCTGTGGATATCGAATATTGAATTTCTGTTTATTTATAAAGCTTAATAATCATTGTTTATGGATTGCAGTTTGCGAAGGGAAAAGATCAAGCGCCATACCCCCAAGCAGCCATTGATGAAGTCAGGGAAAGAATGGGCAGAGTTTGTTTGCCTTCATATGGAGTAGAGGATTTTTAGAACACTTAACATTTTTATATAATGTACACATTTTGTTAGAATTAGTAAAGTTTTTGTACAAATTTTGTTAGAATTAGACAAGTTTTTGTACAAATTTTGTCTATAATATACATCCTTTTTTTCCCTGAAAATTTGTTGAGGTTTTCATATTTAAAAAAAAGAAATTGCATTTTTTCTCAGAAAATTTGTTGAGGTTTTCGTATTTAAAAAAAAAAGAACTGCGTAACCGACGTGTAATAATGTTCCAACGACATAATTATATCAAACACCGTTGTCTGATGGAGTACAAACATTGCTTAAAAATAAAATGACAGGAAAAAAACACGACTATACATTACATTACAGACGACGTCTAAAGTTAGTATAGGTGACGTTTATTGCACGTTCCATTTATTATAACTGACGTTGTACAGAATAACAACGTCATCGTTTAAAATATAACCGACGTAAAATAAAATTTACACGACGTTCTTGGTTCTACAGATGACGTTGTTTATATGAAATTAAACGACGATAAGTTAATTTTCTGAGTGGTGTTTTTGGTTTAAACAATGTTGTTTGTGTGAAAAATTCGCCATGGTTTCGCGTTTAAACGACGTCCTGTTTACAAGTATGTCGTTTATTACAATTTACAACGTTTTTAATTTCTTAACACTGACGTGGTCTGTTGGTTTTTGTAAGAATATTTTATTCTAATTTATTCAAAAAATTTATAATAAATTTAAAATAGATCAAAAAAATGCAACGTCAACTCCTATGAAATCATTGATATATTTTCTTCCCCCTTAAGCTTAAAAAAATGCAGTTTGAGTAATACAAATTTAAAATGACCACCCAAAAAAAAATTGTTTTGATGAGTCACAACATCACTTATAGTTTGATGGTTTAGGATTTAGGGTTTAGGGGGTTAAAAGTTTATTTTTGGGATTTAGGGTTTATGGTTGTTATATATTAGGCTGTAAAACAACAAACCCTTTTCTAAAATAATTTATAAAAAATATAAAATTTGGGGTTTAGGGTATTAATTTTTAACGACAGTGTTTTTGTTTTCCGTCGATGATTTACGAAGAGCGTGTTGGGTAGATTTAGCTGCACCAAAATGGATTCAGCTGCATCCTCAACTTGTGATACTCGCAAGTGCACGAGCCGTTCGGTAGTATAGCATATGTAAGTGCGAGGTCGATTCCACAGGGATTGGTGATTGAATGATCTAATTCAGTTTTCCTACACAAAACAGAAATGAAAACAAAAGAAGTAAAAAGGTTTTGTACAACACTTGAGAACATGGAGACTTTTGGAAGAGAGGAGAGATGTGTTTAAGAAAGAGAAGGGAGGAGTATTTGGGAACATTGAGAATTTGATGAAGGAATGGGAGAAGTGTTTGGGAAGTGTTTGAGAATATGGAGACTTTTGGAGAAGAAAGGAAAGTGGTGTTTGAGAACTTTGTGGATTTTGGAAGAGCATGTGTTTGAGAGCTTTGAGAAGGGAGAAGAAAGTGTTTGGAAAGTGTTTGTGAAGTGTTTGAGAACTTTAGAGAATTTTGGAAGAGAGATGTGTTTGAGAACATGGGGAATTTGGAAGAGAAAGGAAGGTGTTTTGAGAGCTTTAGAGAATTTGAAATAGAATAGAGAAGTGTTTGGAGAATTTAGAAGAAAGAAAATTTAGTAAATGATCTTATTACAACAATTGAGAACTACAAAGGGAAACTAAGAGAATTTGAGGGAGATAAGGGAAGGGAGCTCTAGAGAAGTGTTTGAGAGCTCCCCCCCTTGGGGGTGGGTTTACAAGCTTAGAGAAATTCCCTATTTATAGGCCTAGGGGAAGTGAAAATCTGAATTATACAATAGAGTTCACTAACCACACTCACTTCACCAACTTACAACACTTAATTCACCTAACACACTATTGCATTTGAAAACAATTCTTCTTGTCATTAAGCTTAGTGTTGCATCATCCACTTCAACTTCAATTAATTCATTTGGCTGCTGCAAAATTCCACTCAAAAATAGGTATTGAATATGCTTCACCAAACTTTCCCACAATCAACAACACTTCATCATGCATATGTCATGCATGACAATGCATTGCAGCCAGCTTGTGGGCTCGTTTTGGGCTTGTGGCTTCATCCTGAAAAATCTGGAAAAATATGGATCTTGAAGTTCTTTGAATTATCTTTCCAAGAATATGCAGCCCAACTCAAGGAAAAATCGGGAAGACCTTCAAATGTGATTTTTGGCCCAGTAACGCAGATGCTGCCGAATTTGACCTTAAGTTTCCAAAACATGTATAACTTTCTCTAGAAGACTCGGAATCATGAACCGTAAAATTCTACAGAAAATAGACTTCCGTATATTTCCAATGATGTATGGCTCATCATCTGGTTCTTCTTGAGCAAGTACATTCCAATCCGTGAAGTTGACTGATCTGCAGACACCGTTTTGAGCTAACTTATCTCCAAAATGCAATTAGTGAGTCTCAAGCTTATAACACTGAAACAAGCACAAAACTTATTAAAAGCACAAGTTTAACTCAAAAACATAACCAAATCATAAGTTAAAAGGATACAAAATGATATGTAATTATGCACCGATCAAATACCCCCAAACCTAGATTTTGCTAGTCCTCGAGCAAAACAAAAAGAAAACAAAGACAAAAACAAACAAGAAGTTAACTAGACCACTTTCGTAGGTAACTCGATTGCATTTAGCGTATGCAACAAGCCTTTAAACCTCTAGGCATCCCTAGTAGGAGGAGTTGTGTCTCCTGAGGGTTTAACAGATATCAATACCCACAAACGTTTTACTAACTCTACAAAACAAAGTAGTTAGAAAACTTATTAGAATTTGTTAGTACTTTAAGCAAAATAACAAAAACAAACATAAAAGCAAAAGCAAAAATAAAAATAAAAACAAAACAAAAATAAGACTCAAAACAATCTTCCCGAACATTTCTGAATAGAAATGACTCATGCACATGACTCAAAAGTTTTAACAATAAAAGCTCAATTTAGACATTATTTACAAGGCGGCAAAGTTCAAAACATAATTGGTAAATGAAAGAAAAGGTTTACATGTAGGCTCAAAATGGTTAACAATGGAAAATCATGCTTAAGCATGCATAAGGTTAGCTTGAAAGGCACAAACGATCCAAAGAGAGCCTTAATATCATTTCTTAAATGTCATGAAATCAAATTGCATAAGAATAAATGACTTTTAAGTGTTCAACCAAATCAATGAATAATGAGATCAAACAACAACTTAGATGACAAGAAACTAAGAGTATGTATATAACACTCAAGAAATGAAGTACAAGGCTCAAAAGCTCACTTTATATGGTTGGTTATATAAGTCTAATTTATGCTTCATACAATTCTTTAGATCATGCAAATCCTTTAATTGGAAAATTATGAAACAAATGGCAAGTGTAAAGAAGGTTTCAAACATATCATGCTAGAACAATGCCAAATTTATTTATTTAGTTATTTCAATTTAAATTTTTACTCTTTTTTTTATATATATAAATTAATTTTTTTTAATAAAATAAAATAAAATCCAATTTTTATATAAGTCATGCAAACATTTATCACAATCTCATCATATGTGTTCGGAAAGTGACTCAAACAAAACAAACAAAACATGACTCAAAATAAAAGAAAAACAAGCAATAATTTTTTTAAAATTTTATATATATATAATTAAAAAAAAATTTAGGAAAAACCAAATTTATTTGCTAAACTTTAATACCCCCAAACCTATAAATGAACATTGTCCTCAATGTTTAAAATTTAGGCACGACCAATGTTATAACAAGAAATGAAAGGTACTAAAGTAAATAAAAAATCATAAAACACACAAGAATTAAATAAAATACAATAATTACAAAAATAAAAATTACAAAACAAACAAATAAAAATAAAAATGAAACAGTAAAACACTCAAAACAGTAAGCCCTAAACAGATAGTCATATGCAAACTGAAACCCAAAACAAAAACAGCCCAAAGCCCAAAATGAAATTAACCCAACAACGGTAAAACTTGACCCAAAATGAAATCCGAAGCCCACACGTTTCAATTTATTGTTTATTTTTTACATTTAATATTTTATTAATTTTTTTTTTGAAGCGCGAAGGTGGGATTTCTGGAAAGAGATAATGTGGTCCTTGATGTTTCGACAGAGCGAGACACGTGTTGACAAGTAGAGGCACCGTATTTTTCACAAGCGGAAATTACGGGCTCATGGAAAGGCGCAAAGACTTTGTTGAACGCGTCCGTTCAGACAAAGCAAAGTCGTGATAAATGAGTTAGGTACAATTGGAAAACGCGAAGGTTGTGGGACTCAAGGACTGCTGGAGATTCAGAAAATGCTCAGGTGCTGCAATGGCTAGGGTTTGTCAAAGACTATGTCTATAAGAAGGAAAAAGAAGGGGAAAAAAAACAAAAAACAAAAACTCAGAAACTCGAAAGAAAAAAGAAGCAAGAAAAAGAAAAAGTGAGAAATCAAATGGCCTCTTCCTACCCATTTTCGTTGGATCTCAACCTAGCTCCACCAACTCAGACATGGGGCCAAGCAGCGCGGCACCAGTATGGGTACCCTACTTTGCCTCCGCAAGGGGGTCCTGTGACTGTCAATGACTCAATACTCCTGGACAACGATGTTGCCATTGGAGTTGGTAGAAATTTAGTGACTCCTAAAGATATACGTGTGTTCGGGACAAGGGATGACAACTGGGTCACGAGTGATGCCCTGGCACTGAGCGTGCAGAGTACAGCATGTGTTGCAAGTTTGGGTCATCGCCTACTTGCGAAGTCCCATGAGGTAGAGATTCTGAAAGGTCAGTTAGCGGCGGAGCGAAGTATGGTTGAAGAGTGTCAGACTGCTATAAAAAGCTTGAAAAGGGAGAGGGCAAGGATAGTGGAGGTGAATCGACACCAGCTAGAAGTATTACGGGACGAGAATAAAAACCTAAAAAAGATGGTAGAGTTGTATTCTCGCGACATGAGAAAGCAGGCTGGAGGACCTAGACCGACCGGGTAAACGCAAGCAAGCAGAATCGCGAGAGTAGTTATGCTCAAGCTAAGATTGCGATCTTTGGGAGCTCAAGTGGTGAGCCCCAAGAGGCTGTACGTGAAGCCCCGAAGAGGACAGCCAGAGGGCCAAACTCAAAGCTCCTATGGTCGAGACACCTAGCGCTATGAAGAAATGATTTCTACCTGTTTTTATTTTTTTGGTTGTTTTTGTAATTTCGTTATTTTGTTTCGGAAATAAAAGAGGAAGGTTGCAGAAAGAAAAATAAAAAGAAAAAGAAAGAGAAAAAGAAAAGACACTTCCCAACTAAAATAAACCAAAGACGACAAACGGAAAGAAAACACATTTCCTTAACTAAAATAAGACAAAGGTGATAGCCGAAAGGGAAAGGCAAAAACACAAAACACTAGAAAATGAAAGTAACGGGCAAAAACATAAAACACCCGAAAACACGGAAAAAAATAAAATAAAGTAAAGTAAAGTGAAAGTTAATGTGCTCCCCCTTTGAAGCGATTAGGTTGAGACATGCCCGGGAAATCCGAAATGGTGTTGGCTCTCTCTCATCAGCATATGCCTATTTAAACCACATCTCTGCAAGCGGATGATACCCAGTATTTCTTCCTGCAAACTCAAGGAAAAACATCAAAAAATTCAGAAGCAAAACAAATGGCATCCTCATGCACTCACCTTGATGATCTCAACCTTGACCTCTCACTTGCACCACCGAATGCCCAGATAAGGGCTCCTCCAAACCCTATCTTCCCAAACTCCACATATCATCACGGTACGGCCTCAAATTTTGCTGAGGTAATCCCGAACTTTTCTGAGGCGGTCCGAACAGAGCAGTGCTGCCTGGGCAGCATGATTGGCAGTAAACTCACATCGGCAGATCACCTGCATGTGGCACAGAGGTCCAACAAGGCTGCAGTGGAGGAGTCCCACAATTTAACAGTGCTCCATGCGGTCTCGGCTACCAATTTAGGCATGCGATTGTTGGCGAGAACACGGGAGTGTGCCGAGCTGAGCGAGCAAGTAGCTTCCTTGAAGGCTATGATGGCGGACTCGGGAAGCGGCTCTCCTGTGCCAATCAGCATGTGGAAGCATTGCAGAAAAAGAATGAGGACCATGTAGAGCTGCTGCAGATTCTACAAGTGCGAGAAAATAGAGGCATGCCATGAAGATGAAGATGAAGATGAAGATGATGTTATTGTTGTTTTTGTTTTTGTTTTTGTTTTGTTTTGTTTTTTTTAAAACTTTTTGTTGTTGTTTGTAATGTAACCTTTGAAGTGAAATAAAAATGTGTTTTTAACACTTAGAAATAAACTAACTAACCACACCACGTAAATAAATACATAAACTAACTTAACAAAAAAAAAACAAAAAAAAAACAAAAACAAAGACTATACAGAAAAAGAGAACAAAGAAAATAAAATATATAAATAAATAAAAAACTTGATTTAAAAACACACGAAAATACAAGCAACTCACGGATGACCAGTTAAGGGCCTCAGAAAAACACAGCCAGGGGATCCGGGAAGGTTGGAGGGGTCACAATGGTCCCTCTTAAAACCCAAACTTTTTAGACACCGAAGGTGTCGCCTAAAGAACTCCTAGACACTGATTTGACGGAAGTGCTTACTGGAGTTACCATAAGTCAGCTCATATAAAAAATCTTTTTCAATTTTTTATATATTTTTTATTTTTTTTTATTTTTTATAAAAAAGAAACATAAATTTAAAATAATAACAAGTAAAGAGAAAGGATTGAAATGCTCCCCCTTGAAGCGATTAGGTCGAGCGTGATGCAATTGGAGGTCGCGACTTCTCCCACTGCTCCACACTTCCCATTCTTATGATTGAGGTTGCCATCTCTCTCCATTTTTATTGAGCTATTTAAATTGCTAGAACAAGCACAAACAAAAACTTGAAACAGAATTAAAAGGATTAGGAAATAAATAAATAAAAACTAAAAAAAGAAAAGGAAAAATCAACACTTCCATGCTTCAAAATAACAAGCAACAAAGTAAATCAAACTAGCTTATGGAGTTCGTTCTTTCTCAAATATGATTATCCATATGGTGTGTGGTTTTAATCAAGTATTCAGAAAAAGCATTTAGCTATGGTGTTTAGTCTAAACACAAATTCCATGCCCATTAAGAACAAGAAGAACAATAAAGAACCAAGTAGAATTTAAACATGGTGTTTGTCTTCAATATCTACCCATTCATTCACTAATCAGTCCAAGAGTCATATGGTGTTTATGTAAACTTGAACAAGATATTTAATTAAAAACAAGTGAATGAAACCATAAACAAGAAATAATCGACATGCTACTTGAACCTTTTTCTTTTGTATTGTGTAAGCTGGGACTCAAACCCAGTTCTCTTGCTTGTCAGGCAATTGTCCTTGTCCGTTGGACGATCCCGGCAACGGCGCCAAAAACTTGTTGTGTAGTTTTAGCTGCACCAAAATGGATTTAGCTGCATCCTCAACTTGTGATACTCGCAAGTGCACGAGCCGTTCGGTAGTATAGCATATGTAAGTGCGAGGTCGATTCCACAGGGATTGGTGATTGAATGATCTAATTCAGTTTTCCTACACAAAACAGAAATGAAAACAAAAGAAGTAAAAAGGTTTTATACAACACTTGAGAACATGGAGACTTTTGGAAGAGAGGAGAGATGTGTTTAAGAAAGAGAAGGGAGGAGTATTTGGGAACATTGAGAATTTGATGAAGGAATGGGAGAAGTGTTTGGGAAGTGTTTGAGAATATGGAGACTTTTGGAGAAGAAAGGAAAGTGGTGTTTGAGAACTTTGTGGATTTTGGAAGAGCATGTGTTTGAGAGCTTTGAGAAGGGAGAAGAAAGTGTTTGGAGAAGAGAAAGGTGTTTGTGAACTTGGAGAAGGAAGAGAAAGGTGTTTGTGAAGTGTTTGAGAACTTTAGAGAATTTTGGAAGAGAGATGTGTTTGAGAACATGGGGAATTTGGAAGAGAAAGGAAGGTGTTTTGAGAGCTTTAGAGAATTTGAAATAGAATAGAGAAGTGTTTGGAGAATTTAGAAGAAAGAAAATTTAGTAAATGATCTTATTACAACAATTGAGAACTACAAAGGGAAACTAAGTGAATTTGAGGGAGAGAAGGGAAGGGAGCTCTAGAGAAGTGTTTGAGAGCTCCCCCCCTTGGGGGTGTGTTTACAAGCTTAGAGAACTTCCCTATTTATAGGCCTAGGGGAAGTGAAAATCTGAATTATACAATAGAGTTCACTAACCACACTCACTTCACCAACTTACAACACTTAATTCACCTAACACACTATTGCATTTGAAAACAATTCTTCTTGTCATTAAGCTTAGTGTTGCATCATCCACTTCAACTTCAATTAATTCATTTGGCTGCTGCAAAATTCCACTCAAAAATAGGTATTGAATATGCTTCACCAAACTTTCCCACAATCAACAACACTTCATCATGCATATGTCATGCATGACAATGCATTGCAGCCAGCTTGTGGGCTCGTTTTGGGCTTGTGGCTTCATCCTGAAAAATCTGGAAAAATATGGATCTTGAAGCTCTTTGAATTATCTTTCCAAGAATATTCAGCCCAACTCAAGGAAAAATCGGGAAGACCTTCAAATGTGATTTTTGGCCCAGTAACGCAGATGCTGCCGAATTTGACCTTAAGTTTCCAAAACATGTATAACTTTCTCTAGAAGACTCGGAATCATGAACCGTAAAATTTTACAGAAAATAGGCTTCCGTATCTTTCCAATGATGTATGGCTCATCATCTGGTTCTTCTTGAGCAAGTACATTCCAATCCGTGAATTTGACTGATCTCCAGACACCGTTTTGAGCTAACTTATCTCCAAAATGCAATTAGTGAGTCTCAAGCTTATAACACTGAAACAAGCACAAAACTTATTAAAAGCACAAGTTTAACTCAAAAACATAACCAAATCATAAGTTAAAAGGATACAAAATGATATGTAATTATGCACCGATTAGAGCGCTTTCTAAACAGGTGTTCATTTAAAAGGACGTTGTACACGAATAACAACGTCATTGATTTAAAAAAAAAACACATAAAAGGTTATTCAAACGACGCTATTGTTTTAATTGACGACGTGGTTTGTTTCAAATTAAACGGCGATAAGTTTAGTGTTTGAGTCGTGGAATAATTTTTTGACGTCATTTTTGGTGAAAATTTCGCCATGGTTTAGGGTACTTTTGTTAATTTAACTTTCTGTTCATTCCACCCATCGCGCACGAGTTCGAATCCCAGCAAAAGCAAAACCCACTTATATACTTAGTTTATTATACGTCAGTTTTTTTTTTTTTTGCGTCGTAAGGAGTTACCACAACGCATTTTGTGTAATAAGCGTCATATTTATTTTAAAGTTATGACGACGGTTTTTTGGTTTTGTGTCGTAAATAGTTTTACCACGACGTCTTTAATGTAATAAGCGTCATGTTTAATTTTAAAATTGAACGACGGTGGTTTTGTTTTCCGTCGATGTTTAAAGAGCGCTCTTTCTAAAAATTTTCGCCCCGACCTAAAATTTTCAGATTTCACTCCAAGTCTTATAGCATTTCGCTCTCTCACTTCAACTCTAATTCAAAGTTGGGCTCTCCAGGCTCCTTCGAATCCAAGTAGGCCATAATCTGTGAGCTCTGCCTGCCTGTAAGTACAAACCCTAAACCCTAAAATTTTCAGACTTCGTTCTAAATCCCCTTAACATTTTGCTCTCTCACTTCAACTCTAATTCAAAGTTGGGCTCTCCAGGCTCCGTCGAATCCAAGTTGGCCATAATCTGTGAGCTCTGCCTACCTGTAAGTACAAACCCTAATCTTCCCCTTGTAAATTTATTATTTTGCGATCTTTTAATGTTGTCGGAGGTATGGGTTCATGGATTTGCTGTTTAATGTTTTCATGATCAATCGGGAATGAATTTAATGTTTTCATGCTTAGTATATGTTGGTTTCATGGTTAGTATATGTTGTGTTCTTAATAGGGTTTTGGGTTCTTGAAAATAAAATGGGATTTCGACCATTATGAATGATTTTTTAGGCATATGACGACGGTTTTTTAACTACCGTCGTCTATAGTTTTATATACGACGTTTTTCTTTAACTACCGTCGTGGTTCAATTTGTCTTCCTTTGTTAGTTTGCTAGCATTAGACGACATTTGTTGAAAATCCGTCGTCTATATATGTCCAATATGTCTGCTTTTGTTTAAAAATCGTCGTCTATATACTATATTACTTGCTATTAAAACCCTATATAATCTGCTATAGTGATGGTCATTGCTTGTCTTTTCACTTTATTATAGATAATAGGGTAGAATGTCGAAGATGGATAAGTCATGGATGCACTCGGATAGAAGATCGAAGGCATATGAGTTAGGGGTGGAAGCATTTTTGAACTTTTCTGTAGAAAATCTTCTAACTACAACACATATCCGTTGTCCATGTGTTAAATGTGTGAATTTGAAATTGTTTGGGGTTGGAATTATAAGGGATCACTTATACTTTAATGGAGTTGACCAAAACTATAAGAAATGGACATTTCACGGAGGACCTTGGGAAGCAACTACTAATGCTAGTACAAATGTTGAAGAAGGTGATGACCATAGTAGGTACAGTTTTGTGTCTGAAGAAATAGAGATGGATGATAATGATTTTGATGATTTTGGATTCAATCCTTATGAGTTTGCCAATGTGATTGGGGATGGAGATCAACCATTGTACCCTGGTTGTAGAAAGTACACGAAGTTATCGCCATTAGTGAAGTTGTATAATTTGAAGGCAAAACATGGGATGAGTGATGTCTGTTTTACAGAATTATTGATACTTCAAGGCGATTTGCTTCCAGAAGGAAATACAATACCGGCCTCTATGTATGAGGCAAAACAGACTTTGTGTGCATTGGGGGTGAGTTATGAGAAAATCCACGCATGCCCCAATGATTGCATCTTGTATAGGAAGGAGTATGAAGATTCAACTAATTGTCGTACTAGTGGTATCTCAAGGTGGAAGGAAGGCCAAGATTCAATCTTGAAAGTGGGTGTGCCAGCAAAGGTGGTGTGGTATTTTCCTCCAATTCCAAGGTTTAAAAGGATGTTTCAATCACATGAGATAGCTAAGAGTTTGACTTGGCATGCTGCTAGAAAATCAATTGACGGTCAGATGTCTCATCAGGCGGATTCCCCGTCTTGGAAACTTCTTGATGATAAATGGCTCGAGTTTGGTAATGAGCTGAGAAACTTGAGATTGGCTCTTTCATCTAATGGATTCAATCCCCACAGTTCTCTAAGTAGCAGATAGCAGTTGCCTGGCCAATTATCTTAGTTACATATAATCTCCCACCATGGCTGTGCATGAAATGAAAGTTCATGATGTTGACCTTATTGATTTCCGGTCCTAAACAACCCGGAAATGATATAGACATCTACTTGGAGCCTTTGATTGATGATTTAACATCTTTGTGGGATGGGATTAGAGGAGTGTATGATGCACATAATGGAGAATACTTTACACTTAGAGCTGCATTAATGTGGACAATTAATGATTTCCCCGCCTGTAGAAACTTATCTGGTTGTGTTGTTAATGGATATAAAGCTTGTGCAATATGTGGCGATGATACACCTAGTCAGAGGTTTGAATGGGAAACCTGAATATGGCATGCCTCCCGAGCCATTAACCGAAGAAGAAGTGCTGCATATGGTTGAAGATGGTGACAGAGTTTGTTGGAAGAAGAAATCAATATGCTTTGATCTCGAGTATTGGAAATACCTTCCTGTGAGGCATGTCCTAGATGTTATGCACATTGAGAAGAATGTTTGCGATAGTGTCATTGGTACATTGCTGGAGATCCCTGGAAAAAATAAAGATGAGATTGCTGCTCGATTAGATTTATTGAACATGAGGGTCAAAGCTGATTTGCAACCCGAATATGGAGAAAGACGTACTCGTTTGCCTCCTGGGCCTTGGAATTTGTCAAGAGCAGAGAGAGAGCGGTTTGCAATTCTTTCTATGGTATGAAGGTCCCTGAAGGTTATTCTTCAAATATAAAAAATCTTGTATCTTTACAATATTCAAGACTTCTTGGCCTTAAATCACATGATTGTCATACCTTAATGCAACAATTGCTCCCTGTGGCAATTCGTTCTGTTTTGGAGAAGCCTGCAAGGTATGCAATAACTCGTTTGTGCTTCTTCTTTAATGCTATATGTGCAAAGACAGTTGATGTTTCCAAGCTAGATAAGTTGGAAGAAGATGTAGTAGTTACTTTGTGTTTGCTTGAGAAGTACTTTCCCCCTTCATTCTTTGATATCATGGTTCATCTAGTAGTACATCTTGTCAGAGAAGTTCGTCTATGTGGGCCAGTATATTTTATATGGATGTATCCATTTGAAAGATATATGAAAGTGCTAAAGGGGTATGTTCAGAATCGTACTCGTCCCGAAGGTTGCATTGCTTAGCGGTATATAGCTGAAGAAGCTGGAGAGTTTTGTACCGAGCATTTATCTGATGTTAGTATAGTTGGAGTGCCTTCAAGCCAAAACATGGGAGTTTCAAAGCCATTATCAGGTTGCACAGTGAGCTTAGTTGATCAGGACCTGTTGAACCAAGCACATCTATATGTCTTGGAGAATACGGAGGAAGTCCTACCTTATATCGAGTACGTATGAGTTTTATTCTTTAAGTTTCCATTTTAAATTATATCTTATGTTTATCTTATATGTTTGGGACCGTAATGCTTGAATTTTTCGTGTCATGTAGGGAACATATGATCCACATCAAGACCGCTTATCCAAAATTTAGAAAGAGAACAAAGTTGCTGCAAGATAAGCACAATAGCACTTTCATTCAATGGCTACGCTTCAAGGTATATGTTATTGAATAACATATTGGACTTTTACCCTTGTAGATTTGAGTAAAATTGGACATAGGAATGACCAATTTGTTGTGGATTTACTTGCACATACGATGCATCGTGGTTGGTCGGTAGTGTTATCAATGCCTAATAGAGAATATAATGATGTTATTGGTGATGATGTCTTAGGTGATGTGAGAATTGAGTGTGAGCCATTTACTAGAGGGATGCCAAATGTTGGCACATTTGATGAACTGATGGGTGAGTTTGGGAGTCAAAATATTTGAGATGGGTGTGAAGATATATGGATTGAATGATGCTTATGTAATTTATGAAATTACTTATGCCCTAAACGGCAGTGTATGACATTAATTTTGTAATATATTGTAATGTGTTTTCTTCACTTTCATTATTCAGGTTTTGGCCACAAAACAATCAGTACAAAAAAATACTGGTTCAAGATTACAAACACGACGGTCCTGAATAAAATGTGAAAAAAATGACGTCCCGTTTTAATAAAATTGTCATAAAAAAAGGACCGCAATGTATTTACCGACGTCTAAAAGCAACGTAAAAATAAAGAACCGCGACGCTATTGTGGAACAGTTATTAAGGATATCACGTCGGAGAAGCATAAAGAGCCGACATGTAATTGCAAATAACACGACTCCAATCCCATAATACCTGACGTCTAAAAGACGAGATATCTAACCTGAACGTTACAAAAGACGACGTCTTAGATTATGAACTCGTCCGTATCAACTCAAAAATCGTCGTCTTAAATTTTACCACGTCGCTTGTTCTCTCATAATCGAAGTGAAAAAGATTTATTCACGACGGTATTTGAAATCCATTGGTGCGACGTAAAGGGAAATTTGGACGTCGTTCCTTTACAAAAACAACGTTATATAGATGTATCCGCGTTTCTTTTCTTATGATCACGTCGTTAAAATTAATTTACACGGCGAATATCTGATAACCTACGTCGTCTCATAGACATTAGACGACCGTAATTTTAGTTAAGTGATCAGTTCATAATTGTATATCATTTTGTATCTCTCTAGCTTATGATTTGGTTATGTTATTGAGTTAAACTTGTGCTTTTAATCCCTTTTTCTGTTTGTCATTCAGTTCATTGGGCCTTAGGTAGCAATGGTGGCTTTGGATAAGAAAAGTTGCACAATTATGCAAAAACGAGCAGAGTGAGTTGCAAATTCATTTTGGACTTATCTTTTTCATCTGAGCTTGGATTGGGCCAAATCACTTGTGGTTGGAAATAGGAGATTCTGAACTACAAGATGGACTACTCAAACATATCAATTGATTAAGCCAAGCCCAATTCGTGAGCCCATCCAAATGCACCATGCTCAGGTTTGCAGCCCAACTGTTTTCCAGCAACTAAAAGAAAACCCATGTGAAGAAAGCTGGAGGTGCAGCAGCAAAAGAAGTATGGGATGAAAGTGATTCCAACCACACTACCATAGACAAGATGAGGTGGGAGTTATGGGTTCTATTAAAGGAGGAATGGTGGTGTTGGAATTCATCATGATGTTCCTCCCTCTTAGCCCTATAAATAGAGAAGTACACAACCTCAAACATGATAAACCCCCACACAATTCACTCCAGCCATCCTCCACACTTCCATCATTCCATCAACACATCCAGAAATCATCCCCAAACATTCCCACAACCCCAAACACTCCAGAAATCAACCCAATACTCTAAATTGCCCCAAATCACCAAAATAGCTCCAGAAAGCCTCCCTTCCATTTCCCTACAAATTTCCTCTTTCTCAGCCACCACCACTCACTCAAACTCATCCCAAATCACCTCCATATCCTTCATACAACCTTCTAGATGTGGAGAAGCTCTTGAAGAAGCATTGGACACCACAAGAACTTCAGAAAATGGTTTCTTTTACTCTTATGGCTTTCATTATGTTTTCCCATTTCTGTTTTAGTTTTTTTTCCATTATGAGTAGGTAAATCCATAACTAGGGCTTCGATGTAACCTAACATGAATATTCTGGGTTTGTAAGTTTGGAGTTTCAAGTTTGATTCATGATTCATGTTCTTATTCATTATGCTTATAAGTTAACGTGCTCATTTGAATGATTGATCACCATCAGAACTTGTTTGTTAACTATCTTGGTTTGAATTAAGAGTAAACACCATGCTTTAATTCGAATTGAACTATGAATAGGAAGAGTATGTATGGACATTTGACAACAGGGATTAGATACATGCTTGGTTGTTTAAATTGTTCTTCTATGCTTAATGGGTTCCTAATGCTTAATTTTAGGTTAGACAACAAATGATCAAATTAGGGAATTAGGAACACAAGGTTAGGACCAAACACCATGGCCTAATCATACTTTAGCTGGAATCAATCTTTGAATCTGCATTAGACTTGTTACTTGACTCCTTATAACCCAGAGTTGAATTGTTATGGTGATTCGAATGCCCTAGTCTCCAAATCCGTTTTCCAGCCCTTCAAAAAATCACTCTGTGTTACACTTGTTTATTTGCTTTCATTTGCAATTTCAGTTTGCTCACTTCCTTTTACAATCACAATCACTCTCACTTTAATTTCTGTTTTAAACTTAACTTCCTAACTTCTTGAATTCGGTAATCTACGTACATAACTAATTTGAACTTCTCAGTCTTCGTGGGTACGACCTCGTACTTGTCTTGCTATACTACTAATTGCCCCGTACAATTGCGAGTTAACATAATATTAACAACAAATTTTGGCGCCGTTGCCGAGGATGAACGAAAGTTCTTCCCTGGTTATGTGCCCAAGGTTACCCTATTCTTTTTAGTGTTTCTAATTAATCTAATTTTCTGTTTCAGGTAGTTTATGTCTAAAAGGCCATTACTTGAACAAGTGAGGTCTTCGTTTCAACATTCCAGGATCTTTGAACGCAGGACCATCGTTGCAACCTAGACGAGTGACCTCTGAAATTCAGAATCGTCTAGAAAGAGAGTTGTCAACTGCAAAAGAGCAAGCTCTGGCCACATTTTCAAGTCTTGCTCTCCACGCTGAACTTCCTGGTTCTTCACTTTCAAATTCGGAAGCAAGTTCAGACCAAGAAGAAGAAGAAGAGATGGCTGCCAATGAGTTCATGGGAGACCTTGATATCCCAACAATTCCAACATCTCCTTCAAGCATCTTGCTGCCACTTAGCTCGAAATTATGAGCTTAAATCTTCTCATCTTAATATGTTACCTTCCTTTTATGGTTTACCTAATGAAGATCCATTAACCCATATAAAGGATATTTTTAATGTTGTTAGCTCTTTTCCCTTGACAGGAGTGACAGAAGATCAACTTCGAATGAGAGTGTTTCCATACACTTTGAAGGATAAGGCGAAATATTGGTTGAATTCTTTGAAGCCGGGATCACTCACTACATGGGCTGCCATTCAAAAGAAGTTCTTGGAGAAATACTTCTCCACGCAAAAGACCGACATGCTTAGGGATAAGATCTTGTTATTTGCATAGCAAGATGACGAGTCGTTTTGTGAAGCATGGGAGAGGAAATAGCAATGGAGACCCAACATACGGATCAGGATGTAAGCGTGTTGTTAGTGGTTCTAATGATGCTTCTAGTGTGCAGATTTCAAAACTGGAACAAAAGCTAGATGCTCTTCTTGTATTGAACTCAAGAAACCCTCCTAAGGAAGTGTGTAGCATTTGTGAAGCTCATGACCATGCTACCATAGCTTGTCCACTTGGGGCTGCATATCCAGAATTTGTGCAAGAGGAAGCTAAGGTGGTAAATTCCTACAACCAAGGTCCAAGAAATGATCCATACTCTCAAAGTTATAATCCAGGTTGGAGGAATCATCCAAACTTTTCATGGAGGAATACTCAGAATCAAGCCAATCCCCCTTCATTCCAAAAGCCACAACAAACATCATCATTGGAAGATATAGTTAAGCAAATGGCAATCAACCAATCCAATTTCCAGCAAACTACACAAGCTGCCATTGCCAAATTGGAAGTTCAAATAGGCCAAATAGCTGCTGAAATATCTCAAAGAGAGCCTGGGAAATGGCCAAGCCAAACTATGATCAATCCAAAGAACCCAGAAGCCAAGGCCATTCATGTGCTTAGATCAGGTAAGATCATTGATAATAAAGTTGATTCTAATCTTTCAAATGATGTTGTGATTGTAGAAGATGAAGAGGAGGAGACCATGGCTACGGAAGGAGAACAACAGGAAACTTCTCAATCTACTCCTAAGGTGAAATCAGATTCTCAGAAATCCGACCAATTCCAATTGCATAAAAGGGATGACAAATTTGTGCCACCACATCTCAAGAAGATAGATACGTGCCACCCGCTCCATATGTTCCACAGATTCCATTTCCAGGCCGTCTTAAGAAAGCAAAGCAAGATAAGGCTTTTAAAGAGATTTATGATATTTTGAGTAAAGTTAATATCAATTTGCCTTTGCTTGATCTTATTGAACAGATTCCTGCATATGGAAAATTCATCAAGGACTTGAAAACTCACAAGCTCAATTTCGCTCCAAATGAAGGAGTAAAGCTCGACCAGAATGTAAGTGCTGTGTTGCAAAGGAAGCTTCCACCAAAACTAGATGATCCTGGCAGCTTTGACATTCCCATTAACATTGGAGGCAAGAAGGTTGGAAGAGCCATGTTGGACTTGGGAGCAAGCATCAATCTAATGCCATATTCAGTATATCAAAAGCTTGGCTTAGAAGGGATGAAGAAGACTTCAATGTGACTTGAACTAGCTGATCATTCTATAAAATATCCAAAAGGTTTTGTAGAAGATATTTTAGTTCAAGTTAATACACTAATTCTCCCTGCTTATTTTGTAGTGATGGACATGGAAGACAATCCAAATGGAGATCGTGTTGATCCCATTCTCCTAGGCAGGCCATTCATGGCCACTGTAGACACAATGATCAAAGTGAAAGATAGCACCCTTTCCATGACTGTTTTGGGTGAAACTGTTCAATTTAAAATGCTTAATGCTCTATCTCAACCTTCTATCTCTCTTGATTCTTGCTTTTCAATTGATGTTTGTTGTGTAGATACAGCTGCACCAAAATGGATTCAGATTGCATCCTCAACTTGTGATACTCGCAAGTGCACGAACCGTTGGTAGTATAGCATATGTAAGTGCGAGGTCGATTCCACAGGGATTGGTGATTGAATGATCCGATTTAGTTCCCTACACAAAACAGAAATGAAAAAGAAAGGAAATAAAACAAGAAGAAAGAATGTACATTACAAGAAAAATAAATTACAACTTAGAGAACATTAAAGAGAGCATTTGAGGAAGGAAGGAAAGTGTTTGAGAGATTTGGAGAATTTTGGAAGAAAAGGGAAATGTGGAAGAGAGTAGAGAAGTGTTTGGAAAGCTTGAGGATTTTGGAAGAGAAAGTGTTTGAGAACTTTGAGAATTTGGAAGAGAGCGTTTGAGAACTTGGATGATTTTTGGAAGGGAAGAGAAATGTGTTTGAGAACTTGGAAAATGTTTGTGAACTTGGAGAATTTGATAACTTAGGGAAGGGAGAGAAAGTGTTTGTGAAGTGTTTGAGACATGGAGACTTTTGGAAGAGAAGGGAAAATGGTGTTGAGAACTTTGTGGATTTTGGAAGAGCATGTGTTTGAGAACATGGGAAATGTTTTAGAGCATGGAGAACTTTGAAAGAGAATAGAGAAGTGTTTGGAGAATTTAGAAGAAGAGAAAAGAAAAGTAGAATGATCTTATTACAACAATTGAGAACTACAAAAGGGAAACTAAGAGAATTTGAGGGAGAGAAGGGAAGGGAGCTCTAGAGAAGTGCTTGAGAGCTCCCCCCCTTGGGGTGTTATTACAAGCTTAGGAAACCTCACTATTTATAGGCCTAAGGAGGTTGAAAATCTGAATTATACAATTGAATTATGTAAACACACTAACTTCACCTAACACACTACACTTAATTCACCAACTTAACCTAACACACAATTGCATTTGAAAACAATTCCTCTTGTCTTTAGGCTTAGTGTTGCATCATCCACTTCAACATCTTTTGGCTCATTTGGCTGCTGCAAAATTCCACTCAAATATATGTATTGAATATGCTTCACCAAACTTTCCCACAATCAACAACACTTCATCATGCATATGTCATGCATGACAATGCATTGCAGCCAGCTTGTGGGCTCCTTTTGGGCTTGTGGCTCCAGTCTGAAAAATCTGGAAAAATATGGATCTTGAAGCTCTTTGTCTTATCTTTCCAAGCATATGCAGCCCAACTCAAGGAAAAATCGGAAAGGCCTTCAAATGTGATTTTTGGCCCAGTAACGCAGATGCTGCCGAATTTGACCTTAAGTTGCCAAAACATGTATAACTTTCTCTAGAAGACTCGGAATCATGAACCGTAAAATTCTATAGAAAATAGACTTCCGTATCTTTCCAATGATGTATGGCTCATTTTCTGGTTCTTCTTGAGTAAATACAGTCCAATCCGTGAAGTTGACTGATCTGCAGACACTGTTTTGAGCTAATTTGTCTCCAAAATGCAATTAGTGAGTCCATAAGCTTATTACACTGAAACAAACACAAAACTTATTAAAAGCACAAGTTTAACTCAAAAACATAACCAAATCATAAATTAAAAGGGTACAAAATGATATGTAAATATGCACCGATCAAATACCCCCAAACCTAGATTTTGCTAGTCCTCGAGCAAAACAAAAGGGAAACGAAGAAAAAACAAAACAAAATAAGAAATTAACTAGACCACTTTCGTAGGTAACTCGATTGCATTTAGCATATGCAACAAGCCTTTAAACCTCTAGGCATCCCTAGTAGGAGGAGTTGTGTCTCCTGAGGGTTTAACAGATTACGATACCCACAAACGTTTTTCTAACTCTACAAAACAAAATGGTTAGAAAACTTAAAAGATTGTTAGTCTTTAAGCAAAACCAAAACCAAAAACAAAAACAAACATAATTACATTAACAAAAACAAAAACGAAAACAAAAACGAAAACAAAACACACAAAAATAAAAAATAATTACAAAAATAAAAAGAACTCAAAACAATCTTTCCGAACATTTTCTGAAGAGAAATGACTCATGCACATGACTTAAACGTTTTAACAATAAAAGCTCAATTTTAGACATTATTTACAAAGCGGCAAAGTTCAAAACATAATATGCTCAAAGTGTAGTAGTGTGATAGCCAAATGCAACAAATTCTCCAATCTTAGTTTTCACACAATTTCAAAAATCATACAAAGCATAAGTTCAACTTCAAATCTCACCAAAGTTGTCCTCTCACAAATGAATCACTCAGAAGAGGGCTATAATGCATCACTCAGTTATAAACATGAGAATAGAGTTAAACCATAAGGACTTAACTCGAAATAGAAAGATGAAGAACTTGCATTAATATGATCTCAAGAAGGATGCCAAACACTTAAAAGTAAGAAAATGGATGCAATTCAACCACATGACATTTAAGATCAATTTAGGTCTTTAACATAGGTTGTAATGAGGCCAAGGGTGTAAGGTGAGTAAGAAATGAAAGGTATGGATAATACAAAGTCCAAGGAACTCGCAATGTAAGAGCATAAAACAATTGTTTACAAGACTTCGAATCATCACGATTAGATTTTTTCTTTTACATGATCAAAACTCCTTATACCTTCATTTACATTGATTCATACTCATTTCCAAACACCAATGAAACCCAAAAATGAAATTTCAATCAACTTCCATTTAATCAGAACTTTTCTCTTTTCTTTCACCAATTGTGTGAAGTTCTATAATTTCTTTTTTTCTTTTTCGAAATGTAACACCTCTTCCCAAACTTAGCATGAAAAACACATCCAAATTAAAGCTCATGAGTTCCTTAGAAAGGTAAATATTTGTTTTTCGGGCTAAGGCGAGGAAATATAATTGGTAAATGAAAGAAAAGGTTTACATGTAGGCTCAAAATGGTTAACAATGGAAAATCATGCTTAAGCATGCATAAGGTTAGCTTGAAAGGCACAAACGATCCAAAGAAGGCCTTAATATCATTTCTTTAAATGTCATGAAGTCAAATTGCACAAGAATGAATGACTTTTAAGTGTTCAACCAAATCAATGAATAATGAGATCAAACAACAACTTTGATGACAAAAAAAATAAGAGTACATGTATAACACTCATGAATTGAAGGACAAGGCTCAAAAGCTCACTTTATATGGTTGGTTATATAAGTCTAATTTATGCTTCATACAATTCTTTAGATTATGCAAATCCTTTAATTGGAAAATTATGAAACAAATGGCAAGTGTAAAGAAGGTTTCAAGCATGTCATGATAGAACAATGCCAAATTTTTATTTTTTTTTAAAGAAATTTTTAATTTTTAATTTTTATAAAGAAAAGAAACACTAAAATAAAATGAAATCCAATTTTTATTTAAGTCATGCAAACATTTATCACTATCTCATCATAAGTGTTCGGAAAGTGACTCAAAAACAAAACAAGACTCAAATAGAAGAAAAACAAACAATTTTTAATTTTTTTTTTAATTAAGAAAAAAATAATACATGCTAAACTCCAATACCCCCAAACCTAGAAATGAACATTGTCCTCAATGTTTAAAAATTAGCCACAAACAATGTCATAACAACAAATGAAAGGTATTAAAGCAAATAAAAATTACAAAACACACAAAAATAAAATAAAACAATTACAAAATAAAAATTACAAAACAAACAATCAAATTAAAAAAAAAACACGAAACAGTAAAACACTCAAAACAGTAAGCCCTAACAGATAGTCTTACATCAACTGAAACCCAAACAATTTAAAGCCCAACCCAAAATGAAATTAACCCAACAACGGTAAAACCCGACCCAACCTGAAATCTGAAGCCCACATGTTTTAATTTAATTTTTTTTTCTTAAAAAGATAAAACGTGAATTATGAGCGCAAAGCGGGATTTCTAAAAAGATGGAATGTGGTCCCTGATGTCGTCTCATGGATAGTCACGGGCAGAAGCAGGAGCCACGTGTCGACGCATAGAGGCGCCGCAGATCCACAAGCGAAAATTACGGGGCCATACAAAGTCGTGACGACTTTCCTGAACGCGTCCGTTTAGAGAGGTCACATCGTGATAAGTGAGTTGGGTATGGTTGGAAAGCGAGAAGGTTGTGGGACTCGAGGAATGCTGGAGATTCAGAAATGCTGCGATGGCTAGGGTTTGTCAATGACTACATCTATAAGAAAGAAAAAGAAGGGGAAAAACACAAACGCAAAAACACACAAAAGAGAAAACAAGCAAGAAAAAGAGAGAGAAAAAAAGTGTGAGAAATCAAATGGCTTCTTCCTACCCCTTTTCGTTGGATCTCAACCTAGCTCCACCGACTCAAACACGAGGCCAAGCAGGAGCACCAGTATGGATGCCCTACTTTGCCTCCGCACGGGGCCTGTGACCGTCAATGACTCAATACTCCTGGACAACGATGTTGCCATTGGAGTTGGTAGAAATTTGGTGACTCCTAAAGATATACGTGTGTTCGGGACAAGGGATGACAATCGGGTCATGAGTGATGCCCTGGCACTGAGCATGCAGAGTCCAGCATGTGTCGCAAGTTTGGTTCATCGCCTACTTGCGAAGTCCCATGAGGTAGAGGTGCTGAAAGGTCAGTTAGCGGCGGAGCACAGTATGGTTGAAGAGTGTCAAAGTGCTATAAAAAGCTTGAAAAGGGAGCGGTCAAGGATAGTGGAGGTGAATCGACACCAGCTGAGACGTATTGCGGGACGAGAATAAAAACCTATCAAAGATGGTAGAGTTGTACTCTCGTGACATGCGAAAACAGCTGGAGGACCTAGACCGACCGGGTAAAACGCAAGAAACCAGATCGCGAGAAAAGTTATACTGAAGCTAAGATTACGATCTTTGGGAGCTCAAGTGATGAGCCCCAAGAGGCTGTGCGTGAAGCCCCGAAGAGGACAGCCAGAGGGACAAACTAAAAGCTCCTATGGTCGAGACACCGAGCGCCAAGAAGAAATGATTTCTGTTTTTATTTATTTAATTTTAAAGTGTATGTGCGTTTTTTTTTTTAAATTTGGGAAATAAAAAACGTTAAGCTATCTCAAAGAGACGAATGACCCTAAATTTAAAGAACGACGATCAAACAAAAACATGAAAACCCAAACATGCATTTTTATTTTTAGTTAAGTAAACACACAAGTAACTGCTTTTTCTTTTAAGAGAAAAACTTAAGGATGACCAGTTAAGGGCCTCAGAAAACACAGCCAGGGGATCCGGGAAGGTTGGAGGGGTCACAATGGTCCCTCTTAAAACCCAAACTTCTTAGACACCGAAGGTGCCGCCTAAAGAACTCCTAGACACTGTATAGACTGCGGTTGCTTACCGGAGTTACCAAAAATTTAACTCCTTCAAAGAATATCCTATGAGTTTTAAATTATACTACATAATTAAATAAAAACAAAATAAAAATAAAAACTGAAATAAACACACAATTCAAACAAGAATTTAAAAGAAGAGTTGGGATTCTTGCACCAGGTGTCCAAGACGCATCTTTAATTTTGTCTCTTCTTCAACTTAAATTCTTGAGAAACCTGACAAACAAGAAGAAAACAATTGAAAAAAAACAAAATAAATAAAATAACAATTGAAAAAGCAAAAACACAAACATCAGAAAAACAGGGAGGCAAAAGTAAGTTAAAGTGTCGACATGCTCCCTTTTAAAAAACGTGCTCGCAATTTGCGGAAGAAATGAAGGGATCCGAGAAAAAGAGCACAGGATAGCACCCTCGAGATCCGAAGTGCTTTCGGCTCCCTCGTCTGTATAAGTCTATTTAAACTCATCTCAGTGAAGTAGAAGAGCACCTCGCATTTCTTCCTGCAAATTCAGAGGAAAACATCAAAAAATCCATAAACAAAACAATGGCATCTTCATGCACTCACCTTGATGATCTCAACCTTGAATTGACCCTTGCGCCACCGAATGCCCAGATAAGGGCTCCTACAAACCATGTCTTCCCAAACTCCACATATCATCATGGTACGGCCTCAAACTTTGCTGAAGCAATACCGAACTTTTCTGAGGCGGTGTCGAACGGAGCAGTGCTGCTAGGAGGCATGGTTGGCAGCAAGCTCACACGACGGATCATCTGCATGTGGCGCAGAGGTTCTGACAAGGCAGCGGTGGAGGAGTCCAACAATTTAACTGTGCTCCACGCGGTCTCGGCTACCAACTTGGGCATGCGTTTACCTGGCGAGAACACGGGAGTGTGCCGCGCTAGCGAGGAAGTAGCTTCCTTGAAGGCTATGGTGGCGGACTCGCAGAAGCGGCTCTATTGCGCCAATCAGCACGTGGAAGCACTTGGAGAGAAAGAATGAGGACCATGTGGAGCTGCTGCAGATTCTGCAAGTAAGAGATAACAGAGGCATGCCATGAAATGAAGATGAAGATGAAGATGAAGAAGTTGTTTTTATTTTTAATTTACTTGAATGTTTTTTTTTTTTTTTTTTTAATTTTTTTACTTTTTTTTTTTTTTGTAATGTTTGAGTGAAATAAAAATGTGTTTTTAACACTCAGAAATAAACTAACTAACCACACCACGTAAATAAATACATAAACTAACTTAACAAAACAAAAAAAAGAAAACAAAGAAGTTCCAAATTGATTTTTTTTTTTAATTTATTATTATTTACAACTAACTGACCACACAAAGAAAAAAAACAAAGAAGTTCCAAATTGCAATTTACAAGGAAAAATAAATAAAAACTCAAATTTCAATTTTTTAAATTTTTTTTTTTGTTTGTTCGTTTTTTTTTTTAAAACACACAAATATACAAGCAACTCATGGATGACCAGTTAAGGGCCTCAGAAAACACAGCCAGGGGATCCGGGAAGGTTGGAGGGGTCACAAAGGTCCCACTTAAAACCCAAACTTCTTAGACACCGAAGGTGTCGCCTAAAGAACTCCTAGACACTGGATTTGACGGAGACGCTCACTGGAGTTACCACGAGTTAGCTCATATAAAAATCTTTTTAATTTTTTTTTAATAAAAGAAATAGAAAATTAAAATTACTGAAATAATAACAAAACAACTAAAGAGAAAGGATTGGAATACTCCCCCTTGAAGCGATTAGGTCGAGCGTGATGCACTTGGAGGTCGCGACTTCTCCCACTGCTCCACACTCCCCATTCTTATGATTGAGGTTACCATCTCTCTCCATTTTTATTAAGCTGTCATAAATTGCTAAAACAAACACAGAAAACTTGAAACAGAATTAAAGGATTAGGAAATAAAAACTAAAATTGAAAGGAAAATCAACACACGTCCAATTTCATGCTTCAAAGTAACAAGCAACAAAGTAATCAAACTAGCTTATGGAGTTCGTTCTTTCTCAAATATGATTATCCATATGGTGTGTGGTTTTAATCAAGTATTCAGAAAAAGCATTTAGCTATGGTGTTTAGTCTAAACACAAATTCCGAACCCATTAAGAACAAGAAGAACAAAAGAGAACTAAGTAGAATTTAAACATGGTGTTTGTCTTCAATATCTACCCATTCATTCACTAATCAGTCCAAGAGTCATATGGTGTTTATGTAAACTTGAACAAGATAATTAATTAAGAGCAAGTGAATGAAACCATAAACTAGAAATAATCAACATGCTACTTGAACCTTTTTGTTTTTGGGTGTTGTGTAAGCTGGGACTCAAACCCAGTTCTCTTGCTTGTCAGGCAATTGTCCTTGTCCGTTGGACTACAAACACAACTTGTCAATTAACGTCATTAACTTTAAAACATGAAACTGTCCAGTTATGAAAAAGATAAAAATAAATAAAAAGTAGGAAAACCAAGTAGAATCAAACAATGTTACCGATCCCGGCAACGGCGCCAAAAACTTGTTGTGTAGATACAGCTGCACCAAAATGGATTCAGATTGCATCCTCAACTTGTGATACTCGCAAGTGCACGAACCGTTGGTAGTATAGCATATGTAAGTGCGAGGTCGATTCCACAGGGATTGGTGATTGAATGATCCGATTTAGTTCCCTACACAAAACAGAAATGAAAAAGAAAGGAAATAAAACAAGAAGAAAGAATGTACATTACAAGAAAAATAAATTACAACTTAGAGAACATTAAAGAGAGCATTTGAGGAAGGAAGGAAAGTGTTTGAGAGATTTGGAGAATTTTGGAAGAAAAGGGAAATGTGGAAGAGAGTAGAGAAGTGTTTGGAAAGCTTGAGGATTTTGGAAGAGAAAGTGTTTGAGAACTTTGAGAATTTGGAAGAGAGCGTTTGAGAACTTGGATGATTTTTGGAAGGGAAGAGAAATGTGTTTGAGAACTTGGAAAATGTTTGTGAACTTGGAGAATTTGATAACTTAGGGAAGGGAGAGAAAGTGTTTGTGAAGTGTTTGAGACATGGAGACTTTTGGAAGAGAAGGGAAAATGGTGTTGAGAACTTTGTGGATTTTGGAAGAGCATGTGTTTGAGAACATGGGAAATGTTTTAGAGCATGGAGAACTTTGAAAGAGAATAGAGAAGTGTTTGGAGAATTTAGAAGAAGAGAAAAGAAAAGTAGAATGATCTTATTACAACAATTGAGAACTACAAAAGGGAAACTAAGAGAATTTGAGGGAGAGAAGGGAAGGGAGCTCTAGAGAAGTGCTTGAGAGCTCCCCCCCTTGGGGTGTTATTACAAGCTTAGGAAACCTCACTATTTATAGGCCTAAGGAGGTTGAAAATCTGAATTATACAATTGAATTATGTAAACACACTAACTTCACCTAACACACTACACTTAATTCACCAACTTAACCTAACACACAATTGCATTTGAAAACAATTCCTCTTGTCTTTAGGCTTAGTGTTGCATCATCCACTTCAACATCTTTTGGCTCATTTGGCTGCTGCAAAATTCCACTCAAATATATGTATTGAATATGCTTCACCAAACTTTCCCACAATCAACAACACTTCATCATGCATATGTCATGCATGACAATGCATTGCAGCCAGCTTGTGGGCTCCTTTTGGGCTTGTGGCTCCAGTCTGAAAAATCTGGAAAAATATGGATCTTGAAGCTCTTTGTCTTATCTTTCCAAGCATATGCAGCCCAACTCAAGGAAAAATCGGGAAGGCCTTCAAATGTGATTTTTGGCCCAGTAACGCAGATGCTGCCGAATTTGACCTTAAGTTGCCAAAACATGTATAACTTTCTCTAGAAGACTCGGAATCATGAACCGTAAAATTCTATAGAAAATAGACTTCCGTATCTTTCCAATGATGTATGGCTCATTTTCTGGTTCTTCTTGAGTAAATACAGTCCAATCCGTGAAGTTGACTGATCTGCAGACACTGTTTTGAGCTAATTTGTCTCCAAAATGCAATTAGTGAGTCCATAAGCTTATTACACTGAAACAAACACAAAACTTATTAAAAGCACAAGTTTAACTCAAAAACATAACCAAATCATAAATTAAAAGGGTACAAAATGATATGTAAATATGCACCGATCAATGTTGTGGATCATGAGGTTTCTTCCAAAATTTTGCAGAGAAAGTCTAATGATGCTCTAGAAGCTGTCTTAACACAAGAAGAGGAAGATCTTTGTGAATCGGAGTTCCAAGAAGTGGTGGCTGCCTTAGAAGTGTTTCCGCCATACCCACCATCCTTTAGGCCACCAATCGAGCCTCTTGGACCATCATCCACGAAATTGGAGCCATCCATTGTCATCCCACCAAAGCTAGAACTTAAACCTTTTCCCAATCATCTTAAATATACATATTTGGGTGCTAATGAAACTCTCCCTGTTATAATTTCTGCAGGTCTCTCCGCACATGAAGAAGAGAGCTTAATTAAAGTTCTAAAAGGGCATAAAACAGCCATTGGGTGGACCATAGCAGACATCAAAGGAATTAGTCCAAGCATGTGCATGCATCGGATTTTAATGGAAGAAGACAGCAAACCATCTCGTGATGCCCAAAGGAGGCTAAATCCCAACATGAAAGAGGTGGTTAGAGCTGAAGTTTTAAAGCTACTCGATGTAGGAATCATCTACCCAATTTCAGATTCTAAGTGGGTGAGCCCTGTGCAAGTTGTTCCAAAGAAGTCCGGAATCACCGTTGTGAAGAATGAGAAGAATGAGCTAGTTCCTACACGAACTGTCACTGGTTGGAGAGTTTGCATTGATTACAGGAAGTTGAACACATGCACTAGAAAAGATCATTTGCCCTTGCCTTTTATTGATCAAATGCTTGAACGTTTATCTGGCCATGCTTACTATTGTTTTCTTGATGGTTTTTCAGGTTATAATCAAATTCTCATTGCTCCGGAAGACCAAGAGAAAACCACATTCACATGCCCATTTGGTACGTTTGATGCCATTTGGTTTGTGCAATGCCCCAGCAACTTTCCAAAGATGCATGATGTCAATCTTTTCAGATATGGTGGAACGATTCATTGAGGTATTTATGGATAATTTTTCAGTTTTTGGTTCTGCTTTTGATAATTGTCTTCACCACTTGTCTCTAGTGCTTAAAAGATGCCAGGAAACAAATCTGATTTTGAATTGGGAGAAGTGTCACTTCATGGTGAGACAAGGCATTGTGCTAGGCCATGTGATTTCAAGCAAGGGAATCGAAGTGGATAAAGCCAAGATCGATCTCATCTCAAACCTTCCACCCCCTACCTCTGTTAAAGGAGTTAGAAGCTTTCTGGGTCATGCTGGATTCTATAGAAGGTTCATCAAAAATTTCTCAAGCATTACACGGCCATTGTGTAATCTCCTTGCTAAGGATGCTGTTTTTGAGTTTAATGAAGCTTGCATGAAATCTTTTACTACCTTGAAGAGGGAGCTAACTTCAGCCCCTATTATCATAGCTCCGGATTGGTCTTTACCATTTGAAATAATGTGTGATGCCTCTGACTTTTCTATTGGTACAGTTTTAGGTCAAAAGAAGAACAAGTTGCCCCATGTGATTCATTATGCTAGCCGGACCTTGAATGATGCTCAAATCAACTACTCCACAATAGAGAAAGAGTTGCTTGCTGTGGTTTTTGCTTTAGAAAAATTTTGTTCTTACCTTGTTGGTTCTAAAGTAATTGTTTATTCTGACCATGCAGCTCTTAGATACTTGCTCACTAAGAAGGATGCCAAACCACGCTTGATTAGATGGATTCTCTTGCTGCAAGAATTCGATTTGGAGATTCGAGATAAGAAGGGATGTGAGAATGTGGTAGCTGATCATGTGAGCAGAATTGTGGTTGAAGAAAAAGGAGCAGCTGTGCTACCCTTGAATGAGACTTTCCCTGATGAACAACTATATGCTGCCCAAGTCAAAGAGCCATGGACAAGAAGAAGTTCTTTTCCATGGTGAAACATTATGTCTGGGATGAACCTTTCTTATTCAAGCATTGCCCGGATCAACTCATTAGAAGATGTGTTCCAGAAGAAGAACAAGAAAGCATACTTAGGCATAGCCACAAATTGGCTTGTGGAGGTCACTTTGGAGCTAAGAAAACAGCACTTAAAATTCTGCAATCTGGTTTCTTTTGGCCCACTCTATTCAAAGATGCGTTTAATTTTTGTGTTAAGTGTGATAGGTGCCAAAGGATGGGGAACATAAGTCGCATGAACGAAATGCCATTGAATAACATACTTGTTGTGGAGCTCTTCGATGTGTGGGGTATTGATTTCATGGGACCATTCCCATCTTCCTTTGGTTATACTTACATACTTGTTGCTGTTGATTATGTGTCTAAATGGGTGGAAGCCATAGCCACCAAAACCAATGATCATAATGTGGTGCTTAAGTTCTTAAAGGATAATATTTTCACAAGGTTTGGTACTCCAGGGGCTGTCATTAGTGATGGAGGTAGCCACTTCTGTAACAAGCCATTTGAAGCACTCATGAAAAAGTACAACATCACCCATCGAGTCTCTACACCATATCATCCTCAAACTTCTGGTCAAGTGGAAATAAGCAATAGAGATTTTAAGCACATCCCGGAGAAGGTGGTGAACAATACAAGAAAAGATTGGGCTGCCAAGCTCAATGATGCATTATGGGCTTATAGGACTGCATATAAGACTCCCATCGGAATGAGCCCTTATCGTCTTGTGTTTGGGAAAGCATGCCACCTGCCAATGGAGCTTGAACACAATGCTTTTTGGGCCATCAAGAAGTTGAATTTTGATCTGGACAAGGCTGGCCATGTTAGAAAGTTTCAGCTCAATGAATTGGAAGAAATTAGACATGAGTCTTATGAGAATGCAAAGCTTTACAAAGAACGAACCAAGAGTTACCATGACAGAAACATTCAACGGAAAGAGTTCTCCAAAGGTATGTCAGTTCTTTTGTTCAACTCACGTTTGCGTCTCTTTCCAGGAAAATTGAAGTCTAGGTGGCTTGGGCCATTCACCGTGGTCAATGTTTCTCCCTATGGAGCTGTGGAAATTCAAAACCCTAAAGATGGCTCAACTTTCAAAGTAAATGGACAACGTTTAAAGCCATTCTATGAGGGAATTTCAGCTGGCATTCAAGCAGGCCATGTGGTGGATCAACTTCCCTTTGTACCATCAACTTAGCTGATTACATAATGTCTTGCCAAGACATTAACTAAGGCGCTTCTTGGGAGGCAACCCATGTGTTCAAGAAAAGAGGTGCTTGGTAGCGGTCGACCTTATCGCATCAAGGGGGAGTTTCTCTAAACCTTCTTCTTAACTTTTCCCCTATCATTTACATATTCTCAATCATCTTCACTTTGCTTTAACATTGAGGACAATGTTCAATTCAGGTCTGGGGGGGGGAGGTTTTCAATTCTCAATTTTCTCATCCATTTGTGTTTTCAATTTTCGTTCTCTTGTCACTAATTTTTTTTAGAATGTCATACAATCAATACTATGGAGCTGCTATTTGAGGTTTTCATATCAGAATTTTGCACTTCACAAAGCTTTTGCTCTTAGAATTCTGGTGGCTAAAGTACCATGCTCAAATTCTTGAAGGAGAATAATGGAGACTACCCTAGTGAGCTATATCGAGCCTAATTGCTTTCTTGAGAGGGTTTAAAGTGTTTCTACTTCTCATCTCTACTCATTTTCTTCATTTCACTCTAAATGATCTCATTGTTCCATTTTGATTGAATACTAAGGATGATTTCTCTCTTTTGCAGATATCATGTGCTTGCTCTCACTCATGAATGAACTCATTGAAGTGATGCTAGGCTATGTGTGCATAACCATTCTTTGTACTTTCTTTTCACTCTACCCATTTGTGTGTTCCATTAGCTCTCTTGCAGCCAAACACTTCAAGCCTTCTTCTTCTATCACCCTCATCATTTTCCCTACCTTTGTATCTCAATTTGAGATATTTAACCATTGCAATCATACCCTAGCTTAGAAATATACCAAGGTGTGCCAAGATCACGTTTGAGGCAAGGAAGTTGCTGCCATGTTCCTAAATAAAAATTGGTATGCATCTGTGCAATGAAGTTAAAGAAGAAGCAGATCAAATCAGCAAATAAGAAAGATAAAGAGAAAGTGTTTCGATTTGATCTAAGTGTGAAAAATAAAGTCTGTGCCAGATGATACTATGAAGTTGCAGCCATGCCATACTAAACCAATGATACCTTGCAGATCAAAGAAGAATGCAACCTTGGTATGTTCTTAAGTTACTTGTTTTTCCTTCCAATTCTTCCATTTCCCCTAACCTTAGCCTTTCATTACAACCTTGTAAAAGACCTAGCTGATCTTTGAGGATGTATTCATGATTGCTGTAAGTATGTGTGTATCTCTATTCTTAGTATTTGATTCCTTTCATGAGATCTAACCTAAACTTGTGCTTCTATTTCTTACACTCACTTATGCTTTCTTGAGAGAATTAAACCATAGGTTCTGAGTGATTGAGTGTTATCTGTGAGAATTAGAGTCGAAGCATGTTCTCTATTCAAGGTTTGAGTGTGCTTGCTTTGAAGCCGTGTGCCTTTGAGCTATAGCTTCCACTTTACACACCGATTAATCACCTATCTTGGCAACTCTATGGTATTGGAGGTATGACAAAAGTTTTCTTTCATTTTCATTAGTTGATTTCAAAGTTTTACTAATCACTTTGTTTTGTAGAGTTAGTAAAGCATTTGTGGGTGTCACTTTGCTTTGCTTTGTTTTGTAAAGTTTTACCCTCAGGAGACACAACTCCTCCTACTAGGGATGCCTAGAGGTTTAAAGGCTTGTTGCATGTGCTCAATGCAATCGAGTTACCTGCGGAAGTGGTTTAGTTAACTTCTTGTTTTGTTTTTAACTTTCTTTTATGTTGTTTTGCTCGAGGACTAGCAAAATCTAGGTATGGGGGTATTTGATCAGTTCATAATTGTATATCATTTTGTATGTTTCTAGCTTATGATTTGGTTATGTTATTGAGTTAAACTTGTGCTTTTAATCCCTTTTTCTGTTTGTCATTCAGTTCATTGGGCCTTAGGTAGCAATGGTGGCTTTGGATAAGAAAAGTTGCACAATTGTGCAAAAACGAGGCAGAGTGAGTTGCAAATTCATTTCGGACTTATCTTTTTCATTTGAGCTTGGATTGGGCCAAATCACTTGTGGTTGGAAATAGGAGATTCTGAACTACAAGATGGACTACTCAAACATATCAATTGATTAAGCCAAGCCCAATTCGTGAGCCCATCCAAATGCACCTTGCTTAGGTTTGCAGCTGCCAACCGTTTTCCAGCAACCAAAAGAAAACCCATGTGAAGAAAGCTGGAGGTGCAGCAGCAAAAGAAGTATGGGATGAAAGTGATTCCAACCACACTACCATAGACAAGATGAGGTGGGAGTTATGGGTTCTATTAAAGGAGGAATGGTGGTGTTGGAATTCATCATGATGTTCCTCCCTCTTAGCCCTATAAATAGAGAAGTGCACAACCCCAAACATCATAAACCCCCACACAATTCACTCCAGCCATCCTCCACACTTCCATCATTCCATCAACACATCCAGAAATCATCCCCAAACATTCCCACAACCCCAAACACTCCAGAAATCAACCCAATACTCTAAATTGCCCCAAATCACCAAAATAGCTCCAGAAAGCCTCCCTTCCATTTCCCTACGAATTTCCTCTTTCTCAGCCACCACCACTCACTCAAACTCATCCCAAATCACCTCCATATCCTTCATACATCCTTCTAGACGTGGAGAAGCTCTTGAAGAAGCATTGGACACCACAAGAACTTCAGAAAAGGGTTCTTTTTACTCTTATGGCTTTCATTATGTTTTCCCATTTCTGTTTTAGTTTTTTTTCCATTATGAGTAGGTAAATCCATAACTAGGGCTTCGATGTAACCTAACATGAATATTCTGGGTTTGTAAGTTTGGAGTTTCAAGTTTGATTCATGATTCATGTTCTTATTCATTATGCTTATAAGTTAACGTGCTTGTTTGAATGATTGATCACCATCAGAACTTGTTTGTTAACTATCTTGGTTTGAATTAAGAGTAGACACCATGCTTTAATTCGAATTGAACTATGAATAGGAAGAGTATGTATGGACATTCGACAACAGGGATTAGATACATGCTTGGTTGTTTAAATTGTTCTTCTATGCTTAATGGGTTCCTAATGCTTAATTTTAGGTTAGACAACAAATGATCAAATTAGGGAATTAGGAACACAAGGTTAGGACCAAACACCATGGCCTAATCATACTTTAGCTGGAATCAATCTTTGAATCTGCATTAGACTTGTTACTTGACTCCTTATAACCCAGAGTTGAATTGTTATGGTGATTCGAATGCCCTAGTCTCCAAATCTGTTTTCCAGCCCTTCAAAAAATCACTATGTGTTACACTTGTTTATTTGCTTTCATTTGCAATTTCAGTTTGCTCACTTCCTTTTACAATCACAATCACTCTCACTTTAATTTCTATTTTAGACTTAACTTCCTAACTTCTTGAATTCGGTAATCTACGTACATAACTAATTTGAACTTCTCAGTCTTCGTGGGTACGACCTCGTACTTGTCTTGCTATACTACTAATTGCCCCGTACAATTGCGAGTTAACATAATATTAACAACATTAAGATGACGTATAAATTCCTAAACACGGCTGTCTTTTACATGATAACGACGTTGTATATTAACTTCAATGAGAAACGTTGTCATCTCAGATAGATTACACGACGTTTATGTTTTAAAATATGACGTATCAATTTGGAAATACGTCTGTCTTTTACATGATGACGACGTTGTCCATTCAAGACAACGTCGTCTCTAGAAATAAATGTGTCGTAAGTAATGAATTTTCCACATCGTTTATTTTGAGATCATGTCGTTAAAATAGTTTTAAATGGCGATCGACTGAGAAACGTTGCCGTTTAAGATGAATTAGACGACGGTTATATTTTAAAGGTGACGTATAAATTATGTAACACGGCTCTCTTTTATTTGGAGTGAACGTTGTTTACTGAATACAACGTCTTCTGTAGGAATACATGCGTCGTTAGTATTGACCTACCATCTATTTCCACGTCATCATTAAGGGAAAAATCGAAGTGGAAAATTTTTTCACGACAGTTGTAGAAACTGTGGTGACGTAGTATGTATCAATAACGTCGTCTATTATGTATTTAATTTTATATGTCGTGAAAGATATATTTAACGGCTGTGGGTTTTAGTTTTCGTCGTTGTATGTGTCTCTTGCGGCCATGTTCTGTTAAAATATGTCATGTGTTGCCTTTTAAACGACGTGTTTTTGTTAGAATTGGTCGTCTATTCGTATCCTTGATAGTTTTTTTAGCTCATTTTGAAATACAAAGACGTCGGTTATTAGTTGCGAATGACATTGTTTCTTTTAACAACGACGGGGATTTACCGTCGTGGTTTGAATTTGGAAAAGATGTCAGTCGATTTCACGACGGTTTGAAAACCAAATACACGACGGTGAATTCCCGTTGTCTTTTGCCTTTTTTGTAGTAGTGCCTATATATAAACAAGGTTATTTCTAGCCATCACATGTGATAGTGTAAACCTTTGCCTACCAATCCCATGTAAAACTACCCACATGTGTTATAGACCACTCAAACTTAAAAATAAAAGGGAAACAATTATAACCAGCCCACACTCTTGTGTCGATAATGCAGAGATAATTTAGGAATTTAAGATTTCTAAGCCTCGTAGGGTAAAGTTTTAGATTTAAATAGTTTAGTTTTGTGTTGCATTGCATTTATTTGTTTTTTGTTAAGCTTTTATTTATGTATAAAGATGCATATTTGAGGGTAAGGCTCATTACGTCCCTCCTAACTAAGTGTATCTTTTTATTTTTATAAATGAAATTCATTCGCCTGACTTTTGAATCCTGGATCCGCCACTCGTAGAGATGCAACGTGGCCCAATATGAAGCAGTGGTGACTTTCAATTCAGCCGATACCCTCTCTCTCTCAACTCATCACACGACCAAATATGGAAGCCTCAGTCTCTTCCTTCACACAAATGGCAACTCCAAGCACCTCCAACAACACTCTCTTAGGAAGAAGCCTTAACATCTCAAAGCATGCAAGCTTTACCAAAAAACCATGCAACCAGAACCAGCAGTAAAGCTATGAAAAAACCAAGCACAAAAGCTTGGAGGGTTGCAGCAATTCATGATGTTCCGGTTGTAGCGAATCCAACCCCGGTTGCCATCACTTGGCAAATTGTTGTTGGAGCCATAGGTATATTTTCACTCTTAAATTATATAACTACTGTAAATTCTTTTTGAATTATTGAATTTGGAATTTCTTTTTTCGTTCTTTTTTTGTTTTTTGTGCAGCTGGAGTTACACCTTATGTGGTGGCTGGGATTGAATTTAGCAAAAGAATAGTAAGTTTTCTAGAGTTCATAATTAATTCATGTATAATATGGTATTGATGATTATGCATATACATATTAGATAGCACAGAAAATATGTGAGGTATGTGGAGGGTTAGGGCTTGTTTGGGCCAAAGAAGACTACATCAAACGTCCTGGATGTGGTATGCGTTCAGATCCTTTGCTTTCAAACTTTTGGTCATGTAGTTTGGCACATCAACCACTTTTTTGACCCTGTAGTTTCAATTTCGTCACTTTTGACCTTGTAGTTTCATATTTGGAGCAATTCAAGGACAATATTAAATTTCTGTCAATTTCTTTAATGGAGCAACCACATGCCTCTCGCATGGGAGGACAATATTGTCAAGACCAAAGCCCCACACTAAAAGCTGGTCTCTACCTCTTCCCAGGGCACAAAAATGGACAACCAAAATCTTAAAATCCTCCCTCCTTCACTATCCCAAATTCCCAGCACCTACCTAACCAATCTCTATCTTCTCCATCCCTTTCTCTCTCCCTACAGATTCAATCTTCCAAATAATCAATTTCTCTTCCTCCTTTCTCAACAACCTCTACCATTCTCCACCTCACACCCACCACCACTCAGCATGCTTTTGTGAACTTTCTTCTTTTGCTTGGAACTTGTAACGGGCCTCGAATTCTTTTGTTATCAGACATGCTTTTTTTGCTGCAAGTGTAAGACCCCTGTTTTGGGTATAATGAAATCAGATTTGACTAAAAAAAAACACTCAAATGTTCATTGTGAAATAGCAATCAGATTTCACAATCATAATAGAAAGGTACTAAATTCTTGGTTTTTTATTTTATAGAAAGATACTTCATTAAAAAAGCCCCAGAAAGGCCAAGACAGGAATAAACAATCCTGCATAAATACAAAACAGAACCACCAGGCAACAACAACTAAAGCCAAATCCAAAGAAAACCATAAGTAAAAATACATGACACCAGCAAAGCCCTCCAACCATCGAAACAAGAACTGGTTGGTTTTGCACTTTTGTACTTTATTTTCAAAGCAGCCACTTTCTCCTTCAATTGCTATAGTTGCTGAGTGGTAGTGGGTGTGAGGTGGAGAATGGTGGAGGGAGTTGAGAAAGGAGGAAGAGAAATTGGTTATTTGGAAGATTGAATCTGGAGGGAAAGAGAAAGGGATGGAGGAAATAGAGATTGGTTAGGTGCTGAGAATTTGGGGTTTTGGTCTAACAATATTGCATCTCTACGTGAGGGGCATGTTGAAGTGAGTCTCCTAATTAATCAAGGAGATTTATTTCCTTGATTAATTAAGGGATTTACTTTCCTATTTTATATAGTTGTCAAATCATTGTATAATTAGGAGATACTTTCCTAATCCTTTACTGGATCTAATTCCTTGTAAAGCACTCATGTAAACTCTTATATATACCTCCTTATGGAGAAGAATAAAAACAAGAACCTAACATATTCAAACCCATATTCATATTTTAGCATGGTATCAGAGCCATCGATCCTCGGTTGTCTCTAAATTCTTATATCAAAATTTCTCCTCCCTTCCTCTTAAAGGGGGGGAGGGGAAGTGAAAAAGAATCAGTTTCTCTTTCTCATGGAGGTTTTGCCTCTTTCTTGACTCCAACATACCCTTCTCTTCAGGGGAGAAGAGGATTGAAGAGAAGTTTCTGTGTCCTTAGTCGTGTTCACGGGGTTTCTGTGTTCTTAGCCGTGTTCACAGGGTTTCTGTGTTCTCTAAATCCTCGTATCGAATTTTCTTGAAACACAAATCGTATTCCTCGTATCAAATTTCCTCGTATCGTATTCCTCATATCCTCGTATCGTATCCTCATATCCTAAATCAAATTCCTTGTTCATATTCATATCTTCATACCCACATCCTCATATACTCTTATCCCGAAACCCTAAACACATTGTTTTTTCTCTTATTCTTAAATCCTTCCACTGCCATGGATATCGTTTCCAAAACCACCGAATCCACTTCCTCATCCCCCCAAATTGTTACTATTCAGAGTGACAACGCTCCGTTTCCTACCGGTGTTCACAAGGTTTCTGTGTTCTTTAAACTCCTCATATCAAATTTCTCCTATTTTTCCCCAAATCCAAATCCCTCAAATCTTATACACATACCTCTCAAATCCAATTCCTACATCAAATTCCTCAAATCAAATTCCTAAATCAAACGGTCTGTCGCGGTGGAAAGCGACCCCCCCCCGTTAGTTCTTCGAACATGGAGAATGAGAAGCGCTGTTTCAAACCGACCGGTCTCCAAAATCCAACGACCCGTCACCAAAGGAAAACTATCAGTTTCTCCACGCTGTCAAAATCAGGAGGAGGAAATTGAACCGTCTTATGAGATTTTGCCCGCTTCAGCTTCAGTACCATACCACCCATTGAGATGAATCACAAGTTGTGTGAAGACATGGACCAAGAACCAACCAATAAGGAATAGTATCAAATGCCTTGTTGGAAGGTTGATATACCTGGCACACAAGACCAGATAGTGCATATGCTGTGAGTGTGGTTAGCCAGTTATGCATTCCAAGTTTTCTCATATGAATGCTATTGATCGAATCTTAAGATACTTAAAGTCAGCCCTTGGAAAGGTTTTAATGTTCTCAAAACATGAAGATCTTGAAGTTTTCGGATATACATATGCTGATTGGGCTGGGTCCATTACAGATAGATGCTCTACTTCTGGTTACTTTACATTCATGGGAGGTAACCTAGTCACTTGGAGAAGTAAAAAATAAAATTTGGTTTCTAGTCTAGTGCAGAAGCAGAGTATAGAGGAATGACTCAAAGAGGTTGTGAATTATTGTGAATCAGAAGACTCTTGACAGAATTGAGCTTCAAACCTGAAAAGCCAATGGAGTTACATTGTGATAACAAGTCAGCCATTGATATTGCCCATAATCCAGTTCAACATGGTCGAACCAAACATGTTGAGGTGGATAGACATTTTATCAAAGAAAAAATTGAGAAGAAGATCATCCGCCTATCATCTGCCTACCATTCACCATTCATAAAATCAAAAGATCAACTGGCAGATATCTTAACCAAAGCTGTTTGTGGCAGAGTATTTCATGACACACTTACCAAGTTGGGTATTTGTGACGTATATGCACCAACTTGAGGAGGAGTGTTGAAGTGAGTCTCCTAATTAATCAAGGAGATTTATTTCCTTGATTAATTAAGGGATTTACTTTCCTATTTTATATAGTTGTCAAATCATTGTATAATTAGGAGATACTTTCCTAATCCTTTACCTGGATCTAATTCCTTGTAAATCACTCATGTAAACTCTTATATATACCTCCTTATGGAGAAGAATAAAAACAAGAACCTAACATATTCAAACCCATATTCATATTTTAGCAGGGCACGTGGTTGCTTCGTTAAAGAAATTGACAGAAATTTTATATTGTCCTTAAATTGCCCCAAATATGAAACTACAGGGTCAAAAGTGACGAAATTGAAACTACAAGATCAAAAGTGGTTGAAGTACCAAACTACAAGGACCAAAAGTGACTTTTGCCTATTATTTATAATTTTTCTGGATTGAACCCTCTGTCTTTTTTGGCTGAATTATGAATACAATTCCAGAATTTCTCAACCAAAAAAAACACATAAAATCAAGAGTATAATAAGTTGAGTTTGTGAATGGTACTAAGAATATTAATATGAGTGCTGCTAAACGAACCCTAAAATTAACTGAGTACACCCTACTATCAAACTATTTATTGAATTACTAATTTATCCTAATATAAAATGATCAAAATGGATATATTGAATTATGAAACAAATTATTTTAATAAGTACACCCTACTCACTATATTCAACCCTAATCAAACGCAAGCGAATGCCATGAAGTTGTTTGTTTGATACAGATCTTGGTCATTGGTGGTAGATAACACTCTAGCGAATACATGCTCCATGGAGTCCACTCCGACAGGTTCTTTAAGGGGTTGTGGATGATTCATACAAGGAGGAAAAACAAATAAATAATTTATTGGATGAAAGTTGAGTCCTTCAAACTTAGAACATTCTCTTGGTTTCTTTTTCTCTTTTTTTCTCTATTTATTATTTGGTTTTGGAACTACAAAAAGGAAGAAGGAAGAGTAATTAAAAATAGGGACTTACGAACAGATTTTAGACGACTGTTGTCGTCGGATCAGCTGCACCAAAATGGATTCAGTTGCATTCTCAACTTGTGATACTCGCAAGTGCACGAACCGTTGGTAGTATAACATATGTAAGTGCGAGGTCGATTCCATAGGGATTGGTGATTGAATGATCCAATTTAGTTCCCTACACAAAACAGAAATGAAAAAGAAAGGAAATAAATACAACAAGAAAGAAAGAAAATAACTAACTCAAGCAGATAAGTTCCCAAGTTCAATTAGATTAACGGATTGATTCTAGCTAAAGTATGATTAGGTCATGGTGTTTGGTCCTAACCTTGTGTTCCTAATTCCCTAATTTGATCATTTGTTGTCTAACCTAAAATTAAGCATTAGGAACCCATTAAGCATAGAAGAACAATTTAAACAACCAAGCATGTATATAATCCCTGTTGTCGAATGTCCATACATACTCTTCCTATTCATAGTTCAATTCGAATTAAAGCATGGTGTCTACTCTTAATTCAAACCAAGATAGCTAACATGCAAGCCTAAATGGTGATCAATCATTTAAACTAGCATATTAACTTATAAGCATAATGAATAAGAACAAAAACCATAATTGAAACTTGGAAACTAATCAAACTTGAGACTAAAGAAAAGAATTTACATAACAATGAAAATTAAAGTAGAACTTGGAAAGACTTAAAGGAAAATTTAGTAAAAGGATTTTTGTTACAATCAATTGAGAACTAGAAAGGAAAACTAAGAGAATTTGAGGGAGAGAAGGGAAGGGAGCTCTAGAGAAGTGTTTGGGAGCTCCCCTCCTTGGGGTGTGTTTACAAGCTTAGAGAACTTCCCTATTTATAGGCCTAGGGGAAGTGAAAATCTGAATTCAATATGGCTAATGCATACAACACTTGTATTATAAAATCTGAATTGGTTGATGCACTTGTATTAGAAAATCTGAATTGGTTGATGCACTTCACCAATAAATCCCACCAGCAGCCCTAGCTCATCTTCATGTCACCATGACCAAGCTTCCAACCAGAAACAATAGCTCATGCCTAGGTCACCATGACCAAGCTTCCAACCAGCTCATCCTGAGGTCAGCATGACCAGCAACTTCAAGGGCTTACGAATTGGGATTCTCTTAAGCAAATGACGACTTTAAGCACTCCAAGTTGAAGTTCAGAATGTGTCTGATCCAACCACACAAGTATTGGCCCAATCCAAGCTCGGTTGAAGAAGTTAAGGCCAAAACAAATTGCTAACTCGTTTTGCTCGCTGACAAAATCCATCCTGAGCATGGTTCTGTGTTTGCTAGGTAACGGACACCAGATTTATCCAATGGGGCTGAAATTTGGATATGTTATAGTATACACCTATTGGAACAACTTTCATGAAGAATGCTGCCTCATCCGAGCTGTGTAGGTTGCTGAAATAAAGCTTGCAATATGACCTACGAAACTGGACTGGCAGGGGGCTGTAGCAAAATATGAGTTTGTCTTTAAGCTCTTCTTCCCTTCATCCAAAGCAGGCCTTAACATGCTTGAATTGCATGAATTATGCTCTCTTGCTCTTTTGGCCTACAAAACACACAAAGGGAGGCAAATAACTCAGAATTATAGGAAACTAAGCAAAATAAGTAAGTAAATTGGGCATGTATATGTATGAAATTATGAGCTTAACAACGACCAGGATGAGCATTGATTGCCTATGTAGAAATTTCAAAGGGTAGTAGGTTAATTTTAAATTCATCTAGTAATAACTAGAGATCGGAAAACAAATCCAAAACAACTTACAATGGTTCTAATATCTTCAATAAAGTCATCTCCGGCTGGAGAGGAGGCATTAGGTTTGGTGTTGTGTGATAGAGTGTATAGGGGTATTTTTGGTAATTAAATAGGGTGTGCTTAGTTAATTTTATATTTTGATTTAAATATTAGGGTGTACTTAGATTATAGAGTATACTCATTTAATTTTAGGGTTCGTTTAACAGCAGTCTATTAATATATGAATCAAGTTAAGATAGACAATTGACTGTGGCCATATAAATACAATAAAACAAAAACTGAATATGATCATATGAAAATTCAGAAGGTTCAATTTACGTTTACTATGCTATCGAAAGAATAAAATCTTTGATGACCTCTCCATTATCCTTCTGTTTTGCAAGTATAAGAATCGTAGCAACCATCATAGCTATGCCAAAATATCATGTTTGCAAATTCACTCGCCACCCCGATTGCTGGACTGGCAATTGAGGACGAACGCCCCAAAAACAATACTCTCTTTCCCAAGGTTTTAACTCTAGTCCAATCTTTTCGTGATGAATCAAGCTGGTAAATATGCCAATAACCTTCGACATGATCGCGATGACAAAGTGCCAATAAGAGTTTCCCATCAGACTCAACCAGGTAAGAGAATATTGGATAGGATTGTATCCCTAAGGTGGTAGAACAATCCACCCAATCTTTAAGTTCTACATCCAACTTACCCACCATTAACGACAGAGACCTGACATAAAAACACAATAGAAAACTCCTTCGGCGTAGGTGACGTCCTTAACACTACCATAACAACAAGGATGCATTTCATGAATTCTCCATCTTCTATCTTTGAGGTTGCACTACCATAACAATGCTACAAAGATTATAGGCTATCTTCTTTTACAAGACTATGGTGAGCAGGAGATGGCTCGGTTGGCTATGGCTCCAGAGTACTCGATTCACCAAGTGATACTCAAAGCCAAGACTGAACTTCAGCAGTTGGCTGCAAGGTCAGCGGCATCCCCAATCTCACCTTCTTTGAACCCAGTAACACGGGCTTTCGCTCCTTATTCGCCCGTTTCATCGAGGCCTTTCTCATCCCGGCAGCCATTCGAGTCCCAACTGCCTTTTGGGATGCCCAACTAGTTGCTAAACAAAGCCCAGATTTTATGCCATTGGGTTACCCTGACTCTATTCCAGAACTGCAAAACCAGGCTCAGTTTTTGAGTTTGGAGGATCAAATAGAACCACTCAATTCTGGGATTTCTGGATTCTCTAATGATTACTACCGGGACGCTGAAATAGACAACTTAAGTGTTAGAACTGGTAGACGATTTTCAAGCGTGACAGAGTTTCCAGTTAAGATTTGTCACTATTTCAATAAGGGATTTTGTAAGCATGGAAGTAGCTGTAGGTATTACCACGGACAAAGTGATTCCTGAGAGCTTCTCTCTGATGTATGGCAATGATTGCATTAATGATGATCATGTTATCTCACCGGCGTCTCTTGAGAAGTTGGAGTGGGAAATCTCTGAGCTGCTTAGATCAAGAAGAGGAATTCCTATTTCAATTGCTTCTCTGCCAATGATGTATTATGACAAATTTGGAAAATCTCTTCAGGCAGAAGGCTACCTCACTGAAAGCCAGAGACATGGCAAGGCTGGTTACAGCTTGACAAAGCTTCTTGCTCGACTGGGAAGCAGTATTCCGCTGATTGACAGGTGAAAATTTTGGCCTTTGTGTTCATGGCTGATAGACTGATACTCTTTCATATATGGGTATATAACCAGTGCATTATGTGATTTACAGGCCTCATGGGCAGCATGCAGTAATTTTGGCTGAAGACTCTCCAAAATACGCAGATCATCGGAATGAGAAAGGTGATCCTGGTCCTATTGTTAGCGGTTCGCGACAGATATATCTAACATTTCCAGCTGAAAGCACTTTCAGTGAAGATGATGTCTCAAACTACTTCAGGCAAGTCAAAATTTTAAACTATGTTTGGAAAGGAACACGTTTTTTTGCAATATAAATTTTCAGGCTTTAATAGTTTTCTCATTGTGTTGGTTTTCTTTGCAGTACCTTTGGCCCTGTTGAAGATGTCAGGATTCCCTGCCAACAGAAACGGATGTTTGGGTTTGTTACCTTTGTCCATGCCGATACTGTGAAAATGATTTTAGCAAAAGGAAATCCACATTATGTTTGTGGGTCTCGTGTTCTTGTGAAACCTTACAGGGAAAAATCAAAGCTTGTTGACAGGTAACAATAGAATGATTCGAACATCCTGAGTCAAACTTGTCAAAGTTATTGATGGATGCTGTTCAATGTGAACTTTCCATGCGATTTTGTATAGTTGCCAATCTGTGCTTGTGAAGTAGCTTGTATCAGTGAAAAATATAGATTCCTTTTTGCTTCAGAGTACTTTGCTGCAGCTAAAATGCTGCTGGAAGGACTCCTTTCCTCATCCATATTAATGATTTCTTTCTCAATCTCACCTGTCTTTGCTTTATGCAGAAAGCACCAAGAGAGAATGGATCCTGCGGCATATTTTTCTCCACACCACTCAGACATGGAATCAGATTTTTATTCAAGTGAGTGGCGCATAAATTTTTTTTGATTGGTTATTCAAGCTCCTATGAGGATTCTTTACATCATTGGTTATTTTTTTGCCTTTGTTTCTTCTTTTATCAAATTCATCTCTTTTGGTGTGTCTATTGGTCATAGAGTTGTTATGCTGGCTTATGCATAAATTTTCAGTGTCAGTAGGCTGTGACAACTCTAGATTGTTAAGGAAGAAGCTTGTAGAAGAGCAAGAATATGCGATTGAACTTGAGAGGATGAGGCTGGCAGAGCTGCATTTTGCACGAAAGCCTGTGGCTAATCATCCCCATTCTAGTTACTTCATGGATGGGCACAAATTCTCAGAAGGTCTGTAGTTTCTATCCACTATTAACTTCTCCACATAGAGAGCAATTTTCTTTTCCATTAACTTCTCTTTTCTTGTTTAGTATGTTTCTTACTGTTGTAATTAATGCAGATAATTTAAACTTCCCTTCTGCGGAATGTTTCAATTATCTGTTTGATGTTCTAAACAGTGGGTCTGCAAGTGATGAAAAACACAAGCATATAGACACCAATTACACTGACCATGAAAGGTATAAGTTATCTCCTGCTGGAGGATCTCAAGTTCTTATTGTTTCTTTACTATATTTGCATTGCTTTTTCTGACAAGGGTCTCCCTTTCTTGCTTAGAACAGCCAAGGAATTAATCTCCCAGATAGCCCATTTGCAACTTCAGTAGCTAGTGGCATTTCAGCAGTCATATAGGTTCAGCAACACAAAGAAGATTATAGAGTTAGGTACCGTTCAAAGGCGACATATTTGGTTCGACACATAACAGCTCTCTTTCTTTCCTTTTCTTTGGCTTCATCCGCGTTTTGCCAAAGTTTCCTGCAAGTACATACTGCCTACAGAAGAAACATTAGATGACACTCCTCCCTATCACTCGGGTTGACGGACGTAGAAAAGAAGAATTGGATACATAGAAGTATATGTAAGAAAGATTTACAGTTTCTTAATATTAGTCACAGAAATAAGGCAAGGGATTTAGATCTTTATTAGAATCTGATGTAATGTTTTAGTCTTTTAGTTGAAGAAAGGATCTAGAATATTTCAAATGTGTCAGAGAGTTTTAAATATCTTTGAAAATCTCTGTAACATTGAGCAAAGATGAAATTACTTGGAACTATAAGTCAAGTAGCAGATATACCAGTTTTATAATCCCTTGTGTTTTTTTCCATGAATTCGATGTGTTAATTGGAAAGATGAAACTGCAGTATCTTTCAACATGACAATGCTTAGTTCAGAGGGAGCACTGTCTTTGAGACTTCCAGAGCATGCAGCTCAGAATTTTCTTGTAATTTTTATGATTTTGCCAACGAATGCGTATTAAAGGCATAAGTTCATTTTCTATTAACTCGTCTTCTTCCTAAAAGCCAAAGTGTTTTCATCACAAAATTATCCGTTTGAATCATTTAGAAATTACATAATGTACTTTCTTAAAATTTTAGAAACCAAATCCGTTTTTGTTGAACTTGAGAAACACAAACAAAAATGCCTTTACATATACATTTATGTCTACACCGCTCATTACGTGACTGTGAAAGGCCGATAATACATAATCTCTTATGTTCATAAGTGTAGATCTCTTATTTTTATCTTAGCCCACGTTCTGAATCAATTATCACATCCCCATTTAGTTTTCTAAATATTTTGAAGAAAATGCCAGTTCTTATAAATTTTTTATTTATTGAACTTGTGTAGATAGAATATATTTTAAGAACATTGTGACATCCAGATAAGAAGGCTCTACGCCTACACTATCAAAATTCTCAAAACATGTATTATTTGTACAAGAAAGCTATACAGAAAGACAAACCGACCTCCATAACTAAGCGAATATAGTAGCGGTTGGTAAGTTGGAGCCATTAGCTTTAAAACTCTAAACACAACCTGCATGCAGTGCCCAAGTTTGTCTCATTCACTGTCTCATTCCTTGAACAACTTTCTGGAAATTGACACCACCAAATTTCAATTATTAAATCAATAAATGATTGGGTTTTTATGATAATCTTGTATTGAGCAAACCGACCCTGAAAGGATAACGTGCAAGCTTCTAGCCACAGACTGGATCAGCTTGGCCGCAAGTTGAGGTAAAACAATCACTTGTTTTTGGAGGACTTGCCACAGGCAAGTGGCTTTGCTATATAGGTACACCGTTGACCAGCATAAGGAGGAAATTGATCATATTGTTTGTCAACGGAATCTAGCCTAGTTTAGACTTGCAGATCAATGCCAAAGGAGGGAAGTGGTCATATTGTCTAAATCTTTGCACTTGTTGGGTTGAAGGGTCTATTATTGGTGTCTAAATTCAATCGTTGATGCGCCAAATCATTTAAAATAATAATAATAATAATAATAATAAAATATATTATACAAGCCTAGGGAATCGAATTTAGGACCTCAAATAGAGAGATAAATGCTCTTAACCACTTAAGTTACAAACCAATCCCAATCACAAGTCAATTAGGTTAAGTAGATGCATCGTGACAGTTATGAAATACTCATCAATATTAATCATATTTATTAAGTTAGATGTATCATCACGAGATAAATACTAACTCGAGTTGCTTATTAATCACGTTATGGTGGAAATAAGAGAAGTAATTTTGCTTCATACAACACTACTGTTACATATTTATTAGCGTGGTAAAGTTGAGTTTCTATAGTTCATGTTTGACATCAATCCAATCTAATTCGTGTTAGCTTATCTCGTCCCAAATTTATTAGGATCGTTTAAAACTCAATCCAATCCACTCAAATTAACCAATTAAATCCAATTTGATCGAATATGATGATGACCTTGACTATTTGGGTTGAATCTCCAAACTAAAAAGTTTACAAATTTTCCCTGTAAAATTCCAATGCAATTTCGGCTGCTTTCTTGCTTTTCTTTGTCTTGTAGATTTAATAAAAAGCCCAAGGAGTTCCATAAACAAGGTGTTGTAAGCTTTGAACAAAAGTATGTCGACTCATTTCTGAGCGCATAGCACTAGGGCCAAAATATACACAACAGCCTGCTGAAAAAAAGCATAAAAATGAAAAGTAAAAAAATAACCTGTAAAAGGTTTCATAGCTTGTAGTCCTGCTCTCTGGGTATATTTTGGGGATGAACAAGTAACAAAAACTCATCCGACTTACAACGCATACAGTAGAAGAACGAACCCTCCTGTTTTAAATCAACTGCAGTTAGTAAAGCTTCTCCTTTGTCCACTTGAGAGTTGAGAAGATGCAAATACACTACTAACCTGCAATGAGTTAATTAACCATTAGAAAGTACAAAATCATATCAAACAATGTAATACGGGCATCCAATGGCAGTAAGGAAGAGATGTATCATGTTGTACTTGTCTACTAACATAAAGGAATACAGCACAAATAATCAGACATGTGACCATTCAAAAGGTAGATCCATTATTCCTGGAAACCACCCTTTCTTGTTCAATTGAAAAATAAATCACCTTAAAGCATAGACTGTCGTCTATTGTCTTTTCGGTCACAAGCAGTTAGAACCTCGAAAATAATACTCATCTAGATGCCTTGACCTGAGAATGTAACGTTGTATACAAAACTGGAGCTGCTCCTGTATGAACAACTAATAGCACTGGAGTGGAGAGAGGTACCACCTATATACTCCACATGAGAAACAAACTAACAATCCCAACGGGTTAACTGTCAACAACCTGGAAACTTGCTTACTCCAGGTTTATAATAACCAGAAACTCTGAACTTCCTGGAAATTATTGTTAACAGTGGCATACATTGAAATTCATTCGCAGACAAAGTTGCAAAGGGAGGCTGCTCTTCTCATCAAACACTTGTGTCAGTAACCTCGGGCATCCTTTCGGAGAAGATGCTATCCCTTTCTTTCATATTTTTTGGCAAACTCCTTGAGCAGTAATCTCTGCCGGAAATCCAGATATTTATCTAAGCTAGTTCCAGCCCACTGCTGGCAGAAGCATTCATCAGTGGGGACCAATGAACTTAAAGGAAATGGCCCCTTAGAAGCTTTCTTCAGAGAAAGCAAGAACCTATGTCGGGGGCGAATTCTCTGGTCTAAAGACAAGCTTAGGTACATAGGGTATTTGGTCAAGGAATGCACTTCATTATGAAGTTCATTGACCAAGTACTTGTACTTGGGTTTCAAATTCTTCTCCAGTGATAGGGATAGTACCTGCAAGGCTACATGTCAGAAATGTACAAAAGGGAACTTTAAAATGGTCAAAGATTCAGAAAATTAACTTGTTAAGTGGGAAGCAGCAAGAAAGCTATTTTTTTCTTCTTAAGAACATGATATTTCAGTAAAAGAAGTAGAAACTCATACTAACATACATGCATATGGAAAGAAAAACTATTTCTTGTGATACAAGTACAAATAAATCCCAAGCAATTAGAAACAATGTAAAAGTACTCTGATGGGCATAAAAGAAAGTAAGCAGACCTGTGTCAGACTAGTTAAGACTTTCAAGATGTCAGCATTACACATCCCAATACTCCTAAGGAAATTGATCCTGGGCAGCAGTCCATCATCGATGCTATAGTGGAGGAACTGGGGATGTTTTTTAACCATCTTCACAATACTATCTCTGGGTGCTCCTATCTCCTCAGAAAGAAAAATCAAACGAGTATTCCATTATATATCAATCCGCTGAACTAGAATTTGAGGGCTTAACTGCACAACTTTACATAAATCTTTTTCCTTAATCCCGACCTCCTCAACTAAGTATCTCACGGTGGGTTTCAACGAATTCTCAACACTATAAGAGAAGAGGGATGGAGAAGCAGCAATAATCTGCCCGACTCTGGAACTTGGAATACCCAAACTCATCAGGAAAGCAACATGGGACTTCAAATTGTTCTCAACTGTATATTCGAGGATTTGTGGCTGCCTCAAAAGCATTCTTCGTACATCTCTTTGTTTGACCCCAACACTCAACAAATATTCCAACCTTTCCTTTGCAGAGCACGCATTTATTTGAAGAGAAGGCATATGCCTCTCATACATTTGAATAAAGGGTGATTCCTTAAGCCCAAATGTGCTAAGGTAATCAATAAGAGGTAACCACTTCTCATCCAATTCAACCTCTTCTGATAGCCGAGGAAATCTATCCTCCATAGCTTTCCTTGTAGACAGCTGCATCAAAGAAAATAAATGAGCACTTCCCAGAAAAATAGTATAGTTGATGACAGAATTTGACAGCTCGTCATATCACTCTACAAGATACCTTTCCCTTGCGAGGTACATCCAAGGAACTGACTCCATTTGTTTGATTAGAACTATTGTAGTAGTTTGCTGCATTACTTTTCTCTAGAGTGTGCTTACTGTTTCTGCCATCCGAATGACCATTCGCAAATCCCTTGTGTGATTTGGACCTCTTTCTATTAACATCAAACTTTGAAATTTCTGCAAAGTCATCCTGGAGAAGCAACCCACAAGAAAAGCCAGATGATGTTTCAAACAAAGGAAACCCAAGGTAGTTGTGTCACAGAAACACTTATACCAAACTAATCTTTCCATGTAAATAAATTACCACAAGTCCAAGAATCAATTTTGCAATGTTTTCAATAATGAAATGCAAAAAGAAAACGGATAAAGCTTGAACTCTTAATCTTTCTTTGCACATTGCTTTGTAAATCAGAAAGAAACTGGCATGCACTTCTTACATTTTCAGGAACCCAAAGACACAAACAAACTTTTCAAACGAAAAAAGAAAAAGACCCACAAACAAATATTTACCTCAAACTCCTAAGCAACCAAATGAAGGGTACAAGCAAGAATTCCACCAAGAAAAACTACAAAATAACGTATTTCAAAACATGGGTACCTCACAGTGAGCATAATTGTACCATTGTTACTATCCATGCCTCAAATTAAAGTTCGAATTTTAATAAAAAACTGACAAACCAAATGTTACTACATTTAAAAAAGTAAAGGTACTTCAAATTCCAAGTAGAACTTTAACTATAAAAAGACCAAATTTTCTGCTTTCAAAAGCAAAAAAAATGCTTGCCCAAAGGACAACCACCAAGTGCAGCAGCTCAAGCACAAAAGCCAGTAAAGAAACTCACATTGAGCAACCAATCGTCATCCGACACATCACTAGCACGAGAAACCTCTTCGTCTTCATCTTGGTCGTAGGGAGACAGAGGCTGGCCATAACGCGACCTCCGATTGGACTTGAGAATTTTGGGGTTGGAGTGAGTTGAGAGCACCACGAGACGGCAGCTGGAACTGGACCTTCTTTTACGACCACATAGACCGGAGAGAGTGGTTACAGTGAATTGGGACTTGTAGTAGAGTTTGAAAGAAGAAGGGGGATGGGAGGAGGAGGGGCAGAGAGAGAAAGGTACCATTTTCAGAGAGATAAAGAATATACCCTAAAACCCTTATACGGAATTATTTATTATCAGTATCATTATCTTCTTCTTCTTCTTCTGCCTTCCAAAAATATCTTTATCGTTTCTTTTTATGAGTTTCAGACACAGAATATCTGTATCTAAAGTCTTTTTGTCCTAATTATATAATTAATTAACTGGTTTTTTTTTTACCCCAAAAAAAAAAAAACCTGGTGTTTTGCTGGTGGGAAAAGAACGACAGGTCGTTTTACAAAAAATACATCTTTCATTGCCTTGGAATTATTTAAAAGGAAAATATATTTTTTGTTTTAAAGAATTAAGCAATCACCAACAATAGAAATTAGCTATTACATAGAATAATTAACAATTACAAAATAAAACAAGATTTTTATTAATCTATGAGGGATATTCAATTTTATCAACGAAAGGCAGGGCCGATTCTTTGCTCTCAAAGGCTAGGGCGAAAGTCTAAAGTGTGCTCATGTACACACACATTAATCACTAAAATTGTAATTTTTTTTAATTTTATTCTATAAACTAATCATTGGTTTTTTTAAAGAAAATATTAATCCAAAGATCTTTTCAGAGCAATGTCTTCTTTTTCTCCTTTGTCTTTTTAAGGTTTCCAAAGTTTTAAATATTAATAACAATAAAAATCTCAACTTTATTTGAGATTTCTGGCTCTCTTTTTCAATTTATTCATAGGGATGCAAATGGTGTTGCACACCAACTTGTTCGATTTGGTCTGCATAATGCGGACATCTTTATTTGGTTTGAAGTGCCCTCTGATTTTATTTAGAACACCATATTATGTTATTTGTTGAGTCGAGGTCAGGCTTGTTGTCCCCCTTCTTGTAATTCTTCATTTTATCAATAAAGTTTCCCACGTTCTGTCGAGGTTCTCGCAAAAAAAAAACATCTCAACAATCACCACATCAAGATAGAGGCAATAAAGAAACTAAAAATGTGATCAATCACACTTAAGCATGAAAGGTTCAACTTTAATAATTTAATTAATTAACAAAGAAATAACACCTGGATTTTGGGTATTTTTTCCCTTCAAAAATAATCACATAAAATTAAATTAAACATTCAAAGCACGTATAAAAATTATAAAAAAAAACATTCAAAGCTTGTATAAAATAAAATTAAAAACATTCAAAGCAACTTAAAATATAAAAAAGTTCAGAAAACTAAGAAAATAGATTGACAGAACATGGTGGTCAATTTATTAATACGAAGAAGATAGTGAGTGTAAAATTGCTGAGCCAAAAACAAAAGAATGCTCAACCAACGCAAAATGAAAAGAAACAGAAAAAAACAAACAACAAAATTTTGATACCTCTTCAAAAATCAAACAATTTTTTCTCTTTATCCAAACTTCTACGAAATAACGACGAAGAAGCCGAAGAAAACATCAGAGGATGAGAACGAAACCACGCCAAACAAAAGACATATGAAGAGCATGCACATCTAATTAATCTCAGAATCGTTTTCAATTGACATGTGTATTAGCTAATTTCTATACAGCTATGCCATCCTTTTCTGATGGTGATCCTAAATGAGAATGCAAAGCTGCAAAATGCTTTTTTTTACCTGTATGAATTAACTCAGAAAGTTCATTCACAGATGGGACAAAAGGCCAAGGCCTAGCAAATGCTTAGGGGCAGAGACAAAGTTAGCAGAAGCACAGAGATGAGAAGAATCAGCGTGAAGGAGAGGGCAAATGTGCATTGGAGGACCCAATGAAGGACAACTGTGGGCACTTGCCCACACTTACAAAAAAAGTAGCTACTGTATAATCCTACCTAAACTCATATTTTTTTAATTTTTTTAAGGTCTTTCTTAGGTGGAGCCCCCCACATGGCCCATCCAATACATACATACACTTTAAACTTAAAGTTTATATTAAAAATGAAAAACCCTATGTTATAAAAGAAGAATAAAGATCCCACTAAGTACACATCATTATCCACACGATTGCTGATTTTTTTTTGAATAATATGCATGTGGTTAAGATAAGAATAATATCGGTGGCTGATTTTTTAAAAGTCCTCTTTTATGGTTCACTGTATTTGAATAATCCACACGATTGTGACCACAGACGATCGAATGTCTTTGTAGTAATAGAAAGAAAAGGAGAGACCCTTCCCGTCCGTCAACCACGTTACATATCCAACCAAACTATATCGATGTACATATCATTATCTAAGAAAGCTCTCTTTATTTGAATAATCCACACGATTGTGACCACAGACGACTGAAAGTCTTTGAAGTAATACTCGTCTGTCAACCATGTTACATACCCAACCACGTCACATTTTTTTTATTTTTGCAAAATTGAATATTTGAGCATGTATAAAAACAATCGTGTTAACCACATTTTTAATAGAGATGAGCCCTACATATGTAAGTCCTATCTCTATGCATTGGCGGACCCAATGAAGGACAACTGTGGGCACTTGCCCACACTTAAAAAAAAGTTGCAACTGTATAATCCCACCCAAACTCATATTTTTTAATTTTTTTTAGGTCTTTCTTAGGTGGATCCCCCCACATGGCCCATCCAATACATACATACACTTTAAACTTAAAGTTTATATTAAAAATGAAAAACCCTATGTTATAAAAGAAGAATAAAGATCCCACCAAGTACACATCATTATCCACACGATTACTGAATTTTTTTGTGTGAATAATATGCATGTGGTTAAGATAAGAATAATATCGGTGGCTGATTTTTTAAAAGTCCTCTTTTATGGTTCACTGTATTTGAATAATCCACATGATTGTGACCATAGACGACCGAATGTCTTTGTAGTAATAGAAAGAAAAGGAGAGACCCTTCCCGCCCGTCAACCATGTTACATATCCAACCAAACTATATCGATGTACACATCATTATCTAAGAAAGTTCTCTTTATTTGAATACTCCACACGATTGTGACCATAGACGACTGAAAGTCTTTAAAGTAATACTTGTCCGTCAACCACGTTACATACCCAACCACGTCACAATTTTTTTATTTTTGCAAAATTGAATATTTGAGCATGTATAAAAACAATTGTGTTAACCACATTTTTAATAGAGATGAGCCCTACATATGTAAGTCCTATCTCTATGCATTGGTGGACCCAATGAAGGACAACTGTGGGCACTTGTCCACACTTACAAAAAAGTTGCAGCTGTATAATCTCACCCAAACTCATATTTTTTAATTTTTTTTTAGATCTTTCTTAGGTGGAGCCCCCACATGGCCTATCCAATACATACACTTTAAACTTAAAGTTTATATTAAAAAAGAAAAACTCAATGTTATAAAAGAAGAATACAGATCTCACCAAGTACACTTATTCTGTAATTTTGTGGAGAACTTAGTCATCAAGTTCACTTTAAACCCAAATATTTTTTGTTTGACTATATATCGGTTGGATTTTTTTAAGCCCCTAGATGAACGGAAGTTTGGGTCCGCCACTACAAATGTGAATCATATTTGGACAACTTTGACCAGTTGAAGTTGGAGGTAACACGTGAAAACCATTTGAACGCGCAGAAATTATACCTACCAAGACCAAAGACCAAATATCAAATCAACGCCTTGGTTGCAAAATTTTCCAAAAGATTTTCCATGAAACAAACTTAAGTACTTGCCATCTTAGCACTGTGGAAACTTTAAATGCAGGACAACCTTATGCCACACCTACTAGACTCATCTGTTGCCGAAGCTTGTTATAAATATCTCCAGGATAGAGTTGCTCACAAAATTATTTAGAAGAATATATACTTTTAGATTTTGAAGGAAAGATGGGTTGGTTGTGCCTCCTCTTCCTGCTCTTTACTACTTGTCAATTCAACTCTACTTGTTCATCATCATCTAACTCTTCCTCTTCTCTTTCTTCAGGGCATTTATGCCATCCCCATGATAGCACTGCTTTGCTTCAATTCAAGAACTCCTTTTCTATTGATACCCCTCGTGAAGTTGAATTACTTAATGGAACAACTCTTTATTCTAATAGTACAATTTATTGGCAGAATGACGAGGATTGTTGCGCATGGAGTGGAGTTACTTGTGAAAAGATGACTGGTCATGTGATCGGTCTCAACCTTCAATTTGGTGGGCTTCAAGGCAATATCCATTCCAATAGCAGCTTATTCTCTCTTGGCCATCTCAAGAGGCTAGACCTCTCTGAAAATGATTTCAGAGGTTCCCCAATTTCGTCCAAATTTGGTGGCCTTGTATGTATGACTCACCTTGACCTCTCTAACTCCAATTTCAGTGGCCCAATCCCTTCCGAAATTTCCCACCTTTCCAACTTGGTTTCACTCAATCTGAGGCAAGAGTCATTTTCAACTGTGACACTAGATACTCTTAGCGTGAACAGAATTTTTCAAAACCTAACCAATCTTAGGGAGCTTGATCTAGCCTTTGTTGATATGTCATCAGTTTTACCTGAGTCCTTCAAGAATTTATCTTCTTCTCTTAGAACTCTTGGACTCTTTTATTGCCAATTGCAAGGAAAATTCCCAGAAAGCATTTTCCACCGACCAAATCTTGGACTTGTAGATTTAAGTTATAACTATAACCTCACAGGTTATCTCTCCAAGTCTAACTTGGAGCAGTCCACTTGAAACCTTGAAGCTGTCTAAGACTAGAATTTCAGTAGATTGGCATCATCTGACAAGAAATTTCAAGACTTTGAGAGATTTGTATCTCAGCAATTGCAGTTTTGTAGGATCGTATCTTGCATCTCTTGGTAACCTCACACAAATCATGCAGTTGGACCTCTCGTCTAACAGTTTTGGTGGCCAAATCCCATGGTCATTCTTTTTAAACTTTGAGAGCCTCGTTTACTTGAATCTTGCTCACAACAACTTTGCGGGTCAATTTCCAGAAGTTGATAGGACATCGATCTCTTTGTTATATGCTTTTTCAAAACAACAACTGGTGGGTCGTATTCCTCGACACTTAACCACGCTCTATTTAGATGGGAACCAACTCAATGGAACAATACCATCTTGGTTAGGTAGTTTGCCATCATTGGAGAAGTTATCCCTCAGAAGTAACCAACTCAGTGGTAATATCATTGAGTTCCAATCTCGTTCTTTAAAATGGCTTTTTTTAAGTGATAACAAGCTGGATGGCCTGATTCCAAGATCAATCTATGAACTTGAGAATCTTCAGCACCTTACTCTATCATCCAACAACTTGGGTGGAAATTTGGAGTTTGAAAAGTTTTCCAAACTCCGAAGTCTAAGGCATCTTAATCTTTCCTTTAATCATCTATCCTTGAGCTTCAACCATTTGAGTAACGACACTTGGCCTCAACTTGAGTTACTAGATTTGTCGTCTTGTAACATAAGTGAGTTCCCATACTTTCTAAGAAGCTCACAAAATTTGGAGAGTTTACAGCTTTCCCACAACCGAATCCAAGCGGACATTCCCAAATGGTTGTTGGATTTGGGGAAAGATTCATTGTTTTATTTAGATCTTTCTCACAACTCTTTGACTGGAACTGTAGGACAACTTCGGTGGAAAAATCTTTTATATCTTGACCTTCGCAACAATTCGCTCCAAGGAGAGCTCCCAATTCCACCACCTTCCACACATTACTTTTTCATATCAAACAATCAATTCACTGGAGAGATGCCTCCAACAATCTGCAGCCTGAGTATGCTTCAAATCCTTGATTTGTCTAATACTAAATTGAGTGGAAAAATTCATCAATGCATAGGGAGCTTTAGTCAAAGCCTCTCCGTTTTGGATCTACGGAATAATAAATTTCATGGAGTGATTCCTCAGACATTTTATGAGGGAAACGTTTTGAGAAATCTTGATCTTAATGGAAATCAATTGGAAGGATCGTTGCCGCAATCTTTGCTAACATGTAGAGAGTTGGAAGTTCTAGACCTTGGAAACAACAGAATTCAAGACACATTCCCAACTTGGATGGAATCTCTTCCAAAGTTGCATGTTCTTATCTTGAGGTCTAACAAATTCTGTGGTGAAATAGGCATTTTGGAAACTAAGTTTCCATTCCAAAAATTACATATCATGGACCTCTCCTACAATCGATTTAGCGGTCCATTGCCAACAAAATATTTTGAACATTTGACGGCCATGATAAACTTGCAAGAACATGGACTGAAATATATGGGAGGGCTCTACTCTCAGGATACTGTGGTAGTGACAATTAAAGGCATCAAATTTGAAATGGGGAAGATCCTGACGTTCTTCACAATTATTGATTTCTCAGACAACAGTTTCACAGGAGAGATTCCAAATGTAATCGGTAAGCTTAAGTCATTGAAGGGGCTTAACTTTTCTCATAATGAGCTTACAGGCACAATTCCACCCTTGTTTGGCGGTTTGAGCAATCTTGAATGGTTAGATCTCTCTTCAAACATGCTTGTTGGTGAGATTCCGGTGCAATTGACAAGTTTGACATATCTCGAAAAGTTCAACGTTTCAGAGAACCAACTTGTTGGACCCATACCTCATGGAAAGCAATTTAATACATTTGAAAATGATACATACATTGGCAATGTAGGATTGTGTGGATTTCCAGTTGCAAAAACATGCAGTCCACATCAATCACCGCCATCATCATTCCAACAAGATGGTGATTTGGAGCATGAGAATGGATTTGATTGGAGGGTAGTGTTAATGGGGTATGCATCTGGGGTGGTAATTGGAATATCTGTGGGATATCTTGTACTCTCTAATGGAACACCAGATTGGCTTGTTAAAGTGGTAGGAAGAAAGCAACGTCGTAGAACTGTGGAAATCACACAGCGATGTGCTTGAAGAAACCATTCCAAAAGTTTATGTATTTTCATATTGTATTTTTATGAATATTGTATTATGTCAAAGCGCCAATAAATATGCATGAATTTAAAAGGATCCTTTTTACTTTTGTTAAAGAAGAGTAATTGTTCGTGCATCTTGTAATTTGCGAAACACAATTGACAAATCAATTCAACTAGTACACGCAATTTGGCTCAAATATGTTATATACTCCTATAATTCTTTTCATTCCAAAAAATACAAGGAAATGAAAAGAATTAAATCACTATATAGCATGCATAATTAAGTAGTATTTGCCCACAAAACTGAGGGTACAATACGAATCAACTTAAGAATTGACTATGACCATGCAATTGACAATTAATTAATCAATTCTGATTGAGGAGTGTACGTAGCATGCCCTTTGGGAGTGCAAGTACAGCTGCAAGTTGTAGCGGTGTACATGTTTCTCAGCTCGATCGTTTGGATAAAGGTACGATGCTTTTTGGCTGATTTTTTTGAGGTGGCAATAAAAAAAACAAACAACGAAAAGTTTTGATACCTCTTTAAAAATCCAAACAAATTTTTTCTCCTTATCCAAAATTTTTTGAGGTCCACACACAAAATGTGAATCATATTTGGACAAGTTTTGACTAGTAGGAATTGGAGGCAAAACGTGAAAACCATTTGAACACTTAATGCCATCATTTTTTTTTTAATTTTAACTAGAAATACCACCTTTCCCCAAAAATTTTGTCAAATATCACCTATAAATATATACTTATTGCCCACTTATCGGCCAAATAACACTTTTGGTTCAGTTTTTGGTTTCTCTCAGCTATCTCGTCGCTCTCTCTCTCGACTCTATCTCATAGTTCTCTCTTTCTCTCTCTCTCTCTCTCTCTCTCCAGCTAACTACACCTCTTCTCAAGAAGAAGAAGATCAAGAACAACCTACAAAACCCAGAGCTTTGCCCTCAAAACCCAGTTCTTCCTCTTCCTCTCTGTTTTCTTCTCCACCCAAATCCAAACTCCAACTTTGTCTCTCTTCGAATCCTTTCTGCAACCTAAACAAACCCAAACAAAACCATCTTTTTTGAATATGACAGCATGTCTTGGCATTAGGTGGCCATTGTTTGAGCATTTTGGTCTAATTTTGGGCTTTTTTGAAGTTAGGGTTTACATGCCCTCTTCAAGAACAGCTTCTCCAGAAAATGAATTGTTGGGAATATGTAAGTTTTGATGTTGAATTGAATTTGATTACTTAAATTGAAATTGTGATTGATTTCGTCTGTAACAACAATGTATTTATTCTTTGTCGATTGATTCTTGCATTTGGTATTAGGATTTTCTATGAACTTGTTATGATTATATTATAGTGAGGTAGCATTGTTGATTTGCTATTGTAATTGTATTGTGGTTTTATTGCGATTGTATTGTCGTGGTATTGCTTTTGTATTGCTATGGTATTGCTATTATATTGTTATAAATATCAACATCTCCAGGATAGAGTTGCTCACAAAATTATTTAGAAGAATATATTGCTTTGCTTCAACTCTACTTGAAGGAAAGATGGGTTGGTTGTGCCTCCTCTTCCTGCTCTTTACTACTTGTCAATTCAACTCTACTTGTTCATCATCATCTAACTCTTCCTCTTCTCTTTCTTCAGGGCATTTATGCCATCCCCACAAAGAAATCTGCTTTGCTTCAATTCAAAAACTCCTTTTCTATTGATACCACTTCTGAACGTGAATTATATAATGGTACAACTCTTTATTCTAATAGTACAATTACTTGGGAGAAAGACAAGGATTGTTGCGCGTGGAGTGGAGTCACTTGTGAAAAGATGACTGGTCATGTGATCGGTCTCAACTTTCATTTTGGTGGGCTTCAAGGCAATATCCATTCCAATAGCAGCTTATTCTCTCTTGGCCATCTCAAGAGGCTAGACCTCTCTTATAATGATTTAAGAGGTTCCCCAATTTCATCCAAATTTGGTGGCTTTGTACGTATGACTCACCTTTACCTCTCTTACTCCAATTTTAGTGGCCCAATCCCTTCCGAAATTTCCCACCTTTCCAACTTGGTTTCACTCAATCTCTCGCATTATTCATTCTCAGTTGTGAGACTAGATACTCTTAATTTTAACAGAATTGTTCAAAACCTAACCAATCTTAAGGAGCTTTAACTGAACCAGGTTGACATGTCATCAGTTGTACCTGATTCCTTCAAGAATCTCTCTTCTTCTCTGACAACTCTTGGACTCCGTTATTGCCATTTGCAAGGAAAATTCCCAAAAAGCATTTTCCATCGACCAAATCTTCGACTCTTAGATTTAAGGTATAACTATAACCTCAGAGGTTCTCTCCCCAATTCTAACTGGAGCAGTCCACTCGAAACCTTGAAGCTCTCTCAAACTAGAATTTCAATAGATTGGCATCGTCTGACAATAAATTTCAAGTTTTTGAGAGCTTTGTATCTCAGCAATTGTAGTTTTGTAGGATCATATCTTGCATTTCTTGGTAACCTCACACAAATCATGAGGTTGGACCTCTCGTATAACAGTTTTGGTGGCCAAATCCCATGGTCGTTCTTTTTAAACCTTGAGAGCCTCGTTTACTTGAATCTTGGTGGCAACAATTATGTCGGTCAGTTTCCAGAAGTTGATAGCAACTCGACATCGATCTCTTCTTTATATGATTTTTCAAAACAACAACTGGTGGGTCATATTCCTCAACACTTAACCATGCTCCATTTATATGAGAACCAACTGAACGGAACAATACCATCTTGGTTAGGTAGTTTGCCATCATTGGAGTATTTATTCCTTAGACGTAACCAACTCAGCGGTAATATCATTGAGTTCCAATCTCGTTCTTTGCACTTCCTTTATTTAAATGATAACAAGTTGCATGGCCTGATTCCGAGATCAATCTTTGAACTTGAGAACCTTCGATCCCTTGATCTATCATCCAATAACTTGAGTGGCACTGTGGAGTTTGAAAAGTTTTCAAAACTCCAAAGCCTTTCTTACCTTGGTTTTTCCTCTAACCATCTATCCTTGAGTTTCAACCATTTGAGTAACAACAGCTAGCCTCAACTTTCGACCCTAGCTTTGTCGTCTTGCAACATAAGTGAGTTCCCATGCTTTCTAATAAGAGCCTCACCAAAATTGGTCCGGTTAGACCTTTCCTACTACCGAATCCAAGCTGACATTCCCAAATGTTGGTTGGATTTGGGGAAAGATTCATTGACGTTTTTGAATCTTTCTCATAACTTTTTGACTGGCACTGTAGGGCAACTTCGGTGGAAAAAACTCCAGTATCTTGACCTTTGCAACAATTCTCTCCAAGGAGAGCTTCTAATTCCACCACCTTCCACATATTTTTTTTTTTTCCATATCAAACAATCAATTCACTGGAGAGATGCCTTCAACGATCTCGCAGCCTGAGTTTACTTTGAATCCTTGATTTGTCTAATAATAGATTGAGTGGCAAAATTCATCAATGCATAGGGAACCTCAGTCGGAGCCTCTTTGTTTTGGATCTACGGAATAATAAATTTCATGGTGTGATTACTTGGACATTTTCTAAGAAAAACCTTTTGAGAAATGTTGATCTTAATGGAAATCAGTTGGAAGGGTCGTTGCCGCCATCTTTGTTCACATGTAAAGAGTTGGAAGTTCTAGACCTTGGGAACAACAAAATTCAAGACACATTCCCAAATTGGCTGGAATCTTTTTCCAAGTTGCAAGTTCTTATCTTGAGGTCTAACAAATTCTATGGTGAAATAGGCATTCCGGGAACTAACTTTCCATTCCAAAAATTTCGTATCATGGACCTATCCTACAATCGGTTTAACAATCTCTTGCCAACAAATATGACGGCCATGATAAACTCGCAAGAACATGAACTAAAATATATGGGAGAGGGCTACTATCAAGACAGTGTGGTAATGGCAATTAAAGGCAATGTAATTGAAATGGCGAAGATCTTGACTTTCTTCACAACTATTGATTTCTCAAACAACACTTTCAGATGAGAGATTCCAAACGTAATCGGTAAGCTTAAATCATTGAAGGGGCTTAACTTTTCTCATAATGAGCTTTCAGGTACAATTCCACCATCATTTGGCGATATGTGTAATCTTGAATGGTTAGATCTGTCTTCAAACAAACTTGTTGGTGATATTCCGAAGCAATTGACCAATTTGACATCATTATCGCAGTTCAATGTTTCAAAATTCAACTTGTGGGGCCCATACCTCATGGCAAGCAATTTGATACATTTGAAAATGATTCATATACAGGATTATGTGGATTGCCACTTTCTAAAACATGCGGTGCACATCAATTGATCAATGCATAATTCTGTATCATTTTGTATCAATCTACCCTATTGTTTGGTTATGTTTTTAAATAAAACTTGTGCTTTTAATCCATTTTGTGTTTGTTATTCAGTTCATTGAGCTCTAGGTAGCACTTGAGGCATTTGAAGCAAAATGGAGCAAAAACGTGAAAAAACTGGAGACTGGGTTAGAATTTCATTTTGGACCTATCTTCTTCATCCGAGCTTGGATTGGGCCAATACTTGTGTGGTTGGATCAGACACATTCTGAGCTTCACAATGGACATCTTAAAGTCGTTATTTGATTTAGCCAAGCCCAATTCGTAAGCCCAAGAAGTTGTTCATCATGCTGACTTACCAGATGAGCTCATTGGATGCTTGGTCATAGTGAGCTAGGCATGAGCTATTGTTTCTGGTTGGAAGCTTGGTCATGCTGACATGATGATGAGCTAGGGCTGCTGGTGGGATTTATTGGTGAAGTGCAGCAACCAATTCAGATTTTATAATACAAGTGTTGTATGCATTAGCGATATTGAATTTAGATTTATCACTCCCCTCTCCCTATAAATACCACTCCCATTCCACATTCAAGACACACAAAAATCCTGGAATTCACAATCCCTCTCTTCCAATTCCTAGCAGACCACTCATCCCAGCACCATCCCCTCTCAAACCTTCATCAACCACAGCCTCATACACTCTCCCACAGATCACTCCATCCTCCACCATTCCATCAATTCCCAAACACAATCCACACCATCTACACCACTCTTCATCTCTGGTTGCATCATATATGGTGGAAGCTGTGAGGAGCTCTTCAACAACATAATTCGTTCTTCACGGGTTTTTCTTACTCTCTCCATGTTTATTATGATTCAAATGTATTTTCCATTAATGGAGTGTAACTAATTCCCATAACTAGGGTTTCAATGTAACCTGACAAGACAATTTCATGTTTTCAAGTTAATGTTACCCTTTGTTGATTACTTCTAATTTTCTGGTCTCATTCACTTGTTCTTAGTTGAATCTTTATGCATGTTTAAATAACTGGCCACTATGAACACATGTATGTTGGTTATCTAGTTCAAGTTTACATAAACACCATATGACTCTTGAACCGATTAGTGAATGAGTGGGTAATGCATTTAGGACAAACACCATGTTTAAATGTTTACTTGGTTCCTATGTGTTCTTCTTAAACTTAATGGATTCAGATTCATAACTTAGACTAAACACCATAGCTAAGTTGTGTTTTCTGAGTACTTGATTAAAACCAAACACCATATGGATAATCATACATAAGAAAGAACGAACTCCAGAAATTGTAATCAACTTAGGTGATTGTTAACTTGTAGCTTGAAATTGGATTGTCATGGTGAAGTTGAAACCCTAGTGCTTGTCTCCTTTGTCTCTAAAATTTCTAAAACATCTACTTGCTGGTCACTTGTTGTTTTGCATTCCCTTTTTGCAGTTTTGATTCCAACAAACTCAAAACAACTTCATTTAAATTCTGTTTAGTCTTAGGGTTACTTGTGAGTCTAAGTAGTAGTATTAAGTGTCTTTCATCCAAGTCTCTGTGGAACGACCTCATGCTTGCATTCCTATACTATAATTGGTTCGCGCATTTGCTAGAAATAGATAGAGTAAAATCTGTCCAACAAGAAATTGGCGTCGTGCCGGGATCGGTAACATTGTTTGATCCTATTTGGTTTTCCTACTTTTTATTATTTTTATTTTTTGTATATAACTAGACAGTTTCATGTTTTAAAGTTAATGACGTTAATTGACAAGTTGTGTTTGTAGTCCAACGGACAAGGACAATTGCCTGACAAGCAAGAGAACTGGGTCGTCTATTGTGAAGTAAAGACGACGGTTTTTTTAAAAAGGGTCGTCTATTGTGAAGTAAAGACGACGGTTTTTTTTTAAAAAGGGTCTTCTATTATATGTAAAGATGACGGTTTTTTTAAAAAGGGTTGTCTATTGTGAAGTAAAGACGACGGTTTTTTTTTAAAAAGGGTCGTCTATTATATGTAAAGATGACGGTTTTTTTTTTTAAAAAGCGTCGTCTTTTAAAACACGCTAAAAAAAGGCCGCTTAAGTGAATTCGCGCTCGACAAATTTTCAAAATTTCCCCCGTCTTTGAAAACCTTATCTCTCATTAACAAGCATCGTCTTTTAAAACACGCTAAAAAAAGGCCACTTAAGTGAATTCGCGCTCGACAAATTTTCAGATTTTCCCCCATCTCTTGAAAACCTTATCTCTTCCTCCTTGAAACCCTCCTGAGCTCTCTAAAACACCCTCGCTCGCTCAAACACTGTATTATCTCAAATTCTCTCATGAACCTTTCAGAAAACCCTCTCTTACACATCGATGAAGCACATCTCCCTCTCGTTGTCCACCAAACTAGCCGAGATCGCCATCTCCGTCACAATGTTTAGGACACCGAGTTCGCCAAGATCGCCATCTCCATGACACCATTCAGTCCATCGAGCTCGCCCCGTTCGCCATCTCCCTTCCTCGTTGCGACCATTTTTAAGCCCCCAAATGGATTCTCATCTTCCATTTTATGAGCTTTAGATTAGATTTTCTACCTCGTTGACCAGAAAGGTACAAAGCTACTTTTCTAGGGTTAGCTTAGGATTCTTCTGATTTGCAAGATCCCACATCGACCAACAGAGAGGGGGTGATGTGCCTTATATGTGTGCACACCCGCATCCATCTAGCACGAGGCCTTTTGGGAGCTCACTGGCTTCGGAGTCGTAGGAACTCCGAAGTTAAGCGAGTTGGGGGCCAGAGCAATCCCAGGATGAGTGACCCATTGGGAAGTTGGTAGTGAGCTCCCAGAAACAAAACCGTGAGGGCCGAGAGGGGGGGCCCAAATCGGACAATATCGGTGCTACGGCGGAGCTGATCCTGGGATGTGACATGATTTGATTTCAATTTTTATTTTTTCTTGCTTATGATGGTTGTTTGTGTGAGATATAGGGCTACGATTTGTTTGTTATTTAATTTCAGTGCGTATTGATGTATTTTTTGTGGTTGGATCTAACTTGATTTAAGCTGTATATAGTTCAGTGGTTGCATTTTTTTTAACCTTTTTGCTTTTATTTTGTTCCGAAATTCTAGTTCATATGTTTTTTTATTTTGTATATCTCACTATTACATTATTTTGGCTTGTTAAGCAGTTTCCTAGGCCATGGAAGTGGTTCTAAAGAAGCTACTCCTAGTGGTAAAAGTTGAAGAAATGCAAAGGAAAATTGGTGATGATGAATGTATAGCTCTGTATACATATGGAGAACTTGACTTGAAGGATAATTAGGTATAAGAATTTTGGTGTATTATTGTAATTAGGCTTGCACCTAGCGGCCTTACAGTACATTCATTTTTTAGATTTTATTTTGTTCTATTGTACTCTTGATATTCTGTTTATGAAAGAAACAATTTTTGAGTATATATATGTATGGTGTGGGTAATAGCATATTTGAGTATATATTTTTGATACCATTTGAAACAAGAAAAAAAAACTAAAATGTAAAATTACGTCAGTTTTATAGTTAACAACTGTCGTCTTAAAGCTAATAAACGACAATAATAAACGACGGTTTTCTGAAAGAAACGTCGTCTATTATATGTAAAGACGACGGTTAATTGCCGTCGTAGTTTGACATTCAAAAAGATGACGGTTGATTTAACGACGGTTTGAAAAAGAAAAAGACGACGGTGTTTTCCCGTCGTCTATTTCAATTTTTGTAGTAGTGTCACTTCCATCGTCATTCCAACAAGAGGATGATTTGGAGTATGGGAATGGTTTTGATTGGAAGGCAGTGTTGATGGGGTATGCATCTGGGGTGGTAATTGAAATATCTGTGGGATATCTTATACTCTCTAATAGAACACCATATTGGCTTGTTAAAGTGGTAGGAAGAAAGCAACGTCGTGGAACTGTGGAAATCACACAGCGACTTGCTTGAAGAAACCATTCCAAAAATTTATGTATTGTCATATTGTATATCATTTCTTATGAAAATTGTATTATGTCAAAGAGCCAATAAATATGCATGAATTTGAAAAGAGGATCCTCTTTACTTTTGTTGAAGTAGAGTAATTGCCCATGCATCTTGTAATTTGTCAAACACAACTGACAAAATTGAGGGTACAATACGAATCAACTTAAAAATTGACTATGACCATATAATTGATAATTAATTAATCAATTCTCGTTGAGGAGTGTACGTGGCATGCCCTTTGGGAGTGCAAGTACAGCTGCAATTTCTGGCGGTCTACATCTTTCTCAGCTCGTTTGGATAAGCTGCGATGCTTTTTTGCTGATTGTTTTTAGCAGGCAATGAAAAACATACAACGAAAGTTTTGATACCTCTTAATAAAAATCCAAACAATTTTTTCTCCTTATCCAAACTTTTTTGCACATTTGGTCTACACACAGAATGTGAATCTTATTTGTACAACTTTTGAACATGAGAAATTATACCTACCAAGACCAAAGACTAAATATCAAATCAAAGTCTTGGTTGCAAAATTTTCCAAAAGCTGCTTGCTGATTTTCCATGAAACAAACTCATCACGTACTAAAAATGGTAACTAGTTACAATAATTTCCTAGCTAGCCAACACTGGGACCTACACCCATGTGACAATATAGATGCTTCACCCTCGATGTCAAAAGATGCTTGCTTGCTGATTTTGCAGGAAACAAACTCAAGTACTTGCCATCTTAGCATTGTGGAACTCCTGACATTGCAGGACAACGAAGTTTTGTTAATATCAACGTCTCAAGTATTACATTTTGGAATTTTTGATATAAATTTTTTTTGCATTAAATGGATGGAGAGACTCTCTCTGAGAGAGAGACTATGTGCAGAACATGTGACATTTTTGAACAGTTCAAAAGTTCTAAAAAGAAAAATACAAAGATTAATCCACAACAAGTAACTGTGAGGGTGACATGTTTTGACAGCAAATTGGACAAATTTTAAAAAAATTGACCATAAGTCCTCAATTCGTTACTTTCATATAATTGAAGTCTTTAATTTACTCAAAACAAATCTCAGTAATAAATTCGTGTAATATGTGACGGATAAAAACGAATGCTTACCCTTAATTGGCACTTAATTGCTAAAATTATAAAACTATAAGATTATAATTATCAAAATTGAAATGACATTGAGGGAATTTTTTTGGGGGCAAAATGAGGGAAAAAGGCACAAGCATTCGCAAATATATGTGTGATCCACATTGCCTAATGAGTGGGTGAGTGCGTAGATGTAGTGGCAGTTCTACAGCCAGGGGCAGGGTAGGCAGCTGCCAACCCCAAATTTTTTCACTTAAAAAAAAACCTCACTACTACAGAAAGTGAAAAAGACTACCAGAAAAAGACAACGGTAGAACAAAAAACTGTCGTTGTTTTTAAAAAGACGACGGTAACAAAAAACTATCGTGGATAAGTGACTTAAACAACTAAAAAATGGAAATATTGTTGAGTATTTTTTTTATAATGACGCACACAAATAAAAAAGCGTCGTCTTATTAAAAAGGTTTTCTTCAGAGTTAAAATCTGACCAAAAAATAACGACAGTAGGTATGAATCCACCGACGTAGAAACTAAAGATGACGGTTCACCAAAAAACTGCCATGTTAACTCCTAACTAAAAACGACCAACTGTTCTTATTCAGCGTCGTATAATATTGTGGAATCCACGTCAGTATATTACAAAAGAATGACGTGTTAAATCAATGTACCATGACGCAAGATATTAATTTATCGACTTATTATTTTGGAGTGTACTATGACGGTACCTACAACACTACTGTCGTATTTATTTACCACGTCCTAAGTTCAAATTACCGTCGTATGTTTTCTATTAATACGTCTGCCTTCTTTGTAAGCCGCCGTCTTCTTTTTATTGCTTTTTAAAATTAATTAATGATTTTTTTATTTTGGTAATATCTATCTTAAAACCATCACAAGGAACAACCAAGTATCTCAACTGATCAAGTCAATCCTCAACAACATTTTCGTCTTAAAAGGCAAATCTCTAGAGGTATGATATCTTACCATCCAGATCTTTGGATCCTGATCATAATAGAACCACCAAAGTGAGACAATATTTTAAGAAACCAGAATCTGAACTGACCACGGCAAACTTTGAGAAAGACAATGTTTTGAAAGTTAATGATGTGTGCGTTTTGGTGTCTTTGAGATACACCAAAACGCATACATCATTAACATCCAAATTATTGTCTTTGAGATGTGAGAGAGAGTGATGATGTATGTGTGTATGTGAGAGAGGAAGACGGGCCTCCAGAGAGGTCTGAAGAACTTGGAACCCTAAATGAAAACTGAAACTGAAAGAAAGCGTCAAATTATACAATAAATCTTTAAAACCCACGGCGGTCCTTATACACACATACCGCCGTCTAATTATAAAAATCCACGTCGTTTATTATTTAATGTCGTATAATTTAATGGACTCCACGTCGTATAAAATGTAACCGACGTCGTATAATATTGTAATCCACGTCGGTATATTAAAAAAACGACGTTTTAAATCAATGTACCATGACGCGAGATATTAATTTATCGACTTATTATTTTGGAGGGTACTACGATGGTACCTACAAAATTACCGTCGTATGTTTTCTATTAATACGTCCACCTTCTCTGTAAACTGCCGTCTTATTTTTATTGCTTTTTAAAATTAATTAATTAATTTTTTATTTTGGTAATATCTTTCTTAAAACCAACACAAGGAACAACCAAGTATCTCAATTGATCAACTCAATCCTCAACAACATTTTCGTCTTAAAAGGCAAATCTCTACCTGATCAATATTTAAAAGGCAAGTACATCGGTGTTTCTGCCTTCACCCTCAGCTTGTTCAACTGTTTCTTCCTCTCATATGTAAGCTGGGCACTCTCCTTCCTCTTGTTCTCAAGCTCCTGCACCACGCTTGGTCTTGTGAGGAATCATTCTACAAACCAAAGAAAATTACTGTAATTGAAATCTGAAATGTTCTTTTTCCTGCTTTGGGAAAGAAGAAGTTGAAATCCTAATTGAAAACTGAGAGTTTAAAAACGCGTGAAAAAAATCATATTTAAACAAATTATCGTAAATATCCACGTCGGTTCTATTACACTTAGCGACGTTATATATAATTAATAGACGTCGTTTTTAACAATTGGAGACGTATAAATAAAATTAACCACGTCATCCCGTAAACTAAGGCCAACGACAGTATATAAAAGAACGACGTTGTCATTTTTTGAAAAACTAATTTCTTGTGTAATTAAAAATTTTACACGTCGGTATGGGTAATTCAAACGACGTTCTATACATATTTCACGTCGTTATTGTTGAGTATAAGGTCGTTGTGCAAATTTTAAAATGATGGGTTACATCTTTTTGAAGAAAATACCGTCATGTAATTATATATAAACACGGCGTTTTAGGAAACCTATGAGTCGTTAAAAACATTTACTAGGGCGGTGGAAATATACCGACGTATAATATATAATACTAGGGCGCTTTCTATTAATTGCGTCGTTTTATGAAATAATATATTCAACTTTTTGTCTACCTGACTTACACTTGCACTGTTTCCAAACCCGAGAAAAAATTTCAAGCTCCGAGAGAAAACTTTTCGTCTTTTTTCGTTCTCAAAGCACTGTTGGTGTATCTCATTGTCTTCGTCGTCGTCTCTAACTGAAACACCAAACTCCGAGAGAAAGCTTTCATTGTACGCAAAAGGTAAGCATTTCTCACTATTTTTGTCACATCCCAGGGACCGGCTCCGCCGTAGCACGATATTGTCCGCTTTGGACCCCCCCTCTCTGGCCCTCACGGTTTTGTTTCTGGGAGCTCACGACAACTTCCCAGTGGGTCACCCATCCTGGGATTGCTCTAGCCCCCAACTCGCTTAACTTCGGAGTTCCTAAGAATCCGAAGCCAGTGAGCTCCCAAAAGGCCTCGTGCTAGATGGATGCGGGTGTGCACATATAAGGCACATCACCCCCTCTCCGTTGGTTGATGTGGGATCTTACAATCCACCCCCTTAGGGGCCCGACGTCCTCGTCGGCACACTCGCACCACACGACGGAGTGACTCTGATAATTTTTGTTGTTGTTTTGCATGCTCATACGGTTTTTGTTTTGAAAATCTTTTTACCTTTTTTCTAGCCAAAATCATTTTAATTCTTTCCAAGTTTGATAAAATATATAGACAAAGGGGGAAGGTTTCCAAATTTGAACAAAACTCTGTTTCTACTACTTCAACTAAATAAGACAACGGTAGCTTCTTATTTATGCGGTTAGATTTATAGACCACAACGGTTCGTCAGCGTCCTAGCGTCGTCTGAGAGTTGTTCCACGTTGTTTTTTAAAATGACCATCGTTTTTTTATTTGATTGTCTAAGATATATTCATTGCAGGTTTAATTTCTTTGAACCATGGTTTTTGTTTTTCCTAATTTGATAAAATACAAAGACAAAGAAAGAAGGTTTTGGAACAACTTCACTGTTTTTGTTTTCCATCTTTAATAGACGACGGTATCTTATTATTCACGTCGTGTGAATTTTCATACCACGACGGTATATTAATATTAACGTCATTTGAATTTCAATATCACAACGGTATATAAATATCGCCGTAGACTTATTACGTCTTCTGTTATATTTTTGATGTCGTGTGAATAGAATTACTACGTCCAAAGTTTTTAAAAAACGTCGTTGTTTGAAATTGAAATCTAAAATATTTTCACCTGAATGTCTGAAATCTGGAATCACTTCTCTGTTTTTTGTAATTATATTATAAGATGTCGGTGGTTTAATATTGACGTCGTTTTAATTTATTAACCACGTCGGTGTTTAAGTTAAACATTTATTACGTCTAATGTTATGTTATTGCGTCGTGTGAAATATTATCATACGTTGTGTTTTTATAAATAACCATCGTTGGTTTTCTTAATTTTTTTTTCTGTAATATTTTCACTTGCAGGTTTGATTTGTTTGTAACCATGGTTTCTCAAGACCAAAATAAGGACTCTGGCTCAAAAAAGAATGCAAGTAAGGAGCTTAGTGTTGTAAATCCTCAAGCCAAGTCCTCGAAGAAGAAGAAGTTGGTTTCATCTGCTGAGGCACCGTTTGGGATTGCTTTTTTTTTTCGTCAAAAACCTGGTTCACTTTAAAGTTAAGCAGTTTAGGGTGTTTCGTAAAAATAAAATATCCCGATTATTTTAAAAGCAATAGCCTTTTGACAGCAACTTTTAAAAGCAGGCTCTGGGTTGCTTTTCAAAGTTGCTTTCAAAGAAGCTAAGATGAACATTTAATAAATTTTATTAATTCCCAAAATACCATCATTCATTTTTAAAAATGACACCACCTCCACTTCCACATCCAACTCCACCAATTGCACCACCACATTCACTATCTCCCCAACCACCACCACCACCACCACCACCACCACCACCACCACCACCACCACCACCACCACCACCACCACCACCGACTCCACAACCGCCATCCCGACCACCACCACTACCACAACAACCAACTCCACTTTCATCACCACCTCCACTTCCACATCCAACTCCACCACTTGCACCACCATATTCACTACCTCCACAACCACCGCCACCACCACCACCACCACCACCACATCCTCCTCCTCATCCTCCACCACCACCACCTCCACAACCGCCATCCCCGCCACCACCACTACCACAACAACCAACTCCAACTCCACCTTCATCACCACCACCACCTCTACTCCATCACTACCACTACCACCACATGATTAGTACATAACACTTTTAACATCCTGTATATTTTAGTCATTATTCACAGTTACAACAATTTTATATTAAAATTTACCAAACGGTTTTGACACTGCTTTTTGTACTAACAGCACTTTAAAAATATTGTTTACCAAACATGGAGCTGCTTTACTTTACAGCTAATTATTTTTAAAGCACAGCAGAAGCAACTTTTTAAAAAAGTGACAGCAATCCCAAACTAGGCCTTAGACAGAACCAGGTAGCATGACAACATTTTCTAAGGAGCCAAAGTCATGTCGGGGTATAAGCACAATGCCTCGTGTTGTGAAGAGAAAATATTAGAAAGTCAAGCCTGTTGTTGAGTACAATAAGAGGGAAACCATGTGGCCTTGCACATACTGAGATGCAGTCCTACATTGGAGTGTTGGCACGCTCCAGAGTCCCACTTGTGGACAAGAAATGGGCTGAAATCCCCCAGGCTATAAAAGAGCCAGATTTGGGAAGGCGTTGACATGGCTTTTGTGGTAGGTCAAGGGGTAAGAAACTGGTGTTATCTTTTGCTGCCAAGAAATGGAAGGATTTCAAGTCTACACTAACGAGGCATCATATCCTTCCATTCATTAAGGAGAAGGAGAAATTAAGCCAACCCCCTGAACTCTACAAATTCATAGAGAAAGCTCACTGGGATGCCTTTGTAGCTTCAAGGTTATTTGAAAAATTTGTGTCTGTGCATTTTGAACAATCACAGAGGAGGGAGAAACTTGAGTACAATCATCGATTGTCTCAAAAAGGATATGTTGGTTTGGAGGATCAATTGGTGGAAACCATGCCCGGGGTAGACATTGATCGATCTACCTTATGGAAGAAAGCTAGAGAAGACAAACATGGTAACATCCCGGATCCAAAGGTGGCAGAGAAAGCAAAATTAATTGTAAGCCTACTCACTCTGTTTTAAATTTTTATAAACTGTTATAATTCTTACTACGTTGATAGTTATATTTTTGCGTCGTGTGAATTATATTACGACGTCGCAATGTTTTAAAAAACGTCGTTAAAGGTCTGAATCTGGGATCACCACTATGTTTTTTGTAATTATAGCATAAGACGTCGGTGGTTTATTTCTAGCGTCGTTTGAAAATCATAACCACGTCGGTAGTTAAGTACCTGTCGTGATAAAGGTATGATGACGTCGATTGCTATGTTATTGCGTCGTGTGAAATTATATAATATGTCGTTTTTTATAAATAACCGTCGTGTGTTTTCTTATGCTGACTTTTTTATATATATATTTTTTAGGATGAATTGCAAAAACAAGTCTCTAAAGGCAGTCTTCCTGTATCTGGCAGGAATGATGTGTTGACAATGGCTTTGGGTCCCGAGCATCCAAGGAGAGTTAGAGGGGTAGGTGCTGGGATTTTCCCTAGGCAATACTTCAATTTACCTAGACAACATAGGGTAAAGTTTGCCGATCAATTAAAGGAAAGTGTAAGACTTGTCCTACAAGAAGAGACTTTGAAGATGGAAGCTAGGTCAAGGGAAGAGACTTTAAAGATGGAGGCTAGAACCAAGCAATTGGTAGAGGCTGAGAGGGAAAATTTTCTGAGTCAGCTTTCCCAAATCATCCCCAATTTTGATCCAAGCATGTTGAAACTGAAACCTAGCCCCTATCAAATCCAAGGTCAAGAGCAAAGTCCCAACAATCCAATGTCGGACAAAGCAAGCTGCTCTGGGCTCTTGATGGGAGATCCCTACATTTTGAGAATAATACTTCCAAAAGTGGGGAAAAGCAGGATGAAATGGTAACGTCTTTGAACTTTGAATTCTCTGTTTTTAAAAAAATCTGTTAGACGTCGTTATTGTGAATCAAAGTCGTTAGACTTGCAACACAACAACAGTTTACATTTACCGCTGTTTGAAAGCACGTACCACGACGACTTTATTAATAAACCGTCATTTGGATTGCAATACCACGTCGTATTTAGTTGACTTGTTTTATACGCCATTAGACGTCGTTATTTTTGAAAAATTTATTGTGATTTAGACGACGCTTTTAGTCCTTACCGACGTAATAGATAAATCCCCACGACGTTTGTTATTTATCGTCGTTTAATGTTTGTTAGACGTCCTTAATTCTTACATACCGTCTTATGTTATGCCTTACCACGACGGTTTAATTTAATTTTTTTTACTTTTTGTACAATCTGTCTTATATATATTTCTTCATTTCTTAAAACAGAAATCTAGGGATGTAGAAAAGTAAGATGAAAAGGTAAATTCTCATAACTTTTCCTTTTTCATTGGTTTTTCAATTTTTAGACATCGAAATTTTCTTGCAACCGTCGTTTGTTTTAAATTTCCAAGGCAGTTTTTTTTTAATTGAATTTTAAATTGTTGTACATGCTTTCTTATATATCTCTCTTTATTTATTAAAACAAAAATCCAGTGGTGGAGAGAAGGAAGTTGTGGTAAATTGCATTTGAATTAGACGTCGGAATTTTTTTTATACGACGTAATAAATTTTCACCACGACGGTGTTTTTTTACTGCGTGTAAATTATTTTCAGACAACGTTGTTTTATTTAAACTGTCGTGTTTAGTGAAGTACCACGTCTTATGTTTGTTAGACGTCCTTAATTCTTACATATCGTCTTATGTTATGTCTTACCACGATGGTTTAATTTAATTTTTTTACTTTTTGTACAATCTGTCTTATATATATTTATTTATTTCTTAAAACAGAAATCCAGGGATGTAGAAAACCTTTTTCATTGGTTTTTCAATTTTTAGACGTCGAAATTTTCTTGCAACCATCGTTTGTTTTAAATTTCCAAGGCAGTTTTTTTTTAATTGAATTTTTAAATTGTTGTACATGCTTTCTTATATATCTCTCTTTATTTATTAAAACAGAAATCCAGTGGTGGAGAGAAGGAAGTTGTGGTAAATTCATTTTCTATAAATTTTGCATTTGAATTAGACGTCGGAATGTTTTTTACATGACGTAATAAATTTTCACCACGACGGTGTTTTTTTTACCATCGTGTAAATTATTTTCAGACGACGTTGTTTTATTTATACCGTCGTGTTTATTGAATTACCACGTCATTTTATTTTTGCTTTATTTCTTTAAACAGAATATTGAAGTAGTTGATTATTCAAAGCTGGAGGAGCCATCTTCTTTACAATCCCTCTGTGCCTATGTGGAAACGACACTAAAGCCTCAAGAGAAGGCTATGACCTTTACAATTGAGAATGAGGTGTTTGGTGATGATCGTACTACCTTCATCTTGCATGAAGATATTACACGGTTTGCATGCATGGAAGAAATTGGGGCTCCTGTGGTTGCAGTATATATGAGGTTTGTCATTATCAAATATTCATTTCACATTTATGATCGTAATTCCTTTCTGTTGAAAAAAAAAAGTCATGTAATCATTTCATATATATATTTAGGTGCCTATTTGATAATTTGAAAGCTGCAAATATGTTGAACATGGTTGGCCTCATCGAATCCTGCTCCAGTTAGTGTCAACGCTGGGTCATTAACTGAAAGATCACGTCTGGTAGCCAATCGACTTCAGAGGACAGATGGTAAACAGATTTTCCTAATGCCTTACAATCCAGGGTTAGTCTCCTTAATAGGATTTTGGTTGTATGATGCACTGCGTTTAACAGGATTTTCCTAAACCTTTATATTTATTTTGTGCAGCCGTCATTGGGTCTTGTTCATTGTGAGAGCAAAGAAAGAAACTGTCTATTTTCTGGATCCTCTGCTGGAAATCGAGTGGTTGATGAGGAGGCAAAAAACATATTGAACAGTGCTATCAAAATATATAATTCACACATAGGCAGACAAGGCCGTAAAGCAACCATTTGGAAAACCCTACCAGGTACACCAAAGCAACCAAGCAGTGTAGAATGCGGCTATTATTTTATGCACTTCATGAGAGACATCATCATGGATCCTTCCCTGGAGTTTGAGAAGATGGTAAGAACAAAATTTTCAGATTTATTTTATGTGATTTTTTGTATTATCAACGACGGTAAATTCAAAATACCATCGTTGCATTCACATATACTACGTCCGTAATGAAAAATAGCGTCCTCTGTGGATATCGAATTTTTGCTTATTTATAAAGCTTAATACTCATTGTTTATCAACGAAGGTAAATTCAAAATACCGTCGTTGCATAGATATACTACGTCAGGAATGAAAAATAGCGTCGTCTGTGGATATCGAATATTGAATTTCTGTTTATTTATAAAGCTTAATAATCATTGTTTATGGATTGCAGTTTACGAAAGGAAAAGATCAAGCGTCATACCCCCAAGCAGCCATTGATGAAGTCAGGAAAGAATGGGCAGAGTTTGTTTGCCTTCATATGGAGTAGAGGATTTTTAGAACACTTAACATTTTTATATAATGTACACATTTTGTTAGAATTAGTAAAGTTTTTGTACAAATTTTGTTAGAATTAGACAAGTTTTTGTACAAATTTTGTCTATAATATACATCCTTTTTTTCCCTGAAAATTTGTTGAGGTTTTCATATTTAAAAAAAAGAAATTGCATTTTTTCTCAGAAAATTTGTTGAGGTTTTCGTATTTAAAAAAAAAAGAAATTGCGTAACCGACGTGTAATAATGTTCCAACGACATAATTATATCAAACACCGTTGTCTGATGGAGTACAAACATTGCTTAAAAATAAAATGACTATACATTAAAAACACGACTATACATTACATTACAGACGACGTCTAAAGTTAGTATAGGTGACGTTTATTGCACGTTCCATTTATTATAACTGACGTTGTACAGAATAACAACGTCATCGTTTAAAATATAACCGACGGAAAATAAAATTTACACGACGTTCTTGGTTCTACAGATGACGTTGTTTATATGAAATTAAACGACGATAAGTTAATTTTCTGAGTGGTGTTTTTGGTTTAAACAATGTTGTTTGTGTGAAAAATTCGCCATGGTTTTGCGTTTAAACGACGTCCTGTTTACAAGTATGTCGTTTATTACAATTTACAACGTTTTTAATTTCTTAACACTGACGTGGTCTGTTGGTTTTTGTAAGAATATTTTATTCTAATTTATTCAAAAAATTTATAATAAATTTAAAATAGATCAAAAAAATGCAACGTCAACTCCTATGAAATCATTGATATATTTTCTTCCCCCTTAAGCTTAAAAAAATGCAGTTTGAGTAATACAAATTTAAAATGACCACCCAAAAAAAAATTGTTTTGATGAGTCACAACATCACTTATAGTTTGATGGTTTAGGATTTAGGGTTTAGGGGGTTAAAAGTTTATTTTTGGGATTTAGGGTTTATGGTTGTTATATATTAGGCTGTAAAACAACAAACCCTTTTCTAAAATAATTTATAAAAAATATAAAATTTAGGGTTTAGGGTATTAATTTTTAACGACAGTGTTTTTGTTTTCCGTCGATGATTTACGAAGAGCGTGTTGTGTAGATTTAGCTGCACCAAAATGGATTCAGCTGCATCCTCAACTTGTGATACTCGCAAGTGCACGAGCCGTTCGGTAGTATAGCATATGTAAGTGCGAGGTCGATTCCACAGGGATTGGTGATTGAATGATCTAATTCAGTTTTCCTACACAAAACAGAAATGAAAACAAAAGAAGTAAAAAGGTTTTGTACAACACTTGAGAACATGGAGACTTTTGGAAGAGAGGAGAGATGTGTTTAAGAAAGAGAAGGGAGGAGTATTTGGGAACATTGAGAATTTGATGAAGGAATGGGAGAAGTGTTTGGGAAGTGTTTGAGAATATGGAGACTTTTGGAGAAGAAAGGAAAGTGGTGTTTGAGAACTTTGTGGATTTTGGAAGAGCATGTGTTTGAGAGCTTTGAGAAGGGAGAAGAAAGTGTTTGGAAAGTGTTTGGAGAAGAGAAAGGTGTTTGTGAAGTGTTTGAGAACTTTAGAGAATTTTGGAAGAGAGATGTGTTTGAGAACATGGGGAATTTGGAAGAGAAAGGAAGGTGTTTTGAGAGCTTTAGAGAATTTGAAATAGAATAGAGAAGTGTTTGGAGAATTTAGAAGAAAGAAAATTTAGTAAATGATCTTATTACAACAATTGAGAACTACAAAGGGAAACTAAGAGAATTTGAGGGAGATAAGGGAAGGGAGCTCTAGAGAAGTGTTTGAGAGCTCCCCCCCTTGGGGGTGGGTTTACAAGCTTAGAGAACTTCCCTATTTATAGGCCTAGGGGAAGTGAAAATCTGAATTATACAATAGAGTTCACTAACCACACTCACTTCACCAACTTACAACACTTAATTCACCTAACACACTATTGCATTTGAAAACAATTCTTCTTGTCATTAAGCTTAGTGTTGCATCATCCACTTCAACTTCAATTAATTCATTTGGCTGCTGAAAAATTCCACTCAAAAATAGGTATTGAATATGCTTCACCAAACTTTCCCACAATCAACAACACTTCATCATGCATATGTCATGCATGACAATGCATTGCAGCCAGCTTGTGGGCTCGTTTTGGGCTTGTGGCTTCATCCTGAAAAATCTGGAAAAATATGGATCTTGAAGTTCTTTGAATTATCTTTCCAAGCATATGCAGCCCAACTCAAGGAAAAATCGGGAAGACCTTCAAATGTGATTTTTGGCCCAGTAACGCAGATGCTGCCGAATTTGACCTTAAGTTTCCAAAACATGTATAACTTTCTGTAGAAGACTCGGAATCATGAACCGTAAAATTCTACAGAAAATAGACTTCCGTATCTTTCCAATGATGTATGGCTCATCATCTGGTTCTTCTTGAGCAAGTACATTCCAATCCGTGAAGTTGACTGATCTGCAGACACCGTTTTGAGCTAACTTATCTCCAAAATGCAATTAGTGAGTCTCAAGCTTATAACACTGAAACAAGCACAAAACTTATTAAACGCACAAGTTTAACTCAAAAACATAACCAAATCATAAGTTAAAAGGATACAAAATGATATGTAATTATGCACCGATCAAATACCCCCAAACCTAGATTTTGCTAGTCCTCGAGCAAAACAAAAAGAAAACAAAGACAAAAACAAACAAGAAGTTAACTAGACCACTTTCGTAGGTAACTCGATTGCATTTAGCGTATGCAACAAGCCTTTAAACCTCTAGGCATCCCTAGTAGGAGGAGTTGTGTCTCCTGAGGGTTTAACAGATTAAATACCCACAAACGTTTTACTAACTCTACAAAACAAAGTAGTTAGAAAACTTATTAGAATTTGTTAGTACTTTAAGCAAAATAACAAAAACAAACATAAAAGCAAAAACAAAAATAAAAATAAAAACAAAACAAAAATAAGACTCAAAACAATCTTCCCGAACATTTCTGAATAGAAATGACTCATGCACATGACTCAAAAGTTTTAACAATAAAAGCTCAATTTAGACATTATTTACAAGGCGGCAAAGTTCAAAACATAATTGGTAAATGAAAGAAAAGGTTTACATGTAGGCTCAAAATGGTTAACAATGGAAAATCATGCTTAAGCATGCATAAGGTTAGCTTGAAAGGCACAAACGATCCAAAGAGAGCCTTAATATCATTTCTTAAATGTCATGAAATCAAATTGCATAAGAATAAATGACTTTTAAGTGTTCAACCAAATCAATGAATAATGAGATCAAACAACAACTTAGATGACAAGAAACTAAGAGTATGTATATAACACTCAAGAAATGAAGTACAAGGCTCAAAAGCTCACTTTATATGGTTGGTTATATAAGTCTAATTTATGCTTCATACAATTCTTTAGATCATGCAAATCCTTTAATTGGAAAATTATGAAACAAATGGCAAGTGTAAAGAAGGTTTCAAACATATCATGCTAGAACAATGCCAAATTTATTTATTTAGTTATTTCAATTTAAATTTTTACTCTTTTTTTTATATATATAAATTAATTTTTTTTAATAAAATAAAATAAAATCCAATTTTTATATAAGTCATGCAAACATTTATCACAATCTCATCATATGTGTTCGGAAAGTGACTCAAACAAAACAAACAAAACATGACTCAAAATAAAAGAAAAACAAGCAATAATTTTTTTAAAATTTTATATATATATAATTAAAAAAAAATTTAGGAAAAACCAAATTTATTTGCTAAACTTTAATACCCCCAAACCTATAAATGAACATTGTCCTCAATGTTTAAAATTTAGGCACAACCAATGTTATAACAAGAAATGAAAGGTACTAAAGTAAATAAAAAATCATAAAACACACAAGAATTAAATAAAATACAATAATTACAAAAATAAAAATTACAAAACAAACAAATAAAAATAAAAATGAAACAGTAAAACACTCAAAACAGTAAGCCCTAAACAGATAGTCATATGCAAACTGAAACCCAAAACAAAAACAGCCCAAAGCCCAAAATGAAATTAACCCAACAACGGTAAAACTTGACCCAAAATGAAATCCGAAGCCCACACGTTTCAATTTATTGTTTATTTTTTACATTTAATATTTTATTAATTTTTTTTTTTGAAGCGCGAAGGTGAGATTTCTGGAAAGAGATAATGTGGTCCTTGATGTTTCGAGAGAGCGAGACACGTGTTGACAAGTAGAGGCACCGTATTTTTCACAAGCGGAAATTACGGGCTCATGGAAAGGCGCAAAGACTTTGTTGAACGCGTCCGTTCAGACAAAGCAAAGTCGTGATAAATGAGTTAGGTACAATTGGAAAACGCGAAGGTTGTGGGACTCAAGGACTGCTGGAGATTCAGAAAATGCTCAGGTGCTGCAATGGCTAGGGTTTGTCAAAGACTATGTCTATAAGAAGGAAAAAGAAGGGGAAAAAAAACAAAAAACAAAAACTCAGAAACTCGAAAGAAAAAAGAAGCAAGAAAAAGAAAAAGTGAGAAATCAAATGGCCTCTTCCTACCCATTTTCGTTGGATCTCAACCTAGCTCCACCAACTCAGACATGGGGCCAAGCAGCGGCACCAGTATGGGTACCCTACTTTGCCTCCGCAAGGGGGTCCTGTGACTGTCAATGACTCAATACTCCTGGACAACGATGTTGCCATTGGAGTTGGTAGAAATTTAGTGACTCCTAAAGATATACGTGTGTTCGGGACAAGGGATGACAACTGGGTCACGAGTGATGCCCTGGCACTGAGCGTGCAGAGTACAGCATGTGTTGCAAGTTTGGGTCATCGCCTACTTGCGAAGTCCCATGAGGTAGAGATTCTGAAAGGTCAGTTAGCGGCGGAGCGAAGTATGGTTGAAGAGTGTCAGGACTGCTATAAAAAGCTTGAAAAGGGAGAGGGCAAGGATAGTGGAGGTGAATCGACACCAGCTAGAAGTATTACGGGACGAGAATAAAAACCTAACAAAGATGGTAGAGTTGTATTCTCGCGACATGAGAAAGCAGCTGGAGGACCTAGACCGACCGGGTAAACGCAAGCAAGCAGAATCGCGAGAGTAGTTATGCTCAAGCTAAGATTGCGATCTTTGGGAGCTCAAGTGGTGAGCCCCAAGAGGCTGTACGTGAAGCCCCGGAAGAGGACAGCCAGAGGGCCAAACTCAAAGCTCCTATGGTCGAGACACCTAGCGCTATGAAGAAATGATTTCTACTGTTTTTATTTTTTGGTTGTTTTTGTAATTTCGTTATTTTGTTTCGGAAATAAAAGAGGAAGGTTGCAGAAAGAAAAATAAAAAGAAAAAGAAAGAGAAAAAGAAAAGACACTTCCCAACTAAAATAAACCAAAGACGACAAACGGAAAGAAAACACATTTCCTTAACTAAAATAAGACAAAGGTGATAGCCGAAAGGGAAAGGCAAAAACACAAAACACTAGAAAATGAAAGTAACGGGCAAAAACATAAAACACCCGAAAACACGGAAAAAAATAAAATAAAGTAAAGTAAAGTGAAAGTTAATGTGCTCCCCCTTGAAGCGATTAGGTCAGACATGCCCGGGAAATCCGAAATGGTGTTGGCTCTCTCTCATCAGCATATGCCTATTTAAACCACATCTCTCCAAGCGGATGATACCCAGTATTTCTTCCTGCAAACTCAAGGAAAAACATCAAAAAATTCAGAAGCAAAACAAATGGCATCCTCATGCACTCACCTTGATGATCTCAACCTTGACCTCTCACTTGCACCACCGAATGCCCAGATAAGGGCTCCTCCAAACCCTGTCTTCCCAAACTCCACATATCATCACGGTACGGCCTCAAATTTTGCTGAGGTAATACCGAACTTTTCTGAGGCGGTCCAGAACGGAGCGTGTGCTGCTGGGCAGCATGATTGGCAGTAAACTCACATCGGCAGGATCATCCTGCATGTGGCATAGAGGTCCGACAAGGCTGCAGCGGAGGAGTCCCACAATTTAACAGTGCTCCATGCGGTCTCGGCTACCAATTTAGGCATGCGATTGTTGGCGAGAACACGGGAGTGTGCCGAGCTGAGCGAGGAAGTAGCTTCCTTGAAGGCTATGATGGCGGACTTGCAGAAGCGGCTCTCCTGTGCCAATCAGCATGTGGAAGCATTGCAGAAAAAGAATGAGGACCATGTAGAGCTGCTGGAGATTCTACAAGTGCGAGAAAATAGAGGCATGCCATGAAGATGAAGATGAAGATGAAGATGATGTTATTGTTGTTTTTGTTTTGTTTTTTTTAAAACTTTTTGTTGTTGTTTGTAATGTAACCTTTGAAGTGAAATAAAAATGTGTTTTTAACACTTAGAAATAAACTAACTAACCACACCACGTAAATAAATACATAAACTAACTTAACAAAACAAAAAACAAAAAAAAAACAAAAACAAAGACTATACAGAAAAAGAGAACAAAGAAAATAAAATATATAAATAAATAAAAAACTTGATTTAAAAACACAAGAAAATACAAGCAACTCACGGATGACCAGTTAAGGGCCTCAGAAAAACACAGCCAGGGGATCCGGGAAGGTTGGAGGGGTCACAATGGTCCCTCTTAAAACCCAAACTTTTTAGACACCGAAGGTGTCGCCTAAAGAACTCCTAGACACTGTATTGACGGAAGTGCTTACCTGGAGTTACCATAAGTCAGCTCATATAAAAAATCTTTTTCAATTTTTTATATATTTTTTATTTTTTTTTTATTTTTTATAAAAAAGAAACATAAATTTAAAATAATAACAAGCAAAGAGAAAGGATTGAAATGCTCCCCCTTGAAGCGATTAGGTCGAGCGTGATGCAATTGGAGGTCGCGACTTCTCCCACTGCTCCACACTTCCCATTCTTATGATTGAGGTTGCCATCTCTCTCCATTTTTATTGAGCTATTTAAATTGCTAGAACAAGCACAAACAAAAACTTGAAACAGAATTAAAAGGATTAGGAAATAAATAAATAAAAACTAAAAAAAGAAAAGGAAAAATCAACACTTCCATGCTTCAAAATAACAAGCAACAAAGTAAATCAAACTAGCTTATGGAGTTCGTTCTTTCTCAAATATGATTATCCATATGGTGTGTGGTTTTAATCAAGTATTCAGAAAAAGCATTTAGCTATGGTGTTTAGTCTAAACACAAATTCCATGCCCATTAAGAACAAGAAGAACAATAAAGAACCAAGTAGAATTTAAACATGGTGTTTGTCTTCAATATCTACCCATTCATTCACTAATCAGTCCAAGAGTCATATGGTGTTTATGTAAACTTGAACAAGATATTTAATTAAAAACAAGTGAATGAAACCATAAACAAGAAATAATCGACATGCTACTTGAACCTTTTTCTTTTGTATTGTGTAAGCTGGGACTCAAACCCAGTTCTCTTGCTTGTCAGGCAATTGTCCTTGTCCGTTGGACGATCCCCGGCAACGGCGCCAAAAACTTGTTGTGTAGTTTTAGCTGCACCAAAATGGATTTAGCTGCATCCTCAACTTGTGATACTCGCAAGTGCACGAGCCGTTCGGTAGTATAGCATATGTAAGTGCGAGGTCGATTCCACAGGGATTGGTGATTGAATGATCTAATTCAGTTTTCCTACACAAAACAGAAATGAAAACAAAAGAAGTAAAAAGGTTTTATACAACACTTGAGAACATGGAGACTTTTGGAACAGAGGAGAGATGTGTTTAAGAAAGAGAAGGGAGGAGTATTTGGGAACATTGAGAATTTGATGAAGGAATGGGAGAAGTGTTTGGGAAGTGTTTGAGAATATGGAGACTTTTGGAGAAGAAAGGAAAGTGGTGTTTGAGAACTTTGTGGATTTTGGAAGAGCATGTGTTTGAGAGCTTTGAGAAGGGAGAAGAAAGTGTTTGGAGAAGAGAAAGGTGTTTGTGAACTTGGAGAAGGAAGAGAAAGGTGTTTGTGAAGTGTTTGAGAACTTTAGAGAATTTTGGAAGAGAGATGTGTTTGAGAACATGGGGAATTTGGAAGAGAAAGGAAGGTGTTTTGAGAGCTTTAGAGAATTTGAAATAGAATAGAGAAGTGTTTGGAGAATTTAGAAGAAAGAAAATTTAGTAAATGATCTTATTACAACAATTGAGAACTACAAAGGGAAACTAAGTGAATTTGAGGGAGAGAAGGGAAGGGAGCTCTAGAGAAGTGTTTGAGAGCTCCCCCCCTTGGGGGTGTGTTTACAAGCTTAGAGAACTTCCCTATTTATAGGCCTAGGGGAAGTGAAAATCTGAATTATACAATAGAGTTCACTAACCACACTCACTTCACCAACTCACAACACTTAATTCACCTAACACACTATTGCATTTGAAAACAATTCTTCTTGTCATTAAGCTTAGTGTTGCATCATCCACTTCAACTTCAATTAATTCATTTGGCTGCTGCAAAATTCCACTCAAAAATAGGTATTGAATATGCTTCACCAAACTTTCCCACAATCAACAACACTTCATCATGCATATGTCATGCATGACAATGCATTGCAGCCAGCTTGTGGGCTCGTTTTGGGCTTGTGGCTTCATCCTGAAAAATCTGGAAAAATATGGATCTTGAAGCTCTTTGAATTATCTTTCCAAGCATATGCAGCCCAACTCAAGGAAAAATCGGGAAGACCTTCAAATGTGATTTTTGGCCCAGTAACGCAGATGCTGCCGAATTTGACCTTAAGTTGCCAAAACATGTATAACTTTCTCTAGAAGACTCGGAATCATGAACCGTAAAATTTTACAGAAAATAGGCTTCCGTATCTTTCCAATGATGTATGGCTCATCATCTGGTTCTTCTTGAGCAAGTACATTCCAATCCGTGAATTTGACTGATCTGCAGACACCGTTTTGAGCTAACTTATCTCCAAAATGCAATTAGTGAGTCTCAAGCTTATAACACTGAAACAAGCACAAAACTTATTAAAAGCACAAGTTTAACTCAAAAACATAACCAAATCATAAGTTAAAAGGATACAAAATGATATGTAATTATGCACCGATCAGAGCGTTTTCTAAACAGGTGTTCATTTAAAAGGACGTTGTACACGAATAACAACGTCATTGATTTAAAAAAAAAAAACACATAAAAGGTTATTCAAACGACGCTATTGTTTTAATTGACGACGTGGTTTGTTTCAAATTAAACGGCGATAAGTTTAGTGTTTGAGTCGTGGAATAATTTTTTGACGTCATTTTTGGTGAAAATTTCGCCATGGTTTAGGGTACTTTTGTTAATTTAACTTTCTGTTCATTCCACCCATCGCGCACGAGTTCGAATCCCAGCAAAAGCAAAACCCACTTATATACTTAGTTTATTATACGTCAGTTTTTTTTTTTTTTTTGCGTCGTAAGGAGTTACCACAACGCATTTTGTGTAATAAGCGTCATATTTATTTTAAAGTTATGACGACGGTTTTTTGGTTTTGTGTCGTAAATAGTTTTACCACGACGTCTTTAATGTAATAAGCGTCATGTTTAATTTTAAAATTGAACGACGGTGGTTTTGTTTTCCGTCGATGTTTAAAGAGCGCGCTTTCTAAAAATTTTCGCCCCGACCTAAAATTTTCAGATTTCACTCCAAGTCTTATAGCATTTCGCTCTCTCACTTCAACTCTAATTCAAAGTTGGGCTCTCCAGGCTCCTTCGAATCCAAGTAGGCCATAATCCTGTGAGCTCTACCCTGCCTGTAAGTACAAACCCTAAACCCTAAAATTTTCAGACTTCGTTCTAAATCCCCTTAACATTTTGCTCTCTCACTTCAACTCTAATTCAAAGTTGGGCTCTCCAGGCTCCGATCGAATCCAAGTTGGCCATAATCTGTGAGCTCTGCCTACCTGTAAGTACAAACCCTAATCTTCCCCTTGTAAATTTATTATTTTGCGATCTTTTAATGTTGTCGGAGGTATGGGTTCATGGATTTGCTGTTTAATGTTTTCATGATCAATCGGGAATGAATTTAATGTTTTCATGCTTAGTATATGTTGGTTTCATGCTTAGTATATGTTGTGTTCTTAATAGGGTTTTGGGTTCTTGAAAATAAAATGGGATTTCGACCATTATGAATGATTTTTTAGGCATATGACGACGGTTTTTTAACTACCGTCGTCTATAGTTTTATATACGACGTTTTTCTTTAACTACCGTCGTGGTTCAATTTGTCTTCCTTTGTTAGTTTCCTAGCATTAGACGACATTTGTTGAAAATCCGTCGTCTATATATGTCCAATATGTCTGCTTTTGTTTAAAAATCGTCGTCTATATACTATATTACTTGCTATTAAAACCATATATAATCTGCTATAGTGATGGTCATTGCTTGTCTTTTCACTTTATTATAGATAATAGGGTAGAATGTCGGAGATGGATAAGTCATGGATGCACTCGGATAGAAGATCGAAGGCATATGAGTTAGGGGTGGAAGCATTTTTGAACTTTTCTGTAGAAAATCTTCTAACTACAACACATATCCGTTGTCCATGTGTTAAATGTGTGAATTTGAAATTGTTTGGGGTTGGAATTATAAGGGATCACTTATACTTTAATGGAGTTGACCAAAACTATAAGAAATGGACATTTCACGGAGGACCTTGGGAAGCAACTACTAATGCTAGTACAAATGTTGAAGAAGATGATGACCATAGTAGGTACAGTTTTGTGTTGAAGAAATAGAGATGGATGATAATGATTTTGATGATTTTGGATTCAATCCTTATGAGTTTGCCAATGTGATTGGGGATGGAGATCAACCATTGTACCCTGGTTGTAGAAAGTACACGAAGTTATCGCCATTAGTGAAGTTGTATAATTTGAAGGCAAAACATGGGATGAGTGATGTCTGTTTCCAGAATTATTGATACTTCAAGGCGATTTGCTTCCAGAAGGAAATACAATACCGGCCTCTATGTATGAGGCAAAACAGACTTTGTGTGCATTGGGGGTGAGTTATGAGAAAATCCACGCATGCCCCAATGATTGCATCTTGTATAGGAAGGAGTATGAAGATTCAACTAATTGTCGTACTAGTGGTATCTCAAGGTGGAAGGAAGGCCAAGATTCAATCTTGAAAGTGGGTGTGCCAGCAAAGGTGGTGTGGTATTTTCCTCCAATTCCAAGGTTTAAAAGGATGTTTCAATCACATGAGATAGCTAAGAGTTTGACTTGGCATGCTGCTAGAAAATCAATTGACGGTCAGATGTCTCATCAGGGCGGATTCCCCGTCTTGGAAACTTCTTGATGATAAATGGCTCGAGTTTGGTAATGAGCTGAGAAACTTGAGATTGGCTCTTTCATCTAATGGATTCAATCCCCACAGTTCTCTAAGTAGCAGATACAGTTGCTGGCCAATTATCTTAGTTACATATAATCTCCCACCATGGCTGTGCATGAAATGAAAGTTCATGATGTTGACCTTATTGATTTCCGGTCCTAAACAACCCGGAAATGATATAGACATCTACTTGGAGCCTTTGATTGATGATTTAAAATCTTTGTGGGATGGGATTAGAGGAGTGTATGATGCACATAATGGAGAATACTTTACACTTAGAGCTGCATTAATGTGGACAATTAATGATTTCCCCGCCTGTAGAAACTTATCTGGTTGTGTTGTTAATGGATATAAAGCTTGTGCAATATGTGGCGATGATACACCTAGTCAAGGTTTGAATGGGAAACCTGAATATGGCATGCCTCCCGAGCCATTAACCGGAAGAAGTGCTGCATATGGTTGAAGATGGTGACAGAGTTTGTTGGAAGAAGAAATCAATATGCTTTGATCTCGAGTATTGGAAATACCTTCCTGTGAGGCATGTCCTAGATGTTATGCACATTGAGAAGAATGTTTGCGATAGTGTCATTGGTACATTGCTGGAGATCCCTGGAAAAAATAAAGATGAGATTGCTGCTCGATTAGATTTATTGAACATGAGGGTCAAAACTGATTTGCAACCCGAATATGGAGAAAGACGTACTCGTTTGCCTCCTGGGCCTTGGAATTTGTCAAGAGCAGAGAAGAGAGCGGTTTGCAATTCTTTCTATGGTATGAAGGTCCCTGAAGGTTATTCTTCAAATATAAAAAATCTTGTATCTTTACAATATTCAAGACTTCTTGGCCTTAAATCACATGATTGTCATACCTTAATGCAACAATTGCTCCCTGTGGCAATTCGTTCTGTTTTGGAGAAGCCTCCAAGGTATGCAATAACTCGTTTGTGCTTCTTCTTTAATGCTATATGTGCAAAGACAGTTGATGTTTCCAAGCTAGATAAGTTGGAAGAAGATGTAGTAGTTACTTTGTGTTTGCTTGAGAAGTACTTTCCCCCTTCATTCTTTGATATCATGGTTCATCTAGTAGTACATCTTGTCAGAGAAGTTCGTCTATGTGGGCCAGTATATTTTATATGGATGTATCCATTTGAAAGATATATGAAAGTGCTAAAGGGGTATGTTCAGAATCGTACTCGTCCCGAAGGTTGCATTGCTTAGCGGTATATAGCTGAAGAAGCTGTAGAGTTTTGTACCGAGCATTTATCTGATGTTAGTATAGTTGGAGTGCCTTCAAGCCAAAACATGGGAGTTTCAAAGCCATTATCAGGTTGCACAGTGAGCTTAGTTGATCAGGACCTGTTGAACCAAGCACATCTATATGTCTTGGAGAATACGGAGGAAGTCCTACCTTATATCGAGTACGTATGAGTTTTATTCTTTAAGTTTCCATTTTAAATTATATCTTATGTTTATCTTATATGTTTGGGACCGTAATGCTTGAATTTTTCGTGTCATGTAGGGAACATATGATCCACATCAAGACCGCTTATCCAAAATTTAGAAAGAGAACAAAGTGGCTGCAAGATAAGCACAATAGCACTTTCATTCAATGGCTACGCTTCAAGGTATATGTTATTGAATAACATATTGGACTTTTAATTTTCTTCTTTCTATGTTAGATTGAATTAAGATATGATTAATTTGCAGGTTCAAAGTGAACTTAATGAGGAAGACAATCATGGCGTATCAGAAAATTTAAGGTGGCTAGCAGCTGGTCCAAACATGGCAGTGCCATCATATAGGAGCTATCTTATTAAAGGTATTAAATTTAACATCAAGGCACAAGATGACATGCGGACAATTCAAAATAGTGGAGTTTATTTACTTGCACATACCATGCAAGTTGCTAGTGCCAAGGATAAAAACCCAATTCTCTCAAATATGGGTTTCTATGGTGTCATTCAAGAAATTTGGGACCTTGACTACCAAAAGTTTATAATTCTAGTCTTTAGGTGTGATTGGATAGATAGTACTTCTTGTCTTGTAGTCGACGAACTTGGATTTACCCTTGTAGATTTGAGTAAAATTGGACATAGGAATGACCAATTTGTTGTGGATTTACTTGCACATACGATGCATCGTGGTTGGTCGGTAGTGTTATCAATGCCTAATAGAGAATATAATGATGTTATTGGTGATGATGTCTTAGGTGATGTGAGAATTGAGTGTGAGCCATTTACTAGAGGGATGCCAAATGTTGACACATTTGATGAACTGATGGGTGAGTTTGGGAGTCAAAATATTTGAGAATGGGTGTGAAGATATATGGATTGAATGATGCTTATGTAATTTATGAAATTACTTATGCCCTAAACGACAGTGTATGACATTAATTTTGTAATATATTGTAATGTGTTTTCTTCACTTTCATTATTCAGGTTTTGGCCACAAAACAATCAGTACAAAAAAATACTGGTTCAAGATTACAAACACGACGGTCCTAATAAAAATGTGAAAAACGGACGTCCCGTTTTAATAAAATTGTCATAAAAAAAAAAGACCGCAATGTATTTACCGACGTCTAAAAGCAACGTAAAAATAAAGAACCGCGACGCTATTGTGGAACAGTTATTAAGGATATCACGTCGGAGAAGCATAAAGAGCCGACATGTAATTGCAAATAACACGACTCCAATCCCATAATCCTGACGTCTAAAAGACGAGATATCTAACCTGAACGTTACAAAAGACGACGTCTTAGATTATGAACTCGTCGTATCAACTCAAAAATCGTCGTCTTAAATTTTACCACGTCGCTTGTTCTCTCATAATCGAAGTGAAAAAGATTTATTCACGACGGTATTTGAAATCCATTGGTGCGACGTAAAGGGAAATTTGGACGTCGTTCCTTTACAAAAACAACGTTATATAGATGTATCCGCGTTTCTTTTCTTATGATCACGTCGTTAAAATTAATTTACACGGCGAATATTCTGATAACCTACGTCGTCTCATAGACATTAGACGACCGTAATTTTAGTTAAGTGATCAGTTCATAATTGTATATCATTTTGTATCTCTCTAGCTTATGATTTGGTTATGTTATTGAGTTAAACTTGTGCTTTTAATCCCTTTTCTGTTTGTCATTCAGTTCATTGGGCCTTAGGTAGCAATGGTGGCTTTGGATAAGAAAAGTTGCACAATTGTGCAAAAACGAGCAGAGTGAGTTGCAAATTCATTTCGAACTTATCTTTTTCATCTGAGCTTGGATTGGGCCAAATCACTTGTGGTTGGAAATAGGAGATTCTGAACTACAAGATGGACTACTCAAACATATCAATTGATTAAGCCAAGCCCAATTCGTGAGCCCATCCAAATGCACCATGCTCAGGTTTGCAGCTGCCAACTGTTTTCCAGCAACCAAAAGAAAACCCATGTGAAGAAAGCTGGAGGTGCAGCAGCAAAAGAAGTATGGGATGAAAGTGATTCCAACCACACTACCATAGACAAGATGAGGTGGGAGTTATGGGTTCTATTAAAGGAGGAATGGTGGTGTTGGAATTCATCATGATGTTCCTCCCTCTTAGCCCTATAAATAGAGAAGTACACAACCTCAAACATGATAAACCCCCACACAATTCACTCTAGCCATCCTCCACACTTCCATCATTCCATCAACACATCCAGAAATCATCCCCAAACATTCCCACAACCCCAAACACTCCAGAAATCAACCCAATACTCTAAATTGCCCCAAATCACCAAAATAGCTCCAGAAAGCCTCCCTTCCATTTCCCTACAAATTTCCTCTTTCTCAGCCACCACCACTCACTCAAACTCATCCCAAATCACCTCCATATCCTTCATACAACCTTCTAGATGTGGAGAAGCTCTTGAAGAAGCATTGGACACCACAAGAACTTCAGAAAATGGTTTCCTTTACTCTTATGGCTTTCATTATGTTTTCCCATTTCTGTTTTAGTTTTTTTTCCATTATGAGTAGGTAAATCCATAACTAGGGCTTCGATGTAACCTAACATGAATATTCTGGGTTTGTAAGTTTGGAGTTTCAAGTTTGATTCATGATTCATGTTCTTATTCATTATGCTTATAAGTTAACGTGCTCATTTGAATGATTGATCACCATCAGAACTTGTTTGTTAACTATCTTGGTTTGAATTAAGAGTAAACACCATGCTTTAATTCGAATTGAACTATGAATAGGAAGAGTATGTATGGACATTCGACAACAGGGATTAGATACATGCTTGGTTGTTTAAATTGTTCTTCTATGCTTAATGGGTTCCTAATGCTTAATTTTAGGTTAGACAACAAATGATCAAATTAGGGAATTAGGAACACAAGGTTAGGACCAAACACCATGGCCTAATCATACTTTAGCTGGAATCAATCTTTGAATCTGCATTAGACTTGTTACTTGACTCCTTATAACCCAGAGTTGAATTGTTATGGTGATTCGAATGCCCTAGTCTCCAAATCCGTTTTCCAGCCCTTCAAAAAATCACTCTGTGTTACACTTGTTTATTTGCTTTCATTTGCAATTTCAGTTTGCTCACTTCCTTTTACAATCACAATCACTCTCACTTTAATTTCTGTTTTAAACTTAACTTCCTAACTTCTTGAATTCGGTAATCTACGTACATAACTAATTTGAACTTCTCAGTCTTCGTGGGTACGACCTCGTACTTGTCTTGCTATACTACTAATTGCCCCGTACAATTGCGAGTTAACATAATATTAACAACAAATTTTGGCGCCGTTGCCGAGGACTGAACGAAAGTTCTTCCCTGGTTATGTGCCCAAGGTTACCCTATTCTTTTTAGTGTTTCTAATTAATCTAATTTTCTGTTTCAGGTAGTTTATGTCTAAAAGGCCATTACTTGAACAAGTGAGGTCTTCGTTTCAACATTCCAGATCTTTGAACGCAGGACCATCGTTGCAACCTAGACGAGTGACCTCTGAAATTCAGAATCGTCTAGAAAGAGAGTTGTCAACTGCAAAAGAGCAAGCTCTGGCCACATTTTCAAGTCTTGCTCTCCACGCTGAACTTCCTGGTTCTTCACTTTCAAATTTGGAAGCAAGTTCAGACCAAGAAGAAGAAGAAGAGATGGCTGCCAATGAGTTCATGGGAGACCTTGATATCCCAACAATTCCAACATCTCCTTCAAGCATCTTGCTGCCACTGTAGCTCGAAATTATGAGCTTAAATCTTCTCATCTTAATATGTTACCTTCCTTTTATGGTTTACCTAATGAAGATCCATTAACCCATATAAAGGATATTTTTAATGTTGTTAGCTCTTTTCCCTTGACAGGAGTGACAGAAGATCAACTTCGAATGAGAGTGTTTCCATACACTTTGAAGGATAAGGCGAAATATTGGTTGAATTCTTTGAAGCCGGGATCACTCACTACATGGGCTGCCATTCAAAAGAAGTTCTTGGAGAAATACTTCTCCACGCAAAAGACCGACATGCTTAGGGATAAGATCTTGTTATTTGCATAGCAAGATGACGAGTCGTTTTGTGAAGCATGGGAGAGGAAATAGCAATGGAGACCCAACATACGGATACAGGAGGTAAGCGTGTTGTTAGTGGTTCTAATGATGCTTCTAGTGTGCAGATTTCAAAACTGGAACAAAAGCTAGATGCTCTTCTTGCATTGAACTCAAGAAACCCTCCTAAGGAAGTGTGTAGCATTTGTGAAGCTCATGACCATGCTACCATAGCTTGTCCACTTGGGGCTGCATATCCAGAATTTGTGCAAGAGGAAGCTAAGGTGGTAAATTCCTACAACCAAGGTCCAAGAAATGATCCATACTCTCAAAGTTATAATCCAGGTTGGAGGAATCATCCAAACTTTTCATGGAGGAATACTCAGAATCAAGCCAATCCCCCTTCATTCCAAAAGCCACAACAAACATCATCATTGGAAGATATAGTTAAGCAAATGGCAATCAACCAATCCAATTTCCAGCAAACTACACAAGCTGCCATTGCCAAATTGGAAGTTCAAATAGGCCAAATAGCTGCTGAAATATCTCAAAGAGAGCCTGGGAAATGGCCAAGCCAAACTATGATCAATCCAAAGAACCCAGAAGCCAAGGCCATTCATGTGCTTAGATCAGGTAAGATCATTGATAATAAAGTTGATTCTAATCTTTCAAATGATGTTGTGATTGTAGAAGATGAAGAGGAGGAGACCATGGCTACGAAGGAGAACAACAGGAAACTTCTCAATCTACTCCTAAGGTGAAATCAGATTCTCAGAAATCCGACCAATTCCAATTGCATAAAAGGGATGACAAATTTGTGCCACCACATCTCAAGAAGATAGATACGTGCCACCCGCTCCATATGTTCCATAGATTCCATTTCCAGGCCGTCTTAAGAAAGCAAAGCAAGATAAGGCTTTTAAAGAGATTTATGATATTTTGAGTAAAGTTAATATCAATTTGCCTTTGCTTGATCTTATTGAACAGATTCCTGCATATGGAAAATTCATCAAGGACTTGAAAACTCACAAGCTCAATTTCGCTCCAAATGAAGGAGTAAAGCTCGACCATAATGTAAGTGCTGTGTTGCAAAGGAAGCTTCCACCAAAACTAGATGATCCTGGCAGCTTTGACATTCCCATTAACATTGGAGGCAAGAAGGTTGGAAGAGCCATGTTGGACTTGGGAGCAAGCATCAATCTAATGCCATATTCAGTATATCAAAAGCTTGGCTTAGAAGGGATGAAGAAGACTTCAATGTGACTTGAACTAGCTGATCATTCTATAAAATATCCAAAAGGTTTTGTAGAAGATATTTTAGTTCAAGTTAATACACTAATTCTCCCTGCTTATTTTGTAGTGATGGACATGGAAGACAATCCAAATGGAGATCGTGTTGATCCCATTCTCCTAGGCAGGCCATTCATGTCCACTGTAGACACAATGATCAAAGTGAAAGATAGCACCCTTTCCATGACTGTTTTGGGTGAAACTGTTCAATTTAAAATGCTTAATGCTCTATCTCAACCTTCTATCTCTCTTGATTCTTGCTTTTCAATTGATGTTGTGGATCATGAGGTTTCTTCCAAAATTTTGCAGAGAAAGTCTAATGATGCTCTAGAAGCTGTCTTAACACAAGAAGAGGAAGATCTTTGTGAATTGGAGTTCCAAGAAGTGGTGGCTGCCTTAGAAGTGTTTCCGCCATACCCACCATCCTTTAGGCCACCAATCGAGCCTCTTGGACCATCATCCACGAAATTGGAGCCATCCATTGTCATCCCACCAAAGCTAGAACTTAAACCTTTTCCCAATCATCTTAAATATACATATTTGGGTGCTAATGAAACTCTCCCTGTTATAATTTCTGCAGGTCTCTCCGCACATGAAGAAGAGAGCTTAATTAAAGTTCTAAAAGGGCATAAAATAGCCATTGGGTGGACCATAGCAGACATCAAAGGAATTAGTCCAAGCATGTGCATGCATCGGATTTTAATGGAAGAAGACAGCAAACCATCTCGTGATGCCCAAAGGAGGCTAAATCCCAACATGAAAGAGGTGGTTAGAGCTGAAGTTTTAAAGCTACTCGATGTAGGAATCATCTACCCAATTTCAGATTCTAAGTGGGTGAGCCCTGTGCAAGTTGTTCCAAAGAAGTCCGGAATCACCGTTGTGAAGAATGAGAAGAATGAGCTAGTTCCTACACGAACTGTCACTGGTTGGAGAGTTTGCATTGATTACAGGAAGTTGAACACATGCACTAGAAAAGATCATTTGCCCTTGCCTTTTATTGATCAAATGCTTGAACGTTTATCTGGCCATGCTTACTATTGTTTTCTTGATGGTTTTTCAGGTTATAATCAAATTCCCATTGCTCCGGAAGACCAAGAGAAAACCACATTCACATGCCCATTTGGTACGTTTGCTTATAGAAGGATGCCATTTGGTTTGTGCAATGCCCCAGCAACTTTCCAAAGATGCATGATGTCAATCTTTTCAGATATGGTGGAACGATTCATTGAGGTATTTATGGATAATTTTTCAGTTTTTGGTTCTGCTTTTGATAATTGTCTTCACCACTTGTCTCTAGTGCTTAAAAGATGCCAGGAAACAAATCTGATTTTGAATTGGGAGAAGTGTCACTTCATGGTGAGACAAGGCATTGTGCTAGGCCATGTGATTTCAAGCAAGGGAATCGAAGTGGATAAAGCCAAGATCGATCTCATCTCAAACCTTCCACCCCCTACCTCTGTTAAAGGAGTTAGAAGCTTTCTGGGTCATGCCTGGATTCTATAGAAGGTTCATCAAAAATTTCTCAAGCATTACACGGCCATTGTGTAATCTCCTTGCTAAGGATGCTGTTTTTGAGTTTAATGAAGCTTGCATGAAATCTTTTACTACCTTGAAGAGGGAGCTAACTTCAGCCCCTATTATCATAGCTCCGGATTGGTCTTTACCATTTGAAATAATGTGTGATGCCTCTGACTTTTCTATTGGTGCAGTTTTAGGTCAAAAGAAGAACAAGTTGCCCCATGTGATTCATTATGCTAGCCGGACCTTGAATGATGCTCAAATCAACTACTCCACAATAGAGAAAGAGTTGCTTGCTGTGGTTTTTGCTTTAGAAAAATTTTGTTCTTACCTTGTTGGTTCTAAAGTAATTGTTTATTCTGACCATGCAGCTCTTAGATACTTGCTCACTAAGAAGGATGCCAAACCACGCTTGATTAGATGGATTCTCTTGCTGCAAGAATTCGATTTGGAGATTCGAGATAAGAAGGGATGTGAGAATGTGGTAGCTGATCATTTGAGCAGAATTGTGGTTGAAGAAAAAGGAGCAGCTGTGCTACCCTTGAATGAGACTTTCCCTGATGAACAACTATATGCTGCCCAAGTCAAAGAGCCATGGACAAGAAGAAGTTCTTTTCCATGGTGAAACATTATGTCTGGGATGAACCTTTCTTATTCAAGCATTGCCCGGATCAACTCATTCAGAAGATGTGTTCCAGAAGAAGAACAAGAAAGCATACTTAGGCATAGCCACAAATTGGCTTGTGGAGGTCACTTTGGAGCTAAGAAAACAGCACTTAAAATTCTGCAATCTGGTTTCTTTTGGCCCACTCTATTCAAAGATGCGTTTAATTTTTGTGTTAAGTGTGATAGGTGCCAAAGGATGGGGAACATAAGTCGCAGGAACGAAATGCCATTGAATAACATACTTGTTGTGGAGCTCTTCGATGTGTGGGGTATTGATTTCATGGGACCATTCCCATCTTCCTTTGGTTATACTTACATACTTGTTGCTGTTGATTATGTGTCTAAATGGGTGGAAGCCATAGCCACCAAAACCAATGATCATAATGTGGTGCTTAAGTTCTTAAAGGATAATATTTTCACAAGGTTTGGTACTCCAGGGGCTGTCATTAGTGATGGAGGTAGCCACTTCTGTAACAAGCCATTTGAAGCACTCATGAAAAAGTACAACATCACCCATCGAGTCTCTACACCATATCATCCTCAAACTTCTGGTCAAGTGGAAATAAGCAATAGAGAAATTAAGCACATCCCGGAGAAGGTGGTGAACAATACAAGAAAAGATTGGGCTGCCAAGCTCAATGATGCATTATGGGCTTATAGGACTGCATATAAGACTCCCATCGGAATGAGCCCTTATCGTCTTGTGTTTGGGAAAGCATGCCACCTGCCAATGGAGCTTGAACACAATGCTTTTTGGGCCATCAAGAAGTTGAATTTTGATCTGGACAAGGCTGGCCATGTTAGAAAGTTTCAGCTCAATGAATTGGAAGAAATTAGACATGAGTCTTATGAGAATGCAAAGCTTTACAAAGAATGAACCAAGAGTTACCATGACAGAAACATTCAACGGAAAGAGTTCTCCAAAGGTATGTCAGTTCTTTTGTTCAACTCACGTTTGCGTCTCTTTCCAGGAAAATTGAAGTCTAGGTGGCTTGGGCCATTCACCGTGGTCAATGTTTCTCCCTATGGAGCTGTGGAAATTCAAAACCCTAAAGATGGCTCAACTTTCAAAGTAAATGGACAACGTTTAAAGCCATTCTATGAGGGAATTTCAGCTGGCATTCAAGCAGGCCATGTGGTGGATCAACTTCCCTTTGTACCATCAACTTAGCTGATTACATAATGTCTTGCCAAGACATTAACTAAGGCGCTTCTTGGGAGGCAACCCATGTGTTCAAGAAGAGAGGTGCTTGGTAGCGGTCGACCTTATCGCATCAAGGGGGAGTTTCTCTAAACCTTCTTCTTAACTTTTCCCCTATCATTTACATATTCTCAATCATCTTCACTTTGCTTTAACATTGAGGACAATGTTCAATTCAGGTCTGGGGGGGAGGTTTTCAATTCTCAATTTTCTCATCCATTTGTGTTTTCAATTTTCGTTCTCTTGTCACTAATTTTTTTTAGAATGTCATACAATCAATACTATGGAGCTGCTATTTGAGGTTTTCATATCAGAATTTTGCACTTCACAAAGCTTTTGCTCTTAGAATTCTGGTGGCTAAAGTACCATGCTCAAATTCTTGAAGGAGAATAATGGAGACTACCCTAGTGAGCTATATCGAGCCTAATTGCTTTCTTGAGAGGGTTTAAAGTGTTTCTACTTCTCATCTCTACTCATTTTCTTCATTTCACTCTAAATGATCTCATTGTTCCATTTTGATTGAATACTAAGGATGATTTCTCTCTTTTGCAGATATCATGTGCTTGCTCTCACTCATGAATGAACTCATTGAAGTGATGCTAGGCTATGTGTGCATAACCATTCTTTGTACTTTCTTTTCACTCTACCCATTTGTGTGTTCCATTAGCTCTCTTGCAGCCAAACACTTCAAGCCTTCTTCTTCTATCACCCTCATCATTTTCCCTACCTTTGTATCTCAATTTGAGATATTTAACCATTGCAATCATACCCTAGCTTAGAAATATACCAAGGTGTGCCAAGATCACGTTTGAGGCAAGGAAGTTGCTGCCATGTTCCTAAATAAAAATTGGTATGCATCTGTGCAATGAAGTTAAAGAAGAAGCAGATCAAATCAGCAAATAAGAAAGATAAAGAGAAAGTGTTTCGATTTGATCTAAGTGTGAAAAATAAAGTCTGTGCCAGATGATACTATGAAGTTGCAGCCATGCCATACTAAACCAATGATACCTTGCAGATCAAAGAAGAATGCAACCTTGGTATGTTCTTAAGTTACTTGTTTTTCCTTCCAATTCTTCCATTTCCCCTAACCTTAGCCTTTCATTACAACCTTGTAAAAGACCTAGCTGATCTTTGAGGATGTATTCATGATTGCTGTAAGTATGTGTGTATCTCTATTCTTAGTATTTGATTCCTTTCATGAGATCTAACCTAAACTTGTGCTTCTATTTCTTACACTCACTTATGCTTTCTTGAGAGAATTAAACCATAGGTTCTGAGTGATTGAGTGTTATCTGTGAGAATTAGAGTCGAAGCATGTTCTCTATTCAAGGTTTGAGTGTGCTTGCTTTGAAGCCGTGTGCCTTTGAGCTATAGCTTCCACTTTACACACCGATTAATCACCTATCTTGGCAACTCTATGGTATTGGAGGTATGACAAAAGTTTTCTTTCATTTTCATTAGTTGATTTCAAAGTTTTACTAATCACTTTGTTTTGTAGAGTTAGTAAAGCATTTGTGGGTGTCACTTTGCTTTGCTTTGTTTTGTAAAGTTTTACCCTCAGGAGACACAACTCCTCCTACTAGGGATGCCTAGAGGTTTAAAGGCTTGTTGCATGTGCTCAATGCAATCGAGTTACCTGCGGAAGTGGTTTAGTTAACTTCTTGTTTTGTTTTTAACTTTCTTTTATGTTGTTTTGCTCGAGGACTAGCAAAATCTAGGTATGGGGGTATTTGATCAGTTCATAATTGTATATCATTTTGTACCTTTCTAGCTTATGATTTGGTTATGTTATTGAGTTAAACTTGTGCTTTTAATCCCTTTTTCTGTTTGTCATTCAGTTCATTGGGCCTTAGGTAGCAATGGTGGCTTTGGATAAGAAAAGTTGCACAATTGTGCAAAAACGAGGCAGAGTGAGTTGCAAATTCATTTCGGACTTATCTTTTTCATCTGAGCTTGGATTGGGCCAAATCACTTGTGGTTGGAAATAGGAGATTCTGAACTACAAGATGGACTACTCAAACATATCAATTGATTAAGCCAAGCCCAATTCGTGAGCCCATCCAAATGCACCTTGCTTAGGTTTGCAGCTGCCAACCGTTTTTCCAGCAACCAAAAGAAAACCCATGTGAAGAAAGCTGGAGGTGCAGCAGCAAAAGAAGTATGGGATGAAATTCCAACCACACTACCATAGACAAGATGAGGTGGGAGTTATGGGTTCTATTAAAGGAGGAATGGTGGTGTTGGAATTCATCATGATGTTCCTCCCTCTTAGCCCTATAAATAGAGAAGTGCACAACCCCAAACATCATAAACCCCCACACAATTCACTCCAGCCATCCTCCATACTTCCATCATTCCATCAACACATCCAGAAATCATCCCCAAACATTCCCACAACCCCAAACACTCCAGAAATCAACCCAATACTCTAAATTGCCCCAAATCACCAAAATAGCTCCAGAAAGCCTCCCTTCCATTTCCCTACAAATTTCCTCTTTCTCAGCCACCACCACTCACTCAAACTCATCCCAAATCACCTCCATATCCTTCATACATCCTTCTAGACGTGGAGAAGCTCTTGAAGAAGCATTGGACACCACAAGAACTTCAGAAAAGGGTTCTTTTTACTCTTATGGCTTTCATTATGTTTTCCCATTTCTGTTTTAGTTTTTTTTCCATTATGAGTAGGTAAATCCATAACTAGGGCTTCGATGTAACCTAACATGAATATTCTGGGTTTGTAAGTTTGGAGTTTCAAGTTTGATTCATGATTCATGTTCTTATTCATTATGCTTATAAGTTAACGTGCTTGTTTGAATGATTGATCACCATCAGAACTTGTTTGTTAACTATCTTGGTTTGAATTAAGAGTAGACACCATGCTTTAATTCGAATTGAACTATGAATAGGAAGAGTATGTATGGACATTCGACAACAGGGATTAGATACATGCTTGGTTGTTTAAATTGTTCTTCTATGCTTAATGGGTTCCTAATGCTTAATTTTAGGTTAGACAACAAATGATCAAATTAGGGAATTAGGAACACAAGGTTAGGACCAAACACCATGGCCTAATCATACTTTAGCTGGAATCAATCTTTGAATCTGCATTAGACTTGTTACTTGACTCCTTATAACCCAGAGTTGAATTGTTATGGTGATTCGAATGCCCTAGTCTCCAAATCTGTTTTCCAGCCCTTCAAAAAATCACTCTGTGTTACACTTGTTTATTTGCTTTCATTTGCAATTTCAGTTTGCTCACTTCCTTTTACAATCACAATCACTCTCACTTTAATTTCTATTTTAGACTTAACTTCCTAACTTCTTGAATTCGGTAATCTACGTACATAACTAATTTGAACTTCTCAGTCTTCGTGGGTACGACCTCGTACTTGTCTTGCTATACTACTAATTGCCCCGTACAATTGCGAGTTAACATAATATTAACAACATTAAGATGACGTATAAATTCCTAAACACGGCTGTCTTTTACATGATAACGACGTTGTATATTAACTTCAATGAGAAACGTTGTCATCTCAGATAGATTACACGACGTTTATGTTTTAAAATATGACGTATCAATTTGGAAATACGTCTGTCTTTTACATGATGACGACGTTGTCCATTCAAGACAACGTCGTCTCTAGAAATAAATGTGTCGTAAGTAATGAATTTTCCACATCGTTTATTTTGAGATCATGTCGTTAAAATAGTTTTAAATGGCGATCGAACTGAGAAACGTTGCCGTTTAAGATGAATTAGACAACGGTTATATTTTAAAGGTGACGTATAAATTATGTAACACGGCTCTCTTTTATTTGGAGTGAACGTTGTTTACTGAATACAACGTCTTCTGTAGGAATACATGCGTCGTTAGTATTGACCTACCATCTATTTCCACGTCATCATTAAGGGAAAAATCGAAGTGGAAAATTTATTTCACGACAGTTGTAGAAACTGTGGTGACGTAGTATGTATCAATAACGTCGTCTATTATGTATTTAATTTTATATGTCGTGAAAGATATATTTAACGGCTGTGGGTTTTAGTTTTCGTCGTTGTATGTGTCTCTTGCGGCCATGTTCTGTTAAAATATGTCATGTGTTACCTTTTAAACGACGTGTTTTTGTTAGAATTGGTCGTCTATTCGTATCCTTGATAGTTTTTTTAGCTCATTTTGAAATACAAAGACGTCGGTTATTAGTTGCGAATGACATTGTTTCTTTTAACAACGACGGGGATTTACCGTCGTGGTTTGAATTTGGAAAAGATGTCGGTCGATTTCACGACGGTTTGAAAACCAAATACACGACGGTGAATTCCCATTGTCTTTTGCCTTTTTTGTAGTAGTGCCTATATATAAACAAGGTTATTTCTAGCCATCACATGTGATAGTGTAAACCTTTGCCTACCAATCCCATGTAAAACTACCCACATGTGTTATAGACCACTCAAACTTAAAAATAAAAGGGAAACAATTATAACCAGCCCACACTCTTGTGTCGATAATGCAGAGATAATTTAGGAATTTAAGATTTCTAAGCCTCGTAGGGTAAAGTTTTAGATTTAAATAGTTTAGTTTTGTGTTGCATTGCATTTATTTGTTTTTTGTTAAGCTTTTATTTATGTATAAAGATGCATATTTGAGGGTAAGGCTCATTACGTCCCTCCTGACTAAGTGTATCTTTTTATTTTTATAAATGAAATTCATTCGCCTGACTTTTGAATCCTGGATCCGCCACTGCGTAGATGCAACGTGGCCCAATATGAAGCAGTGGTGACTTTCAATTCAGCCGATACCCTCTCTCTCTCAACTCATCACACGACCAAATATGGAAGCCTCAGTCTCTTCCTTCACACAAATGGCAACTCCAACCACCTCCAACAACACTCTCTTAGGAAGAAGCCTTAACATCTCAAAGCATGCAAGCTTTACCAAAAAACCATGCAACCAGAACCAGCAGTAAAGCTATGAAAAAACCAAGCACAAAAGCTTGGAGGGTTTCAGCAATTCATGATGTTCCGGTTGTAGCAAATCCAACCCCGGTTGCCATCACTTGGCAAATTGTTGTTGGAGCCATAGGTATATTTTCACTCTTAAATTATATAACTACTGTAAATTCTTTTTGAATTATTGAATTTGGAATTTCTTTTTTCGTTCTTTTTTTGTTTTTTGTGCAGCTGGAGTTACACCTTATGTGGTGGCTGGGATTGAATTTAGCAAAAGAATAGTAAGTTTTCTAGAGTTCATAATTAATTCATGTATAATATGGTATTGATGATTATGCATATACATATTAGATAGCACAGAAAATATGTGAGGTATGTGGAGGGTTAGGGCTTGTTTGGGCCAAAGAAGACTACATCAAACGTCCTGGATGTGGTATGCGTTCAGATCCTTTGCTTTCAAACTTTTGGTCATGTAGTTTGGCACATCAACCACTTTTTTGACCCTGTAGTTTCAATTTCGTCACTTTTGACCTTGTAGTTTCATATTTGGAGCAATTCAAGGACAATATTAAATTTCTGTCAATTTCTTTAATGGAGCAACCACATGCCTCTCGCATGGGAGGACAATATTGTCAAGACCAAAGCCCCACACTAAAAGCTGGTCTCTACCTCTTCCCAGGGCACAAAAATGGACAACCAAAATCTTAAAATCCTCCCTCCTTCACTATCCCAAATTCCCAGCACCTACCTAACCAATCTCTATCTTCTCCATCCCTTTCTCTCTCCCTCCAGATTCAATCTTCCAAATAATCAATTTCTCTTCCTCCTTTCTCAACAACCTCTACCATTCTCCACCTCACACCCACCACCACTCAGCATGCTTTTGTGAACTTTCTTCTTTTGCTGGAACTGTAACGGGCCTCGAATTCTTTTGTTATCAGACATGCTTTTTTTGCTGCAAGTGTAAGACCCCTGTTTTGGGTATAATGAAATCAGATTTGACTAAAAAAAACACTCAAATGTTCATTGTGAAATAGCAATCAGATTTCACAATCATAATAGAAAGGTACTAAATTCTTGGTTTTTTATTTTATTTATTTTATAGAAAGATACTTCATTAAAAAAGCCCCAGAAAGGCCAAGACGGAATAAACAATCCTACATAAATACAAAACAGAACCACCAGGCAACAACAACTAAAGCCAAATCCAAAGAAAACCATAAGTAAAAATACATGACACCAGCAAAGCCCTCCAACCATCGAAACAAGAACTGGTTGGTTTTGCACTTTTGTACTTTATTTTCAAAGCAGCCACTTTCTCCTTCAATTGCTATAGTTGCTGAGTGGTAGTGGGTGTGAGGTGGAGAATGGTGGAGGGAGTTGAGAAAGGAGGAAGAGAAATTGGTTATTTGGAAGATTGAATCTGTAGGGAAAGAGAAAGGGATGGAGGAAATAGAGATTGGTTAGGTGCTGAGAATTTGGGGTTTTGGTCTAACAATATTGCATCTCTACGTGAGGGGCATGTTGAAGTGAGTCTCCTAATTAATCAAGGAGATTTATTTCCTTGATTAATTAAGGGATTTACTTTCCTATTTTATATAGTTGTCAAATCATTGTATAATTAGGAGATACTTTCCTAATCCTTTACCTGGATCTAATTCCTTGTAAAGCACTCATGTAAACTTTTATATATACCTCCTTATGGAGAAGAATAAAAACAAGAACCTAACATATTCAAACCCATATTCATATTTTAGCATGGTATTCAGAGCCATCGATCCTCGGTTGTCTCTAAATTCTCATATCAAAATTTCTCCTCCCTTCCTCTTAAAGGGGGGGGGGGAAGTGAAAAAGAATCAGTTTCTCTTTCTCATGGAGGTTTTGCCTCTTTCTTGACTCCAACATACCCTTCTCTTCAGGGGGAGAAGAGGATTGAAGAGAAGTTTCTGTGTCCTTAGTCGTGTTCACGGGGTTTCTGTGTTCTTAGCCGTGTTCACAGGGTTTCTGTGTTCTCTAAATCCTCGTATCGAATTTTCTTGAAACACAAATCGTATTCCTCGTATCAAATTTCCTCGTATCGTATTCCTCATATCCTCTAATCGTATCCTCATATCCTAAATCAAATTCCTTGTTCATATTCATATCTTCATACCCACATCCTCATATACTCTTATCCCGAAACCCTAAACACATTGTTTTTTCTCTTATTCTTAAATCCTTCCGCTGCCATGGATATCGTTTCCAAAACCACCGAATCCACTTCCTCATCCCCCCAAATTGTTACTATTCAGAGTGACAACGCTCCGTTTCCTACCGGTGTTCACAAGGTTTCTGTGTTCTTTAAACTCCTCATATCAAATTTCTCCTATTTTTCCCCAAATCCAAATCCCTCAAATCTTATACACATACCTCTCAAATCCAATTCCTACATCAAATTCCTCAAATCAAATTCCTAAATCAAACGGTCTGTCGCGGTGGAAAGCGACCCCCCCCCCGGTTAGTTCTTCGAACGTGGAGAATGAGAAGCTGTTTCAAACCGACCGGTCTCCAAAATCCAACGACCCGTCACCAAAGGAAAACTATCAGTTTTCTCCACGCTGTCAAAAGTAGGAGGAGGAAATTGAACCGTCTTATGAGATTTTGCCCGCTTCAGCTTCAGGACCATACCACCCATTGAGATGAATCACAAGTTGTGTGAAGACATGGACCAAGAACCAACCAATAAGGAATAGTATCAAATGCCTTGTTGGAAGGTTGATATACCTGGCACACAAGACCAGATAGTGCATATGCTGTGAGTGTGGTTAGCCAGTTTATGCATTCCAAGTGTTTCTCATATGAATGCTATTGATCGAATCTTAAGATACTTAAAGTCAGCCCTTGGAAAGGTTTTAATGTTCTCAAAACATGAAGATCTTGAAGTTTTCGGATATACATATGCTGATTGGGCTGGGTCCATTACAGATAGATGCTCTACTTCTGGTTACTTTACATTCATGGGAGGTAACCTAGTCACTTGGAGAAGTAAAAAATAAAATTTGGTTTCTCGGTCTAGTGCAGAAGCAGAGTATAGAGGAATGACTCAAAGAGGTTGTGAATTATTGTGAATCAGAAGACTCTTGACAGAATTGAGCTTCAAACCTGAAAAGCCAATGGAGTTACATTGTGATAACAAGTCAGCCATTGATATTGCCCATAATCCAGTTCAACATGGTCGAACCAAACATGTTGAGGTGGATAGACATTTTATCAAAGAAAAAATTGAGAAGAAGATCATCCGCCTATCATCTGCCTACCATTCACCATTCATAAAATCAAAAGATCAACTGGCAGATATCTTAACCAAAGCTGTTTGTGGCAGAGTATTTCATGACACACTTACCAAGTTGGGTATTTGTGACGTATATGCACCAACTTGAGGAGGAGTGTTGAAGTGAGTCTCCTAATTAATCAAGGAGATTTATTTCCTTGATTAATTAAGGGATTTACTTTCCTATTTTATATAGTTGTCAAATCATTGTATAATTAGGAGATACTTTCCTAATCCTTTACCTGGATCTAATTCCTTGTAAATCACTCATGTAAACTCTTATATATACCTCCTTATGGAGAAGAATAAAAACAAGAACCTAACATATTCAAACCCATATTCATATTTTAGCAGGGCACGTGGTTGCTTCGTTAAAGAAATTGACAGAAATTTTATATTGTCCTTAAATTGCCCCAAATATGAAACTACAGGGTCAAAAGTGACGAAATTGAAACTACAAGATCAAAAGTGGTTGAAGTACCAAACTACAAGGACCAAAAGTGACTTTTGCCTATTATTTATAATTTTTCTGGATTGAACCCCTCTGTCTTTTTTGGCTGAATTATGAATACAATTCCAGAATTTCTCAACCAAAAAAAACACATAAAATCAAGAGTATAATAAGTTGAGTTTGTGAATGGTACTAAGAATATTAATATGAGTGCTGCTAAACGAACCCTAAAATTAACTGAGTACACCCTACTATCAAACTATTTATTGAATTACTAATTTATCCTAATATAAAATGATCAAAATGGATATATTGAATTATGAAACAAATTATTTTAATAAGTACACCCTACTCACTATATTCAACCCTAATCAAACGCAAGCGAATGCCATGAAGTTGTTTGTTTGATAAGATCTTGGTCATTGGTGGTAGATAACACTCTAGCGAATACATGCTCCATGGAGTCCACTCCGACAGGTTCTTTAAGGGGTTGTGGATGATTCATACAAGGAGGAAAAACAAATAAATAATTTATTGGATGAAAGTTGAGTCCTTCAAACTTAGAACATTCTCTTGGTTTCTTTTTTCTTTTTTTTCTATTTATTATTTGGTTTTGGAACTACAAAAAGGAAGAAGGAAGAGTAATTAAAAATAGGGACTTAGCGAACAGATTTAGACGACTGTTGTCGTCGGATCAGCTGCACCAAAATGGATTCAGTTGCATTCTCAACTTGTGATACTCGCAAGTGCACGAACCGTTGGTAGTATAACATATGTAAGTGCGAGGTCGATTCCACAGGGATTGGTGATTGAATGATCCAATTAGTTCCCTACACAAAACAGAAATGAAAAAGAAAGGAAATAAATACAACAACAAAGAAAGAAAATAACTAACTCAAGCAGATAAGTTCCCAAGTTCAATTAGATTAACGGATTGATTCTAGCTAAAGTATGATTAGGTCATGGTGTTTGGTCCTAACCTTGTGTTCCTAATTCCCTAATTTGATCATTTGTTGTCTAACCTAAAATTAAGCATTAGGAACCCATTAAGCATAGAAGAACAATTTAAACAACCAAGCATGTATATAATCCCTGTTGTCGAATGTCCATACATACTCTTCCTATTCATAGTTCAATTCGAATTAAAGCATGGTGTCTACTCTTAATTCAAACCAAGATAGCTAACATGCAAGCCTAAATGGTGATCAATCATTTAAACTAGCATATTAACTTATAAGCATAATGAATAAGAACAAAAACCATAATTGAAACTTGGAAACTAATCAAACTTGAGACTAAAGAAAAGAATTTACATAACAATGAAAATTAAAGTAGAACTTGGAAAGACTTAAAGGAAAATTTAGTAAAAGGATTTTTGTTACAATCAATTGAGAACTAGAAAGGAAAACTAAGAGAATTTGAGGGAGAGAAGGGAAGGGAGCTCTAGAGAAGTGTTTGGGAGCTCCCCTCCTTGGGGTGTGTTTACAAGCTTAGAGAACTTCCCTATTTATAGGCCTAGGGGAAGTGAAAATCTGAATTCAATATGGCTAATGCATACAACACTTGTATTATAAAATCTGAATTGGTTGATGCACTTGTATTACAAAATCTGAATTGGTTGATGCACTTCACCAATAAATCCCACCAGCAGCCCTAGCTCATCTTCATGTCACCATGACCAAGCTTCCAACCAGAAACAATAGCTCATGCCTAGGTCACCATGACCAAGCTTCCAACCAGCTCATCCTGAGGTCAGCATGACCAGCAACTTCAAGGGCTTACGAATTGGGATTCTCTTAAGCAAATGACGACTTTAAGCACTCCAAGTTGAAGTTCAGAATGTGTCTGATCCAACCACACAAGTATTGGCCCAATCCAAGCTCGGTTGAAGAAGTTAAGGCCAAAACAAATTGCTAACTCGTTTTGCTCGCTGACAAAATCCATCCTGAGCATGGTTCTGTGTTTGCTAGGTAACGGACACCAGATTTATCCAATAGGGCTGAAATTTGGATATGTTATAGTATACACCTATTGGAACAACTTTCATGAAGAATGCTGCCTCATCCGAGCTGTGTAGGTTGCTGAAATAAAGCTTGCAATATGACCTACGAAACTGGACTGGCAGGGGGCTGTAGCAAAATATGAGTTTGTCTTTAAGCTCTTCTTCCCTTCATCCAAAGCAGGCCTTAACATGCTTGAATTGCATGAATTATGCTCTCTTGCTCTTTTGGCCTACAAAACACACAAAGGGAGGCAAATAACTCAGAATTATAGGAAACTAAGCAAAATAAGTAAGTAAATTGGGCATGTATATGTATGAAATTATGAGCTTAACAACGACCAGTATGAGCATTGATTGCCTATGTAGAAATTTCAAAGGGTAGTAGGTTAATTTTAAATTCATCTAGTAATAACTAGAGATCGGAAAACAAATCCAAAACAACTTACAATGGTTCTAATATCTTCAATAAAGTCATCTCCAGCTGCAGAGGAGGCATTAGGTTTGGTGTTGTGTGATAGAGTGTATAGGGGTATTTTTGGTAATTAAATAGGGTGTGCTTAGTTAATTTTATATTTTGATTTAAATATTAGGGTGTACTTAGATTATAGAGTATACTCATTTAATTTTAGGGTTCGTTTAACAGCAGTCTATTAATATATGAATCAAGTTAAGATAGACAATTGACTGTGGCCATATAAATACAATAAAACAAAAACTGAATATGATCATATGAAAATTCAGAAGGTTCAATTTACGTTTACTATGCTATCGAAAGAATAAAATCTTTGATGACCTCTCCATTATCCTTCTGTTTTGCAAGTATAAGAATCGTAGCAACCATCATAGCTATGCCAAAATATCATGTTTGCAAATTCACTCGCCACCCCGATTGCTGGACTGGCAATTGAGGACGAACGCCCCAAAAACAATACTCTCTTTCCCAAGGTTTTAACTCTAGTCCAATCTTTTCGTGATGAATCAAGCTGGTAAATATGCCAATAACCTTCGACATGATCGCGATGACAAAGTGCCAATAAGAGTTTCCCATCAGACTCAACCAGGTAAGAGAATATTGGATAGGATTGTATCCCTAAGGTGGTAGAACAATCCACCCAATCTTTAAGTTCTACATCCAACTTACCCACCATTAACGACAGAGACCTGACATAAAAACACAATAGAAAACTCCTTCGGCGTAGGTGACGTCCTTAACACTACCATAACAACAAGGATGCATTTCATGAATTCTCCATCTTCTATCTTTGAGGTTGCACTACCATAACAATGCTACAAAGATTATAGGCTATCTTCTTTTACAAGACTATGGTGAGCAGGAGATGGCTCGGTTGGCTATGGCTCCAGAGTACTCGATTCACCAAGTGATACTCAAAGCCAAGACTGAACTTCAGCAGTTGGCTGCAAGGTCAGCGGCATCCCCAATCTCACCTTCTTTGAACCCAGTAACACGGGCTTTCGCTCCTTATTCGCCCGTTTCGTCGAGGCCTTTCTCATCCCGGCAGCCATTCGAGTCCCAACTGCCTTTTGGGATGCCCAACTAGTTGCTAAACAAAGCCCAGATTTTATGCCATTGGGTTACCCTGACTCTATTCCAGAACTGCAAAACCAGGCTCAGTCTTTGAGTTTGGAGGATCAAATAGAACCACTCAATTCTGGGATTTCTGGATTCTCTAATGATTACTACCGGGACGCTGAAATAGACAACTTAAGTGTTAGAACTGGTAGACGATTTTCAAGCGTGACAGAGTTTCCAGTTAAGATTTGTCCCTATTTCAATAAGGGATTTTGTAAGCATGGAAGTAGCTGTAGGTATTACCACGGACAAAGTGATTCCTGAGAGCTTCTCTCTGATGTATGGCAATGATTGCATTAATGATGATCATGTTATCTCACCGGCGTCTCTTGAGAAGTTGGAGTGGGAAATCTCTGAGCTGCTTAGATCAAGAAGAGGAATTCCTATTTCAATTGCTTCTCTGCCAATGATGTATTATGACAAATTTGGAAAATCTCTTCAGGCAGAAGGCTACCTCACTGAAAGCCAGAGACATGGCAAGGCTGGTTACAGCTTGACAAAGCTTCTTGCTCGACTGGGAAGCAGTATTCCGCTGATTGACAGGTGAAAATTTTGGCCTTTGTGTTCATGGCTGATAGACTGATACTCTTTCATATATGGGTATATAACCAGTGCATTATGTGATTTACAGGCCTCATGGGCAGCATGCAGTAATTTTGGCTGAAGACTCTCCAAAATACGCAGATCATCGGAATGAGAAAGGTGATCCTGGTCCTATTGTTAGCGGTTCGCGACAGATATATCTAACATTTCCAGCTGAAAGCACTTTCAGTGAATATGATGTCTCAAACTACTTCAGGCAAGTCAAAATTTTAAACTATGTTTGGAAAGGAACACGTTTTTTTGCAATATAAATTTTCAGGCTTTAATAGTTTTCTCATTGTGTTGGTTTTCTTTGCAGTACCTTTGGCCCTGTTGAAGATGTCAGGATTCCCTGCCAACAGAAACGGATGTTTGGGTTTGTTACCTTTGTCCATGCCGATACTGTGAAAATGATTTTAGCAAAAGGAAATCCACATTATGTTTGTGGGTCTCGTGTTCTTGTGAAACCTTACAGGGAAAAATCAAAGCTTGTTGACAGGTAACAATAGAATGATTCGAACATCCTGAGTCAAACTTGTCAAAGTTATTGATGGATGCTGTTCAATGTGAACTTTCCATGCGATTTTGTATAGTTGCCAATCTGTGCTTGTGAAGTAGCTTGTATCAGTGAAAAATATAGATTCCTTTTTGCTTCAGAGTACTTTGCTGCAGCTAAAATGCTGCTGGAAGGACTCCTTTCCTCATCCATATTAATGATTTCTTTCTCAATCTCACCTGTCTTTGCTTTATGCAGAAAGCACCAAGAGAGAATGGATCCTGCGGCATATTTTTCTCCACACCACGCAGACATGGAATCAGATTTTTATTCAAGTGAGTGGCACATAAATTTTTTTTGATTGGAGACTTCAAGCTCCTATGAGGATTCTTTACATCATTGGTTACTTTTTTGCCTTTGTCTCTTTTATCAAATTCATCTCTTTTGGTGTGTCTATTGGTCATAGAGTTGTTATGTTGGCTTATGCATAAATTTTCAGTGTCAGTAGGCTGTGACAACTCTAGATTGTTAAGGAAGAAGCTTGTAGAAGAGCAAGAATATGCGATTGAACTTGAGAGGATGAGGCTGGCAGAGCTGCATTTTGCACGAAAGCCTGTGGCTAATCATCCCCATTCTAGTTACTTCATGGATGGGCACAAATTCTCTGAAGGTCTGTAGTTTCTATCCACTATTAACTTCTCCACATAGAGAGCAATTTTCTTTTCCATTAACTTCTCTTTTCTTGTTTAGTATGTTTCTTACTGTTGTAATTAATGCAGATAATTTCAACTTCCCTTCTGCGGAATGTTTCAATTATCTGTTTGATGTTCTAAACAGTGGGTCTGCAAGTGATGAAAAACACAAGCATATAGACACCAATTACACTGACCATGAAAGGTATAAGTTATCTCCTGCTGGGGGATCTCAAGTTCTTATTGTTTCTTTACTATATTTGCATTGCTTCTTCTGACAAGGGTCTCCCTTTCTTGCTTAGAACAGCCAAGGACTTAATCTCCCAGATAGCCCATTTGCAACTTCAGTAGCTAGTGGCATTTCAGCAGTCATATAGGTTCAGCAACACAAAGAAGATTATAGAGTTAGGTACCGTTCAAAGGCGACATATTTGGTTCGACACATAACAGCTCTCTTTCTTTCCTTTTCTTTGGCTTCATCCGCGTTTTGCCAAAGTTTCCTGCAAGTACATACTGCCTACAGAAGAAACATTAGATGACACTCCTCCCTATCACTCGGGTTGACGGACGTAGAAAAGAAGAATTGGATACATAGAAGTATATGTAAGAAAGATTTACAGTTTCTTAATATTAGTCACAGAAATAAGGCAAGGGATTTAGATCTTTATTAGAATCTGATGTAATGTTTTAGTCTTTTAGTTGAAGAAAGGATCTAGAATATTTCAAATGTGTCAGAGAGTTTTAAATATCTTTGAAAATCTCTGTAACATTGAGCAAAGATGAAATTACTTGGAACTATAAGTCAAGTAGCAGATATACCAGTTTTATAATCCCTTGTGTTTTTTTCCATGAATTCGATGTGTTAATTGGAAAGATGAAACTGCAGTATCTTTCAACATGACAATGCTTAGTTCAGAGGGAGCACTGTCTTTGAGACTTCCAGAGCATGCAGCTCAGAATTTTCTTGTAATTTTTATGATTTTGCCAACGAATGCGTATTAAAGGCATAAGTTCATTTTCTATTAACTCGTCTTCTTCCTAAAAGCCAAAGTGTTTTCATCACAAAATTATCCGTTTGAATCATTTAGAAATTACATAATGTACTTTCTTAAAATTTTAGAAACCAAATCCGTTTTTGTTGAACTTGAGAAACACAAACAAAAATGCCTTTACATATACATTTATGTCTACACCGCTCATTACGTGACTGTGAAAGACCGATAATACATAATCTCTTATGTTCATAAGTGTAGATCTCTTATTTTTATCTTAGCCCACGTTCTGAATCAATTATCACATCCCCATTTAGTTTTCTAAATATTTTGAAGAAAATGCCAGTTCTTATAAATTTTTTATTTATTGAACTTGTGTAGATAGAATATATTTTAAGAACATTGTGACATCCAGATAAGAAGGCTCTACGCCTACACTATCAAAATTCTCAAAACATGTATTATTTGTACAAGAAAGCTATACAGAAAGACAAACCGACCTCCATAACTAAGCGAATATAGTAGCGGTTGGTAAGTTGGAGCCATTAGCTTTAAAACTCTAAACACAACCTGCATGCAGTGCCCAAGTTTGTCTCATTCACTGTCTCATTCCTTGAACAACTTTCTGGAAATTGACACCACCAAATTTCAATTATTAAATCAATAAATGATTGGGTTTTTATGATAATCTTGTATTGAGCAAACCGACCCTGAAAGGATAACATGCAAGCTTCTAGCCACAGACTGGATCAGCTTGGCCGCAAGTTGAGGTAAAACAATCACTTGTTTTTGGAGGACTTGCCACAGGCAAGTGGCTTTGCTATATAGGTACACCGTTGACCAGCATAAGGAGGAAATTGATCATATTGTTTGTCAACGGACTCTAGCCTAGTTAAGACTTGCAGATCAATGCCAAAGGAGGGAAGTGGTCATATTGTCTAAATCTTTGCATTTGTTGGGTTGAAGGGTCTATTATTGGTGTCTAAATTCAATCGTTGATGCCAAACCATTTAAAATAATAATAATAATAATAATAATAAAATATATTATACAAACCGAGGGAATTGAATTTAGGACCTCAAATACAGAAAATAAATGCTCTTAACTACTTAAGTTACAAACCAATCACAAGTCAATTAGGTTAAGTAGATGCATCGTGACAGTTATGAAATACTCATCAATGTTAATCATGTTTATTAAGTTAGATGTATCATCACGAGATAAATACTTACTCGAGTTGCTTATTAATCATGTTATAGTGGAAATAAGAGAAGTAATTTTCTTCATACAACACTATTGTTACATATTTATTATAGACAATTACTTAAATACCCATTCCTAGATATAGTTCTATAAAGAAATCCTATACCATTCAATGTATATAAACACACTCAAAAGATACCCAAAACTGACAGCTATTACATTTTTTATTTTAATTAGTTAAATGAAATACCTTTATTACCCATTTAGTATTAAATTAGTTTTTTTGAAAAATTATGGGCGCGCTCTCTCTCTCGTCTCTCTCCCTTTGTGGAAACCAGGCCAGCGATCTTGGTGCTCCGGCCACAGCCAGTAGTGAGAGCGGTCGGAAAAGGACCAGCCAGGGCCGACGATCAAGTCTGGGCTACTTTGTACTGCAGCTACTTCAAATGAAGCCTGCGGAAGTGCTGATTGAATCCACTGGTGTGATTGGCCAAAGGATAAAAAAGGTACTATATAACCATCATATTCCTGTTTCCATGTTATGCTCAAATTCTAATCATACTGATTTGCACAGGATTTCTTGAAATATTAACAGATCAGCTGATAAATGTTGCATGATAATTTTTAGGAAGATTTATAACATGACCTGTTCTAAGTGTTGTACAAACGATTCATTTTTAAATTTTCATATGCAGGAAGCACTTCTAAAATCTCTTCCAAAACTGGTTAATTCACTATCAGCATCAACTGAGAGGTAAATGTTAATGGTTTTGAACTTAATTAGATAACTGACATAATTTCATATATAACTGGTTGTGTTTATTTTCAGCATCGAATTTCAATTCGTGTTTTTCTTTTTCTGTGAAACCTTGGGCTTAAAATTTTTAAATCATCTCCCTGAGAAGTCATTTTTCCTTGGTCTGAGGGCAGATGATGCAGCAGTGGCAATCACAACAACCGACCTTGTTAGCAAGAGTGTGGCAATTAAGTGTCAGGTGTGCAACAGTGCAAGATCTAGTTTCATGTATTTATATCTGCAGTGATGCAATATCTGCTACTTTTGGATTATGTTAATTGCTGATTAGCTGTACAAAACTTTGGCAATATCATGTTTTTATTTTTGAAACCTGTAGGCAGTAAAATAGAAATCAGGCTGGTCCTTAAAAAAAACTGGTGAAATTTTCAGGTTGGAGGGACAGATATAAGAATTGGGGGAATGGCAAAAGGTTCCGGGATGATCCACCCCAATATGGCTACCATGCTTGGAGTATGTCTTCTAGTGTTTCTCGCTTGATGTTTGACTAGTTATTAACTAATATGATTACATGGACAAGTAATAACAACTGATGCAATGGTTAGCAGTGATGTTTGGAGAAAAATGGTTCAAGTTGCTGTCAACCGAAGCTTCAACCAAATAACAGTATGTACATTTTTTTTCTTCCAATTATTGAACACCATAACTTAGTGGGACTACACCTCACGTGGTGTAATCTCCATTTGCTTTTGTGTCACATAAAATTGACTAATCTTAATTAATTACCATATCCATGGAAACTGCAAAGGGGTTACTCAGTATAAAGTTTGTTGCCATTAGTTAGCAAGGAAGAAGACATTCAATATTTTTTACCAGTGGCAAAAAATGAAAAGAAAATCAAGGCTGCTGCAGCTCATAGTGTTTGTTTCTGTCATGGCAGTTTTGGCAGCAACTTGTTGCCAAACCAGTTCACCTGCAGCACTTGTTCTTTCAATTTCAGTTGTATTACAAGGTTGTTGGTTTACGAGGATGGGGCTTTTGCTCTGGGTTCCTAGGTTTGTTCCAAAGGGTTGTGTTTTCCATTATGTTTTTCAAGGTTGTTGGTTTATGAACATGGGGTTTTGGAGTTGTACATTTTTATCGTACCTATTATGCAAATGAAATGTAGTTGTTAGCTTACAGTAAGTGATATGAACAATTGTTATACTGTTCATACCCTGCAATTGAGTTGATTTCTATAACATAGTATTAACAGTGTGCTTCTATGACATAGTATTAATAGATTTTTAGTAATAAAACATGCTCTATATTTTGCTCATATAGTTGTGCACTTGAAGTTTATGATATGCATAATGTGATTTTCACTAGGAAGATAGTTCTATGACATAGTATTAACAATGTACTTTTTTTTCTTATTGTAGAAGGCCTTTGCGATTGCTTCTTGTGAAACTATGGACAATTGGAGGTGGTTTTGCAAAGGATATTAGATGTCTTGCTAGGCTTTTTTTGGGTTTTTTTGGAGTTTTTTGTATGAAATGGTATTAACAATGTTTTTCTATGAAATGATTTAACATTGTACTTCTAGGACATGATATTAACAATGTATTTCTATGACATGGTATTAACAATACACTTCTATGACATGGTATTAACAATGTAAGGGCTTGCCGGGCTTATTTTGGGTTTTTTTTGGAGTTTTTTATATTGGACTTGTTTTAAGTTAATCAATGGCAGAGATGTAATTTATAGGAACTTCAACACTCATTTTTTGGATAGTAAATGATTTTTGGGTATATTTCTAAAGTCTATTCCATATAGGGTTTTTTTTTATAATTTCAGGTCCTATTTTGGGTATATTACTAAAGCTCCCTATTTATTATTGTGTTAAAGTTGAGTTTCTATAGTTATATGTTTGACATCAATCCAATCTAGTTCGCGTTAGCTTATCGTGTCCCATATTTATTAGGATTGTTTAAAACTCAATCCAATCCAATCCACTCAAATTAACCAATTCAATCCAATTTGATCGAATATGATGATGACCTTGACTAGTTGGGTTGAATCTCCAAACTAAAAAGTTTACAAATTTTCCCTGTAAAATTCCAATGCAATTTCGGCTGCTTTCTTGCTTTTCTTTGTCTTGTAGATTTAATAAAAAGCCCAAACAGCAAAACAACTCGGCCTTTTAGGAGGCAAGATTAAATAAAACAAAGGAGTTCCATAAACAAGGTGTTGTAAGCTTTGAACAAAAGTATGTCGACTCATTTCTGAGCGCATAGCACTAGGGCCAAAATATACACAACAGCCTGCTGAAAAAAAGCATAAAAATGAAAAGTAAAAAAATAACCTGTAAAAGGTTTCATAGCTTGTAGTCCTGCTCTCTGGGTATATTTTGGGGATGAACAAGTAACAAAAACTCATCCGACTTACAATGCATACAGTAGAAGAACGAACCCTCCTGTTTTAAATCAACTGCAGTTAGTAAAGCTTCTCCTTTGTCCACTTGAGAGTTGAGAAGATGCAAATACACTACTAACCCGCAATGAGTTAATTAACCCTTAGAAAGTACAAAATCATATCAAACAATGTAATACGGGCATCCAATGGCAGTAAGGAAGAGATGTATCATGTTGTACTTGTCTACTAACATAAAGGAATACAGCACAAATAATCAGACATGTGACCATTCAAAAGGTAGATCCATTATTCCTGGAAACCACCCTTTCTTGTTCAATTAAAAAATAAATCACCTTAAAGCATAGACTGTCGTCTCTTGTCTTTTCGGTCACGAGCAGTTAGAACCTCGAAAATAATACTCATCTAGATGCCTTGACCTGAGAATGTAACGTTGTATACAAAACTGGAGCTGCTCCTGTATGAACAACTAATACCACTGGAGTGGAGTGAGGTACCACCTATATACTCTACATGAGAAACAAACTAACAATCCCAACGGGTAGCTGTCAACAACCTGGAAACTTGCTTACTCCAGGTTTATAATAACCAGAAACTCTGAACTTCATGGAAATTATTGTTAACAGTGGCATACATTGAAATTCATTCGCAGACAAAGTTGCAAAGGGAGGCTGCTCTTCTCATCAAACACTTGTGTCAGTAACCTCGGGCATCCTTTCGGAGAAGATGCTATCCCTTTCTTTCATATTTTTTGGCAAACTCCTTGAGCAGTAATCTCTGCCGGAAATCCAGATATTTATCTAAGCTAGTTCCAGCCCACTGCTGGCAGAAGCATTCATCAGTGGGGACCAATGAACTTAAAGGAAATGGCCCCTTAGGAGCTTTCTTCAGAGAAAGCAAGAACCTATGTCGGGGGCGAATTCTCTGGTCTAAAGACAAGCTTAGGTACATAGGATATTTGGTCAAGGAATGCACTTCATTATGAAGTTCATTGACCAAGTACTTGTACTTGGGTTTCAAATTCTCCTCCAGTGATAGGGATAGTACCTGCAAAGCTACATGTCAGAAATGTACAAAAGGGAACTTTAAAATGGTCAAAGATTCAGAAAATTAACTTGTTAAGTGGGAAGCAGCAAGAAAGCTATTTTTTTCTTCTTAAGAACATGATATTTCAGTAAAAGAAGTAGAAACTCATACTAACATACATGCATATGGAAAGAAAAACTATTTCTTGTGACACAAGTACAAATAAATCCCAAGCAATTAGAAACAATGTAAAAGTACTCTGATGGGCATAAAAGAAAGTAAGCAGACCTGTGTCAGACTAGTTAAGACTTTCAAGATGTCAGCATTACACATCCCAATACTCCTAAGGAAATTGATCCTGGGCAGCAGTCCATCATCGATGCTATAGTGGAGGAACTGGGGATGTTTTTTAACCATCTTCACAATACTATCTCTGGGTGCTCCTATCTCCTCCGAAAGAAAAATCAAACGAGTATTCCATGATATATCGATCCGCTGAACTAGAATTTGAGGGCTTAACTGCACAACTTTACCTAAATCTTTTTCCTTAATCCCGACCTCCTCAACTAAGTATCTCACGGTGGGTTTCAACGAATTCTCAACACTATAAGAGAAGAGGGATGGAGCAGCAGCAATAATCTGCCTGACTCTGGAACTTGGAATACCCAAACTCATCAGGAAAGCAACATGGGACTTCAAATTGTTCTCAACCGTATATTCGAGGATTTGTGGCTGCCTCAAAAGCATTCTTCTTACATCTCTTTGTTTGACCCCAACACTCAACAAATATTCCAACCTTTCCTTTGCAGAGCACGCATTTATTTGAAGAGAAGGCATATGCCTCTCATACATTTGAATAAAGTGTGATTCCTTAAGCCCAAATGTGCTAAGGTAATCAATAAGAGGTAACCACTTCTCATCCAATTCAACCTCTTCTGATAGCCGAGGAAATCTATCCTCCATAGCTTTCCTTGTAGACAGCTGCATCAAAGAAAATAAATGAGCACTTCCCAGAAAAATAGTATAGTTGATGACAGAATTTGACAGCTCGTCATATCACTCTACAAGATACCTTTCCCTTGCGAGGTACATCCAAGGAACTGACTCCATTTGTTTGATTAGAACTATTGTAGTAGTTTGCTGCATTACTTTTCTTTAGAGTGTGCTTGCTGTTTCTGCCATCCGAATGACCATTCGCAAATCCCTTGTGTGATTTGGACCTCTTTCTATTAACATCAAACTCTGAAATTTCTGCAAAGTCATCCTGGAGAAGCAACCCACAAGAAAAGCCAGATGATGTTTCAAACAAAGGAAACCCAAGGTAGTTGTGTCACAGAAACACTTACACCAAACTAATCTTTCCATGTAAATAAATTATGAAGTCCAAGAATCAATTTTGCAATGTTTTCAATAATGAAATGCAAAAAGAAAACGGATAAAGCTTGAACTCTTAATCTTTCTTTGCACATTGCTTTGCAAATCAGAAAGAAACTGGCATGCACTTCTTACATTTTCAGGAACCCAACGACACAAACAATCTTTTCAAACGAAAAAAGAAAAAGACCCACAAACAAATATTTACCTCAAACTCCTAAGCAACCAAATGAAGGGTACAAGCAAGAATTCCACAAAGAAAAACTACAAATTAACGTATTTCAAAACATGGGTACCTCACAGTGAGCATAATTGTACCATTGTTACAATCCATGCCTCAAATTAAAGTTCAAATTTTAATAAAAAACTGACAAACCAAATGTTACTACATTTACAAAAGTAAAGGTACTTCAAATTCCAAGTAGAACTTTAACTATAAAAAGACCAAATTTTCTGCTTTCAAAAGCAAGAAAAACACTTGCCTAAAGGACAACCACCAAGTGCAGCAGCTCAAGCACAAAAGCCAGTACAGAAACTCACATTGAGCAACCAATCGTCATCGGACACATCACTAGCACGAGAAACCTCTTCGTCTTCATCTTGGTCGTAGGGAGACAGAGGCTGGCCATAACGCGACCTCCGATTGGACTTGAGAATTTTGGGGTTGGAGTGAGTTGAGAGCACCACGAGACGGCAGCTGGAACCGGACCTTATTTTACGACCACATAGACTGGAGAGAGTGGTTACAGTGAATTGGGACTTGTAGAGTTTGAAAGAAGAAGGGGGATAGGAGGAGGAGGGGCAGAGAGAGAAAGGTACCATTTTCAGAGAGATAAAGAATATACCCTAAAACCCTTATACGGAATTATTTATTATCAGTATCATTATCTTCTTCTTCTTCTTCTGCTTTCCAAAAATATATTTTTCTTTTCTTTTTATGAGTTTCAGACACAGAATATCTGTATCTTCTTGTCTTTTTGTCCTAATTGTATAATTAATTAACTATTATTTTTTACCCCCCAAAAAAAAAGGTATTTTGCTGGCGGGAAAAGAACGACAGATCGTTTTACCCAAAAAAGACATCTTTCATTGGCTTGGAATTATTTAAAATGAAAATATATTTTATGTTTTAAAGGATTAAGCAATCACCAACAATAGAAATTAGCTATTACATAGCATAATTAACAATTACAAAATAAAACGAGATTTTTATTAATTTATGAGGGATATTCAATTTTATTATGAAAGGCAGGGCCGGTTCTCAACTCTCAAAGGTCAAGGCGAAAGTCTAAAGCGTGCTCATGTACACACATTAATAACTAAAATTGTAGTTTATTTTATTTTATAAACTAATCATTTGTTTTAAAAAAATATATATTAATCTAAAGATCTTTTTATAGCAATGTCTTCTTTTTCTTTTTTTGTCTTTTTAAGTTTTCCAAAGGTTTAAATTTTAAAATAAACGCAACTAATAACAATAAAAATCACAACTTTATTTGAGATTCTTGGCTCTCCTTTTCAATTTACTCACAGGGAAGCAAATGGTGTTGCACACCGACTTGCTCGATTCGGTCTGTATAATATGGACATTTTTATTTGGTTTGAGGTACCTCATGATCTTATTTAAAACACCTTATTATGTGATTTGTTGAGTCGGGGTTAGGTTTGTTGTACCCCCATTGTAATTCTTTGTTTTATCAATAAAGTTTCCCTCGTTATGTTGAGGTTCTCTTAAAAAAAAAAAAAATATCTCAACAATCATCACATCAAGATAAAGGCAATATCAATAAAGAAACTAAAAATATGATCAATCACACTCAAGCATGAAAGGTTCAACTTTAATAATTTAATGAATAAACAGAGAAATAACACCTAAATTTTGGGTATTTTTTTCCTTCAAATATAATCACATAAAACTAAATTAAACATTCAAAGCACGTATAAAAATTATGTAAAAAAATTCAAAGCTTGTATAAAATAAAATTAAAAACATTCAAAGCAACTTAAATATTAAAAAGTTCAAAAAACTAAAGCCCTATTTGGTTTTGGATTTGAATCCAATTTTATAAACTCAAAATCATATTTTAAGTTAAAAGCCTAAAAAACTCGTTTGTTAGGCCATTTCTAAAAACTCAAACCCAAAATAAACTCAAAAACACCAACAAATTAGAAAACATAAAAAGTTTGTTTTTTTCGAATTTTATTTTCTACTCATCTCATTGCTCGAGCAACGCTTGCTCTAAGCTCCTTCTGGTCGAGCTCAAGCTTCAAGCCTCCATAGCAGAAGCTTGAAGCTCTCTTGCTCCCTCTCTCTCTCCATCTCTCTCTTCGTCCCTCTCTCTCTCCATCTCTCTCTTCGTCCCTCTCTCTCATCAGTAACTTTCAGGGCTGGGCATCTGAGCACCGCCCTCGCCGCCTCTTCTCGTCTTTGCGATTCTGTCAGTTGAAGTCTCGACGTCACACGCCACCGAACAGGCGCCACCATTGGCTCGTCGTGAGCTGGAGTTGCTCATCTCCGATCTCTACAATCGGGTAATTTTTAGTTCCCTTTTTATCCTTGTTACTGAAGATTGGAGTTTATTTTTCATTTGGGTTATGTTTGATTTATAGCTTATTTATATCTAATTCGATTTTATTTATATGAATTCTTGTGTGTAACCTGATTGATTATTTTTTCATAGAAAGTGATGAAATGCTTTTAGATTTTGACATTATGGGTCCATTGTGTTTCCTATTCTTGTTATAGAATTCATTGGTTTCAATTTTTTCAGTTGTTTTTGTTTGTTTTTTGATCTCATTTGAAGTCTCTAGTACTCAGAAGTCTGAATGATATTTGCTCAGTGATGCTATTCATATGGTTTACTTGTAATTTCTGAGATCCTGCTTATGTTGAATTGTTCATTTGATGCTTCTCTGCAATTTTTTTCATGTATTGGTCCAAAAAAGAAGTCTTAATATGTTAATCAACTTCTATATTCTGTAGTCTTTTGCACATCAGCTTGCCATTAGTATGAGCTATGCAGTCAAAATTAACTCATTTTATTGTGATTGATCATTTCACTTAACTTAACAAGTTTTGATAAGAGCTTGTTCAGTATGTGACAGTAAATATCATGTATTTTGTACACAAGTTTTTTCTTAGACATTTTTTCAAACTAGTAGGAATTGTTACAGAAGAAGTTTTCTACTCAAGTTTTCATTTTGATCAATTTCATAGACACATTACAGAGGTATCAAATGTCAATGTCTAGCCGTAGGATTCCTTTTGGTTGTGAATTTTGTGAGTTTTGTTTTGGACTGGTTGAGCATTACAGAGGTATCGCTCTCTCTCTCTCTCTCTCTCTCTCTCTCTCTCTCTCTCTCTCTCTCTCTAAGTTATATATAGCCAGTTTTATTGTTTCTTCATATTTGTGTGGCCATAGTTTGGATTTTCCTGGTATTGTCAAGCATATGGCTAGTGAAGCATATTGAAGGTTATTGTAAGTTGTTCTACTGTTATGAAAAATCAAGGTTTGAATAGAGTTGTCATGAGCTTGCCTAAATTGGGTTCCATGTAGATTATGTTCTATGAAGGCTTATTAGATTTGACAGAGTCTAAGAAGTAAATATGACAGTGCATACCTTACCATGGAATTCTTTATTCATGGATTGTGTTGTGTGTGGTAGCAATTTTGTATCTCAGCTATATCATGGAATTCTTTATCTGCTATTTTAGTTAGAGACTTGTGAAGATTTATTCTCATTCCAATTTTGTAATTTTACAAATATGATGTCTGAAGTGACATGATTGGGGCCCTAATGGAATTTTATGCAATTTGCATGATCTTGATGTGGTAGATGAAGAAAGCTCTTGCGCAAATCAAGCAGGGAACACACCCATTTGCATGAGTGAGGACAATGCTAATGAAATTAGTGATGCTAGAGATTAGATAGCTGGAGTAATATCATTAGTCTTAGAATTTATTTAGTCTAGAATATTTTAATTTAATATGTTTTATTTAAGACTTGAAGATCAATTGAGTTTGACGATTATTATATATGTATGGTATTAAAATATAGATTTTAAAATTAGTATGTTTAGTATAATTTCAATAATGTTTATCAATACCTTAGCTATAAAAAGAAAAAAAGAAAAAAAAAAGTTGTTTTCAAGAATTCAACGAAACAAGTTTCCAAATTTTAAAAATTAAAAAACTGTTTTCTTTTTGGTCTGAAATTCATGTTGTATTCAAAAAACCCCAAAACAGGGAAAGTGATACAACAGAAGGCTAAAGCCACGAGGAGCCAACAGAAGGCTAGAAACAAATAACAAAACGTGGCCAGACATGGCTAGATTCCATCGGAGCCTAGAACAACGGTCCCTACCCTGCAAACTAGCTACTAAGAGATAATAAAACTAAACGCAGATGCCTCATGAGGTGGACAAGGCAAACCATCAGAAGTTAGAACCCCAACAAGAGACAATGGTGGTCTGTCGACCCAACTTTGCAGTTCCATAGCTCTGTTACCTGTCGACGCCGCTGCATGAGCTTCACGATTTGCACTCCTAGGCACCCAGGACCAGGTCACCTCTTCGAAGCTCGAAACCACATCATGGATTTCGTCGATAAGAGGAAGGATAGCCCAGGAGTTGTTACCATGTTTACCAAAATGCAGTCTATTAACACCTTGCAATCTGCCTCCATGATGACTCTCAGATAACCCTTGTTTTTGGTAAGGTATAAAGCACATAGAGCAGGCAGCCTTTTTTGCACTAAGGGATGAGACACATAAAAGTGGGGAAGCAAGACCTCCACACCATTCACCAGAGGAATTACGAGACACAATGCCAATGCCTCCCTTCATCGTGCCAGGATACCAAGAACCATCAAAGTTGAATTTTACATAATTTGGGATTGGCTTAGACCAATGGGTTCTTTGGACATGAGGGACAGGAGAAAGGTTCCCTCTTGCATCAATCTTGGAGACAACCGCTAAGTATTCAGAGTAAGCATCTCTAGCATGAGTGATCACGCGCCTCGGTTTGGGGCGAGACCCATTGAAAATGTAATTGCACCTTGCTTTCCAGAATTTCCAGCATAAGAAGTTGAGTAGCGACAATAGAAATTTGCATTCAGTTCTTGAGGTGCCAGGAATCGCAATAATGCCTTCGATCCATCTATCAAACGTCGAGATCCTCCGGGGTCAACTTTGTAGGAGAGGTCAGAGCCAAACCACACAAGTTGAGTCCACGGGCAAAGAACGAGAATGTGCTCCACCGATTCTTCGAAACATTCGCAAATTGGGCAGGTGGGATCAATTGCAATTTTTCTTTTAAAAAGGGCAAGTCTGGTTGAGATGGATCCAGAGAGAGCTCTCCAAAGGAAATGTTTTATTTTTGGGAGAGTCTCCACCTTCCATATGGTCTTCCAAACCCTTTCTAGACAAAATGAGAGGAATGATTATGGCTTGCAATGTCGGTGCATGTCTTGCATGAAAACGGTGGTACCCTGACTTGACAGTATACGAGCCACTTGAATTCCATGGCCAAATAAGTCGATTAGGTCTGGATGAGTGACCAATGGGGATGCATCTGATGTTCTGCAAGATGTCATTGTTGATGAAGGTGGAGATACTATCCAGCTTCCAGGTGTGGTTCTGTTTGTCCATTAATTCCTGGACCAATTGAGGGGCTTGAGGAGGGATCGGCAACACAGTTTGCATAGGACCTGGCTCTCGTGAAGGGATCCAGCGAGTCGTTCTAGATATTCGTGTTAGCCCCGCTGAAAATTTGGAAGCGTGCTTCTTTCATCATAGCATTTCTTCCTTCAAGAAGGCTAACCCAAGCCCATGAAGGGCGAGAACCCTTTGACGCATTTAGAAAATCGGTCGTAGGGAAATAACGCGCTTTCAAGTTCTTAACCCAAGGCTTCCGGATTCAAAATAATTCTCCAACTTTGCTTGGCAAGAAGAGCTAAATTGAAATTGGACAAGTCACGAAAACCCAAACCTCCTGCTTTTCTTGGCCAAGCATAATTTTTTCCATGATTTCCAATGAATTCCAGCGCGCTCTCCTCATTATTCAAAAAACTGTTTTCAAGTTGCATACTAAACAAGTTTTTGAATGTTAAAAAATGGATTTGAGAACTTTTTGTTTTTTAAAATAATCAAAGGTTTTGAGTTCCCTATTTGGATAAGATACCAAACGGGTCCTAAGAAAGTAGATTGATAGAACATGGTGATCAATTTATTAATATGAAGAAGATAGTTAATGAGTAAAATTGTTGAGACTACTACAAAAATCAAAATAGACGACGGTAATCCACCGTCGTGTATTGGTTTTTCAATTGTCGTAAAATAGAGCGACATCTTTTGATGCATAAAACCACGATGGTAAATCCCCGTAGTCTATTATTTGTAAAGACGACGCTTTTACTCAAAACCGTCGTCTATTATATGTAAATAAACGACGCTTTTACTCAAAAGGGTCGTCTATTATTAAGTAAAGACGACCCTTTTATATGAAAAGGGTCGTCTATTATGAAGTAAAGACGACCCTTTTTCATATAAAAATGGTCGTCTATTATATGTAAAGATGACGGTTTTTTTTATAAAAAGGGTCGTCTTTACTTAATAATAGACGATCCTTTTTATATGAAAAGGGTCGTCTATTATGAAGTAAAGACGACCCTTTTTATATTAAAATGGTCGTTTATTATTAAGTAAAGACGACCTTTTTTATATGAAAAGGTTCGTCTATTATGAAGTAAAGACGACCCTTTTTATATGAAAATTGTCGTCTATTATGAAGTAAAGACGACCATTTTCATATAAAAAGGGTCGTCTATTATATGTAAAGACGACGGTTGTTTTTATAAAAAGGGTCGTCTATTATTAAGTAAAGAATTATGTTTTATTATATCCAAAGACGTCGGTTTTGTTAAAAATTCATCATCCATTAAATGTGAAGACGACGATTTCTTGAAATATTGTCGTCTATTAACTCTAAGACAACGATTTTTTAGTAAAACCGCCGTTGATTGTATATAAAAAGACGTTATGGTGTTAAAAGAGGTCATTGATAATATATACAGATGACGGTTTTTCCAATAAAACCATCGTTTTATTATCTTTAGTTTTTTGAAGAGTCAATAGTTATTACATAGTCAACCAATCTTTATTCTATTACATACATACTTCCTACCTATAATTAGAAATAACGGAGCTCACAAATTCTACTAATTTGATTTTAACTTCATCAATTTGTTCTTGGGTTGACTTAGCTCTGCCTTCTTGCACATTTTCCAAGTTGTAGGTGTCAGAAAAGGAAACCTGCATGAAAGAGACCCCAATACTCTTAAACATAAACTTGTTTAGCAGTAACCTAACCTTAGCAAAAAGATCTATGCAGCTCTAGAATGACTGCAGAACACAATTGGCATAATTGGCAAAGTACCTGTTCTTGTGGTGGCACCATAACAAATGAAAAATCAGAGATTCAGAAAATAAACAATGAAATTCCAAAATAATTAAAGTAAACAACAAAAACAAAAAGTATTTTGGACCTGATGATGTTGTCGGTCCAAAAACAAACGGATCTAGTGAGGGATGGGTATGTTTTGCCTCATCTTCTTCGTCAGCTTCTTCTTGATTACAAAGGCCTTGTGGGACGGCTGTGCATATTTATAAAAAACCCAAATGAGAAACTCACTTAAATCCCACGAAATTAGCACAATACATGAACAAACATATATATATATAGACCGATTTCCATAAGTCTTTCTAGATCGAGTCGCTGAGTTTGATGAGCGAGTTGAGTGCCTGAGAGCGAGATCTTCTTTGAAGAAAGTGAAGGTTGAGATCTTTCAAATCAAACCTTTCAACTAGCTTTGATTCTCAAATCCAGAACCTCCCTCTATATCTTATGGATCTCGAAGACCTCAATCTTTCAACTTCTTCATTGATATCGATTTTTTGATGATTTTGTAGAGAGTTTCATGAGGGTGTTTTAGAGAGTGCAGGAGGGTTTCAAGAAGGGAGAGATAAGATTTTCAGAGACGGGGGAAAATTTGAAAATTTGTCGAGCGCGAATTCACTTAAGTAGCCTTTTTTTAGCGTGTTTTAAAAGACGATGCTTGTTAATGAGAGATAAGGTTTTCAAAGACGGGTGAAAAATTGAAAATTTGTCGAGCGCGAATTCACTTAAGCGGCCATTTTTTAGCGTGTTTTAAAAGACGATGTTTTTTTTTAAAACCGTCATCTTTACTTCACAATAGACGACCCTTTTTTTAAAAAACCGTCATCTTTACTTTATAATAGACGACCATTTTCATATAAAAAAGGTCGTCTTTACTTCATAATAGACAACCTTTTATATAAAAAAATCGTCGTCTGTACATATAATAGACGACCCTTTTTATATGAAAAGGGTCGTCTTTACTTAATAATAGACGACCATTTGTATATAAAAAAGGGTCGTCTTTACTTATAATAGACGATTATTTTCATATAAAAAGGGTCGTCTTTACTTCATAATAGACGACTCTTTTTATATGAAAAGGGTCGTCTTTACTTATAATAGACGATTATTTTCATATAAAAAGGGTCGTCTTTACTTCATAATAGACGACCATTTTCATATAAAAAGGGCCGTCTTTACTTCATAATAGACGACCTTTCTATATAAAAAAACCGTCGTCTTTACTTAATAATAGACGACCCTTTTTTATTTATACTTTCATTAAATACAACATAAGATTTTGTGGTATCCACTAGTGTAAATATTTTAAATTGAAGATCAAATTGAGTCATTGTATTCATATAGGGTCAAGGAGTGTAGCTGTAAAAAATCATCAAAATTGGAGTTAAAATAACCGTTAAATCTTGATTTTTCGTTTATAAAAGTTGAAATGTTTTGTCCTGTTACTTGATCTCTGATTTTTTTTTCCGATTTTTGGCATATATGATCTCGATGTGTAAACAAACAAGTTTGATGATTGGATTGTTGAAATTAGTTTCGTAGAATGCGTATGCCATCAAAACCATATATTCACTAACAATTAATAGTTTATTTATACTTTTATTAAATATAACATAAGATTTTGTGGTATCCACTAGTGTAAATATTTTAAATTGACGATCGAATGCAGTCATTGTATTCATATAGGGTCAAGGAGTGTAGCTGTAAAAAATCATCAAAATCAAAGTTAAAATAACCGTTAAATCTTGATTTTTCGTTTATAACCGTCGAAATGTTTTGTCCTGTTACTTGATCTCTGATTTTTTTTTTTCCAATTTTTGGCATATATGATCTCGATGTGTAAACAAACAAGTTTGACGGTTGGATTGTTGAAATTAGTTTTGTAGAATGCGTATGCCATCAAAACAATATATTCACTAACAATTAAGAGTTTATTTATACTTTTATTAAATATAACATAAGATTTTGTGGTATCCACTAGTGTAAATATTTTAAATTGACGATCGAATGCAGTCATTGTATTCATATAGGGTCAAGGAGTGTAGCTGTAAAGAATCATCAAAATCAGAGTTGAAATAACCGTTAAATCTTGATTTTTGGTTTATAACCGTCGAAATGTTTTGTCCCGTTACTTGATCTCTGATTTTTTTTTTCGATTTTTGGCGTATATGATCACGATGTGTAAACAAACAAGTTTGACAGTTGGATTGTTGAAACTAGTTTTGTAGAATGCGTATGCCATCAAAATAATATATTCACTAACAATTAAGAGTTTATTTATACTTTCATTAAATGTAACATAAGATTTTGTGGTATCCACTAGTGTAAATATTTTAAATTGATGATCGAATGTAGTCATTGTATTCATATAGGGTCAAGGAGTGTAGCTGTAAAAAATCATCAAAATCCGAGTTGAAATAACCGTTAAATCTTGATTTTTCGTTTATAACCGTCGAAATGTTTTGTTCCGTTACTTGATCTCTGATTTATTGTTTTTTCCGATTTCTGGCGTATATGATCACGATGTGTAAACAAACAAGTTTGACGGTTGGATCGTTGAAACTAGTTTCGATAGAATGCGTATGCCATCAAAACAATATATTCACTAACAATTAAGAGTTTATTTATACTTTCATTAAATATAACATAAGATTTTGTGGTATCCACTAGTGTAAATATTTTAAATTGACGATCGAATGCAGTCATTGTATTCATATAGGGTCATGGAGTGTAGCTGTAAAAAATCATCAAAATCAAAGTTGAAATAACCGTTAAATCTTGTTTTTAAAAAACCGTCATCTTTACTTCACAATAGACGACTGTTCGATTCATTTTTACACATGATTTTTCATGTTATTCACTCACTATTTTGAGTTAGTTTTTGACATTTTATAGCTTTTTACTTCCTTTTTGTGTTTTCTTAGATTTTACCTTGGTTGGGATGAAAATGAGCTAAAAGTGCATTATTTGTTATAAATTCTGTTTTTGTTCATTTTCGTAGGTCAACTTCTTGGCCTTGGATCAGCATGCTCCGGTACTTGGATGAGGTCATGATCTTCATGAGACTTGTTTCAATGGATGTTAACTACAATATACCCAAATTTGAGCTCCATTGGACAAGTGTTGCCCATCCAACCAATCCCGCATGTCACCACAGCTCTGGAAATCCGAATTTGGCCAGCTTTTACCTCCTTTGTGTCATCTTGATTTTCTTGTTACCATAACTCTTGGGAGCTAGGGAGCTCAAGGAGGAAGACAAGGGCAACAAAGCAAGGAGTGGAAGAGATTTTCACCATTGAAGACCTTGAGCTCCCATGTTCACAAAATCTATAACTTCTTTCTAGTTTTATTTTGAGTTTGTATTTGGAATAAGTATGAGCAACTAAACTCCATAGTTAGGGCTTAGGTTGAAGCCCTAAACATGATTACCTTATTGTTTTGATGCTTGAGTGTATGAATTTCTGGATATTGTTGATGAATTCCAATTCACCAAATTAATCTATCCTTGATGTGTGTTTTTCCTTGGTTGGCCATCTTTGAAAGCATACTTCTTGAGATTGTTGGGATTATGTGTATCTTCATGTTATCCTAAGCAATAAATGGATGAAGTAAGAATCATCCATGTGAATTGGTTTCTTGAATACCTAATGTAAACACCATGCTATTAGGATTCTTGTGATGTTCATATTCTCTTTGAACTTAATGGGTTTTTCTTGTAATTAAATCAAAGTACTAAGCACACCTAGATTCGATTATAGGGAAGGCACAAGTATTGTAGCACTCGTACTGCACTTTACGTATATTAGAGAGAATCAATGCGTCTTGAGTCACTCGTACTGGTCTTGATTGCGAACATCTTCATCAACACGTTTAGAGTTCATCACTTGAGTATTCATGAACTTGGGTAGAATTGTTTAGGGTGGATTCCGAAACCCTAGTGTTTGTTACATTTTGATTTCACAGCTTGATAATTCATCTCTTCCATTCTCATTTAAATTCAAATTCCATTTACTTTCATGCATTAGAAATAGGTCACTTGAACCAAACCAAACCCCCCCCCCCCCCCCAAATGTGTGTGTGAGTTGTGTGTCTTTATTACTGAATTTTATTTGTGTCCGTAATTGTTTTGGACTTTTGGTCAGCGTTGTGTTCTTTCATTTTCTGTGCTGAATCCAACCGTATAAAGAACGTGAATTTTGGACATACGGTTGGAAAGTTATAGGTCAAAAACTGGACAGAGGTCGAAATTGAAAAACGATTCTGTGCAAAAGTGACCGGTCGCTCATCACAAATTTCATAATTTTCGATTCTGTGCAAAAACGACCGATTCAAACTGTTCATACGACCGGTCGCTAGACACTGTTCACACACTGTTCACAGGTGATAATGTGGTGATAAAATGGCGATAGAAAATGCTGTTTGTGTTTTTGTTTAGTTTTCTTGTGTTGTTTCATTTCTTTTACGCTTCTTTACTCATTTTTAGTTTTCATTTTGCATTTGTGCATTTGTGGTGTGTCAATTAAGTGTTCTTTACGTACTCAAATTAGAACTTATAGGAAGCCGACAAGTTCTTCGTGGATTGAATCCAGTACTTACATAATCTATACTTCAATAGATTTGTGCACTTGCGGGTATTTTTAATTGGTTGTTTGCACATTAATTTGTGTCCTCTTAGGAATGCAACAATTTTTGGCACCGTTGCCGGGGAACTGGCACGACTGCTTATCTGTTTTGTTTGAGTATATTTAGAGTACTTAGTTTTATTTTTTGTTTATTGTTTGTTGTTTCATTTTATCTTGATTTGTTTTTGTTTCTTTTTTCTTCCAGGAACATCCAAGGAGTCACCTCCACCATCACCAATGGTAGCCGCAACTGAAATTGTGGAACTTACTATGCAAGAATACTCCAGTAAATTTGGGATGGAGGAAGCAAATGCATTTGGCTCATTTCAGAAAGAGTTGACTATGAATGAATATTTCCAACAAACATACAATCCGGAGTGGAGAAATCATTCGAACTTCTTGGTGGACCGACAATCCAAATTTTCAACAAGGGTCATATCAACCATATCAAGTCCAACATAATACTTGTCCACCTCATGGTCAACCTCAACATTACACTCCACCACAATCTCGCCAACAACCTCAAGGACCGACTTTGGAAGAACTTGTTGCTTCAATGGCTAAAAACACAGATAGTTTCATCAGTGAGACAAAAAGCTACATGCAGAGGAATGACGCCCACATGCATAAGAGAGATAATGTCATAGCCAATCTAGAAAATCAAGTGGGGCAAATTGCTACAGCTTTGAGTCAAAGGGAAGCTAGGATGATGCCTAGCTAAACAACGATTAATCCAACTGGGCATGAGCATGTTCAAGCAGTTACCTTGAGAACTGGTAAGGTAATTTGTGAGGTTAATAATTCTGAAAGTCTAATTCAAAATGATGATGAGATGCAGGTTGAACAAGTGACTGAGCCTAAGGAAAAGGATGAAATCAACAAGGAGGAAGAAAAACAAGCAACATCTTCACCTGAGTGGATCCCAAAGCATGAAATTGCAAGAAGGGCAAGAAAGGAGAAGGTATGTTGTGAACCTCCTGATGAAGATATCTTACATGCTCCTTTTCCTCACAGGTTGATGGGTTCTAAAAAAATTCAACATGCCAAGGACATATTGGAAATCTCCGAAAAAGTGCAAATCAACATTCCTTTCTTGGATGCAAACAAGCTTAAGGAATACGAAACTGTTGCATTAACGGAAGAGGTTTCTGCTGTTTTGCAAATGAAGCTTCCTCCCAATTTACAAGATCCATGAAGTTTCACAATTCCTTGTATCATTGGTGATAAATTGTTTGAGAAACCTTTAATTGATTTAGGTGCTTCAACTAATTTAATGCCTTATTCTATTTTTGAAGTACTAAAGGAAGATAAGCTGAACATCCATGTTCCAAGCACCAATCACATGTTCAATGTCATTCCTTCTACTCAAATGAGAAGGCCACCCAATCCTAAATATGTGCCTCATCCATCTAATCCGCGTCCTGAAGAGCGCTAAAAATTGCTTTTGAAATCTACTCATGTGGGTAAAAAGAAAAGAATACGAAAGGGGTTGATTAGATGGCAAAGGGATTTGAAGAAACTTCATGTTCGGCACAAACAGGAATTTGGCTTCAATTCATTAATGCAGAAACAGGAATTTGGCTTAAATGCTTATTCATTTCATAACATGTGATTACATACACAAATGTGAAAATGCGTACATATAATTCCTAATCACATGTTCATTGTTGCATTCTGAGCCACACGAGGCTTCTGCTAATTGCCGCTATCTGCTCGCACTTTTAGAATCTGCAGCAGCTCTACATGGCCCTCAACTTTCCTCTCCAGTGTTTCCACTTGCTGATTGGCGCAGTGGAGCCGCTTCTCAGGTCCGCACTGATCAGTGCATATTTACATATCATTTTATACCCTTCTAACTTATGATTTAGTTATGTTTTTGAGTTAAACTTGTGCTTTTAATAAGTTTTGTGTTTGTTTCAGTGTAATAAGCTTGAGCCTCACTAATTGCATTTTGGAGACAAGTTAGCTCAAAACGGTGTCTGCAGATCAGTCAACTTCACGGATTGGACTGTACTTGCTCAAGAAGAACCAGATAATGAGCCATACATCATTGGAAATATACGGAAGTCTATTTTCTGTAGAATTTTACGGTTCATGATTCCGAGTCTTCTAAAGAAAGTTATACATGTTTTGGCAACTTAAGGTCAAATTCGGCAGCATCTGCGTTACTGGGCTAAAAATCACATTTGAAGGCCTTCCTGATTTTTCCTTGAGCTGGGCTGCATATTCTTGGAAAGATAAGACAAAGAGCTTCAAGATTCATATTTTTTCAGATTTTTCAGATTGGAGCCACAAGCCCAAAACGAGCCCACAAGCTGGCTGCAATGCATTGTCATGCATGACATATGCATGATGAAGTGTTGTTGATTGTGGGAAAGTTTGGTGAAGCATATTCAATACATATTTTTGAGTGGAATTTTGCAGCAGCCAAATGAATTAATTGAAGTTGAAGTGGATGATGCAACACTAAGCTTAATGACAAGAATAATTGTTTTCAAATGCAATAGTGTGTTAGGTGAATTAAGTGTTGTAAGTTGGTGAAGTGAGTGTGGTTAGTGAACTCTATTGTATAATTCAGATTTTCACTTCCCCCAGGCCTATAAATAGGGAAGTTCTCTAAGCTTGTAAACACACCCCAAGGGGGGGAGCGCTCAAGCACTTCTCTAGAGCTCCCTTCCCTTCTCTCCTTCAAATTCTCTTAGTTTCTCTTGTAGTTCTCAATTGTTGTAATAAGATCATTCTACTAAATTCTCTTCTTCTAAATTCTCCAAACACTTCTCTATTCTCTTTCAAAGTTCTCCATGCTCTAAAACATTTCCTAAATACAATTCCCACTCTCTTCCAAAATTCTCAAAGTTCCCAAACACTTCTCCCATTCCTTCATCAAATTCTCTAAAGTTCTCAAACACGTTTCATTTCTCTCTTCCAAATTTCTCAAACACATTTCCCTTCTCTTCCAAAAGTCTCCATGTCTCAAACACATTCTCAAACACATTTCTCTCCCTTCCCTAAGTTCTCAAATTCTCCAAGTTCACAAACATTCTCCAAGTTCTCAAACACCTTTCTCTTCCCTTCCAAATTCCCCAAGCTTCCTAAACACCTTACTTTCTCTTCCAAATTCCCCATGTTCTCAAACACATTCTCTTCCAAATCCTTAAGTTTCTCAAACACATTCTCTCGTTCTCTCCAAAAACTCTCTATGTTCTCAAGTGTTGTACAAAATCCTTGTTTTATGTTCTTTTGTTTTCATTTCTATTTTGTGTAGGAAAACTAAACAGGATCATTCAATCACCAATCCCTGTGGAATCGACCTCGCACTTACATACGCTAAACTACCAACGGTTCGTGCACTTGCGAGTATCACAAGTTGAGGATGCAACTCGAATCCATTTTGGTGCAGCTGTATCTACACAACAGCCACCTCCTCAGCCAGTGCTCTGCACTCTCGTGTCTCGCCGTTAGGCGCATGCCCAAATTTGTGGCCAAGACCGCGTTGAGCACGGTTAAATTGTGGGACTCGTCCACTGCCATCCTGTGAGACCTCTGCGCCACATGCAGATGATCTGCAGCTGTAAGTCTCCTGACAATCATGTCTTCCAGCAATACTGCCCTACACGGCACCACCTCAGAGAAATTTGAGGTCGAACCATGATGGTATGAGGAGTTTGGGAACATAGGGGTTGGAGGAGCCCTTATCTGGGAATTTGGTGGTGCAAGCGACAGCTCAAGGTTGAGGTCATCAACGAGCATATCTGAGGATGCCATTGATTTTTATGTCTGGACTTTTTGATGGTTTTTCTTGAGTTTGCAGGATGAAATGTAAGGTACTCCTCCTTTCAACCGAGAAGTGGTTTAAATAGACATATGCTCATAAGGGAGCCGACACCACTCTGCATTTCCTGAGCAATTTGTGGTTGCGTCCAGTCAAAAGGGAAGCATTTCTCCTTTCCTTTTTACTTTTTTTTCCTCCTTGTTTTCTGTGCATTGTGTTTTGATTTCTTTTTAGTTTGTCGTTTTTGTTTTATTTCAGTTGGGGAACCGTGATTTGTTTCTTTTTCGTTTGTCTCATTCCCTTTATTTCGTTTGGGAAGTGTGTTTTCCCTTTCGGCTGTCATCTTTGTTTTGTTTGGGAAGTGTGCTACTCTTTCTTTTGCAACTTAATTTCTTTTATTTCTGAAAAAAAAAAGGGTGAAACAAAATGAAAATGACAAGTACACGGAAAGGGCAAAGACAACAGGCACACCAATAATACACTAGAATCACTTTTTCACAGTGCTCGGTGTCTCGACCATAGGACCTTTGAGTTTAGACCTATGGCTATCCTCTTCCGGGGCTTCAGGTGCAGTCTCTTGGGGCTCATCACTCGAGCTCCCAAAGATGGCACTCTTAGCTTGAGCGTAACCACTCTCACGATCTGTTTTCTTGCGCTTACCCGGTCGGTCTAGGTCCTCCAGCTGCTTTCTCATGTCATGGGCGTAAACACTTACTATCTTTGAGAGATTTTTGTTCTCTTCCCGCAACGCCTCCAGCTGTGTCGATTCACCTCAACTATCCTTGCCTTTTCCCTTTTTAAACTTTTGATAATACTCTGGCACTCTTCGACCACACTTCGCTCTCCGCCAGCTGACCTCTTAGCACCTCAACCTCATGGGACTTCGCAATTAGGCGATGACCCACACTTGCGACTGTTGCGGTGCTTTGCACGCTTAGTGCCAGAGCATCGCTCACGACCCTCTTGTCATCCCTTTCTCCCAGCACCCGTATGTCCTTGGGAGTCACTAGATTTCTAGCAACTCCAAGGGCAACATCGTTGTCCAGCAGTATTGAGTCATTCACTGTCACGTGCCCCCGTGCAGAGGCAAAGTAGGGCATCCACACCTGGTGCCACTGCTTGGCCCCGAGTTCTAGTTCTCTGGAGCTAGGTTGAGATCCAACGAGAATGGGTAGGAAGAGGCCATTTGAACTTTCTTTTCTTTTGTCTTTCTTTTCTCTTTTGTATGTTTCTGAGTTTGTGTGTTTTTCCCCAACTCTTTCTCTTCTTCTTTTATAGAGTTAGTCTCTACGTAACCCTAGCCACTGCGCTTCTGCGTTTGCGCGGCCCTTACGGCCTATCCCCCTTTATTCAGCTCACCCATTCCCCAACCCATTTAATTGCATTTCTGCCTTTCAGCGTTTTCAAGAAACAAAGTCGTCTCGCCTTCCTACGAAGCCAATAATTCTGGCTTGGGAATGTGAGGGGGACCTCTGCACGAGACATGTCCCTCGCTTTATTTCCCGTGACTCACAGGAGCCGAGATATCAGGGCCCACTTTTTTTCTATTTTTCTGAGTTCTTGCTCTTTGTGCTTCTGACTTGGTTTCTTTGTTCTATTTACTTTCACGCTTTTGGGCTTTCGTTTTGGTTGGGCTTTCATTTTGGTTTGTGCGTTTCTTTGGGTTGGATTTCTGCATGTCTGAGAGGCTGTTGTTAGGGCTTACTGTTTTATTTGTTTATGTTTGGTTTCGTTTTTGTTTTGTTTTGCAACTGTGTCTTAGTTTTATTACTTGTTTGTTTGTTGTTAATTATTTTATTGCTTTTATCCCTTTATTTCTTGTTATAACGTTGTTGATGCCTAAATTCTTCAACATTGAGGACAATGTTTATTTCTAAGTTTGGGAAGGGATAGCAAGTCTTTTTCGTTTCACTTAAATTCTTGCGTTCTTTTTTTTTTTTTTTTTTTCAGTTTTGAGTCTTTTTGTTTTCAAGTCACTTTCCGAACATATATGATGAGATTGTGATGAATGTTTACATGACTTGATTGAAAATGCTAAAAAAAAAATAAATAAATAAATAATTTGTTATTCACTAAATGATATCGTTCTAGCATGATATGTTTGAAACCTCCTATGCACATGCCATTTGTTTCATAATTCTCTAGTTGAGGGACTTGCATGATCCAAAGAATTGTATCAAGCATGAATGAGACTTGTATAACCATATAATGTGAGCTTTGAGCCTTGTGCTTCAATTCATGAGTGTTATACACATATTCTTTTTTTTTGTCATCCGAGTTGTTGTTTGATCTCATTATCCAATTTGATTACATGACATTTGAGAAATGATATTAAGGCCCTCTTTGGACCGTTTGTGCCTTTCAAGCTAACCCTATGCATGCTTAAGCATGATTTTCCACTGTTAACCACCTTGAGCCTATATGTATGCCTTTTCTTTCAAGTAACCAATTATTACTTCTAGCCTTAGCCTGAAAAACAAGAATTTACCTTTCTAAGGAACTCATGAGCTTTAATTTAGATGTATTTTTTCATGCTAAGTTTGGGAAGTTTGTTATTACAATTTAAAAAAAAAAAAAAAAAAGTACTTCACTCAAAGGGTGAAAGAAAAGAGAAAGGTTGTGGTTAATTGGCAATGAATTCAATTCCATGTTTCTTGGTTGGCCAAATTAAATAAAACTATAAAAAAAAATTGTAATTCTCAAGCGTGATGTTACAAAGTCTTTTAGTCAACGATTATATGCTCTTACATTGTGAGTTTCTTGGACTTTGTTGTATCCATTTCCTTCATTTCTCATTCACCTTACACCCTTAGCCCCATTACAACCTATAATAAAGACCTAAATTGATCCTAAATGTCATGTGGTTGAACTGCACACGTTCTTCTTCTTTTAAGTGTTTAGCATCCTTCTTGAGATCATAGTTATGCATGTTTTTCATCCTTCTATTTTGAGTTAAGTCCCGTATGGTTTAACTCTATTCTCATATTTACTATTGAGTGTTGCATTGTAACCCTCTTCCGAGTGATTCATTTGTGAGAGGACAACTTTGGTGAGATTTGAAGTTACATTTGTGTTTGGTATGATTTTTGAAGTTGTGTGAAAACTGAAATTGGAGAATGAGTTCCATTTAGCCATCACACTACTACACTTGAGCATGTTGTGTCATGAACTTTGCTGCCTTGTGAATAATGTGTAAACTGTGTTTTTCTTGTGAAAACTTTTGAGTCGTTTGCATGAGTCGCTCTCTCTTTGTAAAGTGTTCGGAAAGTTTTGTTTCGAGTCTTGTTTTAATTTCTGTTTTGCTCGAGGACTAGCAAAAGATAAGTTTGGGAAGTTTGTTCGGTTCATTTTTACACATGATTTTTCATGTTATTCACTCACTATTTTGAGTTAGTTCTTGACATTTTATAGCTTTTTACTTCCTTTTTGTGTTTTTTTAGATTTTACCTTGGTTGGGATGAAAATGAGCTAAAAGTGCATTATTTGTTATAAATTCTGTTTTTGTTCATTTTCGTAAGTCAACTTCTTGGCCTTGGATCAGCATGCTCCGGTGCTCAGATGAGGTCATGATCTTCATGAGACTTGTTTCAATGGATGTTAAATACAACATATCCAAATTTCAGCTCCATTGGACAAGTATTGTGCATCCAACCAATCCAGCATGTTACCACAGCTCTGGAAATCCGAATTTGGCCAGCTTTTACCTCCTTTGTGTCATCTTGATTTTCTTGTTACCATAACTCTTGGTAACAAGAAATTACCTTTGTAAATGAGATATTTTCTGAAGCAATTGACATCTTTGTGAAGACAAGGACCCATCATGGCAAGGGGACAAAGGCTAAGGCTTTATCAAAGGTGGTAGTTTTATATTAAAAGTAAAAGCTGGAAAGGAGGAGAGAGGAGTGCAAAGAGCATCAGCCAATGCAATCAGATTCATTATTGAATTTTGCAGAGATTTTAGAGCTGGAGATGAAGCTTGGAGCTAGGGAGCTCAAGGAGGAAGACAAGGGCAACAAAGCAAGGAGTGGAAGAGATTTTCACCATTGAAGACCTTGAGCTCCCATGTTCACAAAATCTGTAACTTCTTTCTAGTTTTATTTTGAGTTTGTATTTGGAATAAGTATGAGCAACTAAACTTCATTGCTAGGGCTTAGGTTGAAGCCCTAAACATGATTACCTTATTGTTTTGATGCTTGAGTGTATGAATATCTGGATATTGTTGATGAATTCCAATTCACCAAATTAATCTATCCTTTATGTGTGTTTTTCCTTGGTTGGCCATCTTGGAAAGCATGCTTCTTGAGATTGTTGGGATTATGTGTATCTTCATGTTATCCTAAGCAATAAATGGATGAAGTAAGAATCATCCATGTGAATTGGTTTCTTGAATACCTAATGTAAACACCATGCTATTAGGATTCTTGTGATGTTCATATTCTCTTTGAACTTAATGGGTTTTTCTTGTAATTGAATCAAAGTACTAAGCACACCTAGATTCGATTATAGGGAAGGCACAAGTATTGTAGCACTCGTACTGCACTTTACGTATATTAGAGAGAATCAATGCGTCTTGAGTCACTCGTCCTGGTCTTGATTGCGAACATCTTCATCAACACGTTTAGAGTTCATCACTTGAGTATTCATGAACTTGGGTAGAATTGTTTAGGGTGGATTCCGAAACCCTAGTGTTTGTTACATTTTAATTTCACATCTTGATAATTCATCTCTTCCATTCTCATTTAAATTCAAAGTCCATTTACTTTCATGCATTAGAAATAGGTCACTTGAACCAAACCAAACCCCCCCTCCCCCCAACTGTGTGTGTGAGTTGTGTGTCTTTGTTACTAAATTTTATTTGTGTCCGTAATTTTTTTGGACTTTTGGTCCAGGTTGTGTTCTTTCATTTTCTGTGCTGAATCCAACCGTATAAAAAACATGAATTTTGGACATACGGTTGGAAAGTTATAGGTCAAAAGCTGGACAGAGGTTCGAAACTGAAAAACGATTCTATGCAAAAGCGACCGGTCGCTTTTAACAAACGACCGGTCGCTCATCACAAATTTCACAATTTTCGATTCTGTGCAAAAACGACCGATCGAACTGTTCATACGACCGGTCGCGAGACTGTTCACACACTATTCATGCACTGTTCATAGGTGATAAAGTGGTGATAAAATGGCGATAGAAAATGCTGTTTGTGTTTTTGTTTAGTTTTCTTGTGTTGTTTCATTTCTTTTACACTTCTTTACTCATTTTTAGTTTTCATTTTGCATTTGTGCATTTGTGGTGTGTCAATTAAGTGTTCTTTACGTACTCAAATTAGAACTTATAGGAAGCCGACAAGTTATTCGTGGGATCGACCCCGTACTTACATAATCTATACTTCAATAGATTCGTGCACTTGCGGGTATTTTTAATTGGTTGTTTGCACATTAATTTGTGTCCTCTTAGGAATGCAACAACGACCCTTTTTAAAAACAAACCGTCATCTTTACATATAATAGACGACCCTTTTTAAAAAAACCGTCATCTTTACTTCATAATAGACGACCATTTTTATAAAAAAAACCGTCGTCTTTACATATAATAGATGACCATTTTTATATAAAAAAGATCATCTTTACTTAATAATAGACGACCATTTTCATATAAAAAGGGTCGTCTTTACTTCATAATAGACGACCCTTTTTATAAAAAAACCGTCGTCTTTACGTATAATAGACGACCATTTTATATAAAAAGGGTCGTCTTTACTTATAATAGACGATTATTTTCATATAAAAAGGGTCGTCTTTACTTCATAATAGACGACTATTTTCATATAAAAATGGTCGTCTTTACTTCATAATAGACGACCTTTTTATAAAAAAACCGTCGTCTTTACTTAATAATAGACGACCATTTTTATATGAAAAATGTCGTCTTTACTTCATAATAGACGACCATTTTCATATAAAAAGGGTCGTCTTTACTTATAATAGACGATTATTTTCATATAAAAAGGGTCGTCTTTACTTCATAATAGACGACCCTTTTTATAAAAAAACCGTCGTCTTTATATATAATAGACGACCATTTTCATATTAAAAGGGTCGTCTTTATTTCATAATAGACGACCCTTTTTATAAAAAAACCGTCGTTTTTACTTAATAATAGACGACCCTTTTTATAAAAAAAAAACTGTCATCTTTACATATAATAGACGACATTTCTTTCAAAACAACCATGTCTTTACCAAAAAAAGGACACTTGATTTTTAAAAGACGACGTTTGTCATACCTGCTGTCGTTGTTTTTTGATCAGATTTTAACTCTTGAAGAAAACCTTTTTAATAAGACGACGCTTTTGTATTTGTGTGCGTCGTTATAAAAAAATTCTCAACAGTATCTCCATTTTTTAGTTGTTTAAGTCACTTATCCACGACGGTTTTTTGTTACCGTCGTCTTTTTAAAAACAACGACGATTTTTTGTTCTACCGTCGTCTTTTGCCCAACCAACCCAGAAGGAAAATAAAGAGAAAAAAAAACAAACAACAAAAGTTTTGATACCTCTTCAAAAATCCAAACAATTTTTTCTCTTTATCCGAACTTGTACGAAAAAACGACGAAGAAGCCAAAGAAAACATCTAATTGAGAATGCAAAAATCCAAAGGAAACCACGCCAAACAATTGACATATGCTAATGGTGATCCTAAATGAGAATGCAAAGCTGCAAAATGCTTTTTTTTACCTGTATGAATAAACTCAGAAAGTTCATTCACAGATGGGACAAAAGGCCTAAGGCCTAGCAAATGCTTAGGGGCAGAGACAAAGTTAGCAGGAGCACAGAGCTGAGAAGAATCAGCGTGAAGGAGAGGGCAAATGTGAATCATATTTGGACAACTTTTGACTACCAAATATCAAATCAAAGCCTTGGTTGCAAAATTTTCCAAAAGCTGCTTGCTTGTTTGCTGATTTTCCACGAAACAAACTCATCACGTATTTGCACACGCTAGAGTGATAAGCATTTCATGTGAAAGTCATAACATTAAAGTTGTTCCATCATTTCCTACAAAGAAAAGTTGGTACCTTCTTTTTCTGGTTTATGAATTTTCTCTGAAAGTTCATTCACAGATTGGACTAAAGGACTAAGGCCTACTAAATGCTTATTTTCATTATTAGGATGCACAATTCTCTGAGTAAATACAAAGCTATAAATGCCTTTATATATAGTTAAAGTCGGACAAAGTGGTGTCCATTAATTTGTTGGTAACATACTAATATATGGCCAAGAAAGATTCATATGTGAACAACTTGACTATCAAAATTAACATGCAGAAATGAAATGAGCATAGAAAGACGACAAAATATCATGCCGTAACACTTACGAGGGATATTAATGGTGCTTTGTATATCTAAAGAAGATAAACTACTATTCATTCAGCTTCATTCATATAAATATCAACATTTTCTAAGGGTAACGTTTTGAGAAATGTTGACCTTAATGGAAATTAGTTGGAAGGGCTGTTACCACTATTTTGCGCAATCTGGCTTAAATGCTAAAATGGTCCCTGTACCGGTTGGCCAATTTAGTTCATGTATTTAGCACCGTTAGCTAATGTAATCCAATCCATTAAACTTCTATTAAAATATTTAAATTCAATTTAAAAAATATATAATTAAGAAATAAAAATAAGATTTAAAAGTTAAAAGAATAAAAATAATTAATCTCAACCGCAACAACCTTCTCTCTTCTCTCTTTCCACAGAAACAACCCACCCTAACTACTTTCCCCACCCATACCCAAAAGCCCCAAATCCCCAAGCCACAGCCACATCCACATCCAAACTCTCCCTACCCCCAACAGATCCCAGTACGATGAAAATTTAAAAGAAATTTTTATTTATGAATTTGCTGTGAAAGTTCATAAAGAGATTGGACTAAAGGACTAAGGCCTATCAAATGCTTAAGGGTGGAGATAGAAAGTGAAAAGAAAAGTAAAACCGTGGAGAAGCAGATGAGAGGAATTAATGAGGGCGTGAAAAAGGGAGCAAAAGTCACTGGTGACTCTGCTTCTTTTTCTTTATATTTTTCCTTTTTTTTCCTGTATGAATTTGCTCTGAAAGTTCATTCAGAGATTGGACTAAAGGCCTAAGGCCTATCAAATGCTTAAGGGTGGAGACAGAAAGCAAAAAGTCACTGGTGAGAAGCATATGAGAGCGTGAAGAAGGGGGCAAAGCTGCAAATGCTTTTTTTACCTGTATGAATTTGCTGTGAATAGTTGATTCACAGATTGGACAAAAGGCCTAAGGCCTAGCAAATGCTTAGGGGCAGAGACAAAGTTAGCAGAAGCAGAGAAATGAGAAGAATCAGCGTGAAGGAGAGGGCAAATGTGAATCATATTTGGACAACTTCTGACTAGTAGAAGTTGGAGGTAACACGTGAAAACCATTTGAACAAGCAGAAATTGTACCTACCAAGACCAAAGACCAAATATCAAATCAACGCCTTGGTTGCAAAATTTTCCATGAAACAAACTTACGTACTTGCCATCTTAGCACTGTGGAAACTTAAATGCAGGACAACCTTATGCCACACTACTAGACTCGTGTCGCGACATTATAGATAAATCACTGTTGACGAAGCTTGTTATAAATATCAACATCTCCAGGATAGAGTTGCTCACAAAATTATTTAGAAGATTATACTTTCAGATTTTGAAGGAAAGATGGGTTGGTTGTGCCTCCTTTTCCTGCTCTTTACTGCTTGTCAGTTCAACTCTACTTGTTCATCATCATCTAACTCTTCCTCTTCTCTTTCGTCAGGGCATTTATGCCATCCTGACGACAGCTCCGCTTTACTCCAATTCAAGAACTCCTTTTCTGTTGATACCTCTTTTGATATTTGGAGGCGAGGAAAGGATTGTTGCACATGGTCTGGAGTCACTTGTGAAAAGGTGACAGGTCATGTGATCGGTCTCGACCTTAATTCCGACCTTCGAGGCAAGATCCATTCCAATAGCAGCTTATTCTTTCTCCGCCACCTCAAGAGGCTAGACCTCAGTGGAAATGATTTTGAAGGTTCCCCTATTTCATCCAAGTTTGGTGGATTTGTAAGTATGACTCACCTTGACCTCTCTTTCTCCAATGTAACATTAGATACTCTTAGCTTGAACAGAATTGTTCAAAACCTAACCAATCTTAGGGAGGTTGGTCTGACCAGAAGTTGATATGTCATCAGTTGTTCCTGATTTTTTCAAGAATTTATCTTCTTCTCTGAAAACTCTTGAACTTTCCAAGTGCAACTTGCAAGGAAAATTCCCAGAAAGCATTTTCCGCCTACCAAACCTTCAAGTACTACACTTACGTTTTAACGAAAACCTCACAGGTTCTTTCCCCAAGTCTAATTGGAGCAGTCCCCTTGAAACCTTGGACCTCTCTTATACTAGAATCTCAGTAGATTGGCATCATCTGACAAGAAATTTCAAGTCTTTGAGAGATTTGTATCTAAGGAATTGCAGTTTTGTAGGATCATTTCCTTCATTTATTAGTAACCTCACACAAATCATGGACCTCTCGTCTAACAGTTTTGGTGGCCAAATCCCATGGTGGCTTTTAAACCTTGAGAGCCTCGTTTACTTGGATCTTAGTGGCAACAATTATGTCGGTCAGTTTCCAGAAGTTGATAGCAACTCGACAGGGATCGCTTCTTTATATGATTTTTCAAAACAACAACTGGTGGGTCCTATTCCTCGAAACATAAATACGCTCTATTTATATGGGAACCAACTCAATGGAACAATACCATCTTGGTTAGGTAGTTTGCCATCCTTGGAGGTGTTATACCTCAAAACTAACCAACTCAGCGGTAATATCATTGAGTTCCAATCTCGTTCTTTGTCATGGCTTGATTTAAGTGATAACAAGCTGCATGGCCTGATTCCGAGATCAATCTTTGAACTTGAGAACCTTCAATGCCTTGATCTATCATCCAATAACTTGAGTGGCACTGTGGAGTTTGAAAAGTTTTCAAAGCTTCAAAGTCTTTTTTTGCTTGATCTTTCTTCTAACCATCTATCCTTGAGTTTCAACCATTTGAGTAACAATAGTTGGCCTCAACTTTCAACCCTAGCTTTGTCGTCTTGCAACATAAGTGAGTTCCCATACCTTCTAAAAGCCTCACCAAACTTGGAAATGTTAAACCTTTCCCACAACCGAATCCAAGCCGACATTCCCAAATGGTTGTTGGATTTGGGGGAAGGATTCATTGATGTCTTTGGATCTTTCTCACAACTCTTTGACTGGCAATGTAGGACATCTTCGGTGGAAAAATCTCCAGTATCTTGACCTTCGCAACAATTCTCTCCAAGGAGAGCTTCCAATTCTATCACCTTCCACAATTTTCTTTTCCATATCAAACAACCAATTGACTGGAGAGATTCCTCCAACCATTTGCAGCTTGACTAGGCTTGGAATCCTCGATTTGTCTAATAATAAATTGAGTGGCAAAATTCATCAATGCATAGGGAATTTCAGCCAGGGCCTCTCTGTTTTGGATCTACGGAATAATAAATTTCATGGCGTGATTCCTGGGACATTTTCTAAGGGAAACATTTTGAGAAATCTTGATCTTAACGGAAATCAGTTGGAAGGATCATTGCCGCAATCTTTGCTCACATGTAGAGAGTTGGAAGTTCTAGACCTTGGAAACAACAGAATTCAAGACACATTCCCAAATTGGCTGGAATCTCTTCCGAAGTTGCAGGTTCTTATCTTGAGGTCTAACAAATTCTGTGGTGAAATAGGCAATCCGAAGACTAAGTTTGCATTCCAAAGATTGCGTATCATGGACCTCTCCTACAATCAGTTTAGCGATCTCTTGCCAACAAAATATTTTGAACATTTAACGGCCATGATAAACTCGCAAGAACATGAACTGAAGTATATGGGAGATAGCTACTATCAGGATACTGTGGTAGTGACAATTAAAGGCTTTGAAATTGAAATGGTAAAGATCCAGACTTTCTTCACAACTATTGATTTCTCAAACAACAATTTCAGAGGAGAGATTTCAAACATAATCGGTAAGCTTAAATCATTGAAGGGGCTTAACTTTTCTCATAATGAGCTTACAGGTACAATTCCATCATCATTTGGCGATATGAGCAATCTTGAATGGTTAGATTTGTCTTCAAACAGACTTGTTGGTGATATCCCGGAGCAATTGACAAATTTGACATCATTATCAAAGTTCAACGTTTCAAAAAATCAACTTGTGGGGCCCATACCTCATGGCAAGCAATTTGATACATTTGAAAATGATTCATATAGTGGAAATACAGGATTGTGTGGATTGCCACTTTCTAAAACATGCGGTGCACATCAATCATCGCCATCGTCATTCCAACAAGAGGATGATTTGGAGCATGGGAATGGTTTTGATTGGAAGGTAGTGTTGATGGGGTATGCATCTGGGGTGGTAATTGGAATATCTGTGGGATATCTTGTACTCTCTAATGGAACACCTGATTGGCTTGTTAAAGTGGTAGGAAGAAAGCAAGGTCGTAGAATTATGGAAATCACACAGCGACGTACTTGAAGAAACCATTCCAAAAGTTTATGTATTTTCATATTATATATCATTTCTTATGAATATTGTATTATGTCAAAGCGCCAATAAATATGCATGAATTTGAAAAGAGGATCCACTTTACTTTTGTTAAAATAGAGTAATTGACCGTGCATATTGTAATTTGTCAAACACAATTGATAAATCAATTCAATTAGTACATGCAATTTGCCTCAACTATGTTATATACTCCTATAAATCTTCTCATTCCAAAAAATACAAGAAAATGAAAAGAATTAAATCACTAAATAGCATGCATAATTAAGTAATATTTGCCCACAAAACTGAGGGTACAATACGAATCAACTTAAAAATTGACTACGACCATATAATTGATAATTAATTGAGGAGTGTACGTGGCATGCCCTTTGGGAGTGCAAGTACAGCTGCAATTTCTAACGGTGTACATCTTTCTCAGCTCGTTTGGATAAGGTGCGATGTTTTTTAGCTGATTTTTTTTGAGCGGGCAATGAAAAACAAACAACGAAAGTTTTGATACCTCTTAAAAAATCCAAACAATTTTTTTCTCAGCCACCACAACCCTTCTCTCTTCCCTCTTTCTCCCCAGCAACAACCCACTACCCCAGCCGCTTTCTCCCCACCCAAAGGCCCCAACTCTAATCTATCCCACCCCTAATCTCTCTCTATCTCTCTCAACCAAAAAAAAAAGGCCATTACCCCCCGACTAGCTCCTAGCGAGAGATCTTCCCCAACCCAACCATTGCGTAGCCATTTGTCCACTACTCGAAAAAGGCACAAGCATTCGCAAATATATGTGTGATGCACATTGCCTAATGAGTGGGTGAGTGCGTAGATGCAACGTGGCCCAATATGAAGCAGTGGTGACTTTCAATTCAGCCGATACCCTCTCTCTCTCAACTCATCACACGACCAAATATGGAAGCCTCAGTCTCTTCCTTCACACAACTGGCAACTCCAAGTACCTCCAACAAAACTCTCTTAGGAAGAAGCCTTAACATCTCAAAGCATGCAAGCTTTACCAGAAAACCATGCAACCAGAACCAGGAGCTTGCTACGAAAAAACCGAGCACAAAAGCTTGGAGGGTTGCAGCAATTCATGATGTTCCGGTTGTAGCGGATCCAACCGCGGTTGCCATCACTTGGCAAATTGTTGTTGGAGCCATAGGTATATTTTCACTCTTAAATTATATAACCACTGTAAATTATTTCTGAATTATTGAATTTTGAATTTATTTTTTTTCTTTTTCTTTTTGTTTTTTGTGCATGCGCAGCTGGAGTTACACCTTTTGTGGTGGCTGGGATTGAATTCAGCAAAAGAATAGTAAGTTTTCCAGAGTTCATAATTAATTCATGTATAATATGGTATTGATGAGTATGTGGAGGGTCAGGGCTTGTTTTGACCAAAGAAGACTATGTCAAATGTCCTGGATGTGGTATGTGTTCAGATCCTATGCTTTCAAGGGGCTGAAAAAATCTGTTTCTCATTATTATTTATAATTTTTCTGGATTGAACCCCTCTGTTTTTTTTTTGGTCAAGTTAATTCACATTCTTCGTAAATTTTTTCCAGGTGGATTTCTCCCTTGGCAATCATGGAAAAGATTCTTTTCTGGCTAAGATAATTTTTTTTTCCTACCCTTAATACATTTTCCATAAGGTTCGAATGGGGACGTTTTATTCAATGTTATGCTTCAACATAAAATTTGTGTTTTTATTTTTTAAGAAAATAACAGTTATACTCATCTGTATCAAAAAAGTTAAACATTAAATATGTTGGATACCCAAATTGACTGTGGCCATATAAATACAATAAAACAAAAACTGAATATGATCACACAAAAATTCAGAAGGTTCAATGCAAATTCACTTGCCACCTCGATTGCTGGACTGGCAATTGAGGACGAACGCCCCAAAAACAATACTATCTTTCTCAAAGTTTTAACTCTAGTCCAATCTTTTCATGATGAATCAAGCTGGTAAATATGCTAATAACCTTTGACATGATCTCGATGATAAAGTGCCAATAAGAGCTTGCAGAATCAGCCCTTGCTCTTGCATGGGCAAGTGATGTAATGCTGACATCATAATGACATTAGCAGTCAATTTAAATAACAAAAAAATTGAAAAAAATACCAACAAAATCATTTTTTTTTATAATAAATACCTAGCCATAATCTTTACTTCTCACACCAAAATTCTAAATAAATTCATCTCCTTATATTTCATGTGAATAGTGGTTGCCATGACAATGGGTGGAAACACAACAAGTCTTTTACAAGGGCTGCCACTATTCACATAAATAGTAACAGCCCATACCTCCCATTGCCCTTTGCCATGACAAATAAGTGGAAGTGCTCTAAGGAGGTAGAACAATCCACCCATACCTCCCATACCTCACATGCATATGAGGTGTAGTGCTCATATAATCAACTTGATAGTTAAGGAGGGTTTGAAGAGATTAGAAAGCTCAATTGTGGCAATCCGTAATGCGGTCAAGTTTGTGAGGTCCTCACCTTCTCGGTTGAGTTACTTCAAAACATGTGTTGAAACCGGAAAAATAGAGTGCAAGGGTTTGGTGGTGATGGATGTGCCCACTAGGTGGAACTCCACTTATTTGATGCTTGATGCGGCATTGAAATTTCGAAAAGCTTTTGATAGAATGGGGGATGATCCCGATTCTTCCTACTTAATGTACTTCAAGGAAGATGAAGGAGATGACGAGAGAATTGAAGGCATTGAAGGAAGTGGGAAAGGGAAGGGAAAATCTAATACTAATAAGAGGGTGGGTCCACCTAGTGATGAAGATTGGGAAAAAGCCGTGACATTTGTGATGTTTTTGAAGACCTTCTATGATGTTACTTTGAAAATTTCAACTTCTTTGCATCCAACATCACACTCAACCTTCCATGACTTGCTTGCTATAGATGGGGAGATTCGGGAGTTGTATAGATATGATGTTACAATTCCTATTGAAGAACGGACAGCCATGGATACTCTTTTAAATGATATGGCAGCATCAATGAAGAAGAAATATGATAAATATTGGGGTGAATTTCATAAAGTGAACCCATTCTTGATGATAGGAGTTGTGATTGACCCCCTATTCAAGCTTCGCAATTTGAAGCACATCTTTGAAGAAATATTTGAAAATGATCCCACTTGTGATAGATTGGTGGCTCAAAAGACAAATGAGGTGAAACAACTTCTTATAAATATGTATGTAGTGTATAAGCCTAGTAGCAACAATATAGGTGCTACTAGTACTACCAATGAGAGTGGTGGTAGTACTAACAATGAAACCGACTCTTCTTTGGTTTTTGGAGGTCGTAAACGAAAAACCATGATGGAAAAGTGGAAAAAAATTCAACAAGAGAGTGAGAATGTGGTTATAACACATGAAGTGGATAGGTACTTGTTGGATCCACTTGAATCCATTGATGAGGAGTTTGATATACTAGGGTGGTGGAGAATAAATGGGCTCAAGTATCCTACTTTGGCATCAATTGCAAAGGATGTGCTTGCAATCCCTACTTCCACAATAGCTTCGGAGTCTTGTTTTAGCACAAGTGGGAGAGTGATTGACTCGTTTCGAAGCTCATTGTCTCCTAGGATGGTTGAGGCTTTGATTTGCTCTCAAAATTGGATAAGGTCCGAAGATATATCTTCATTGCAATATGTGTCAAGCATTGAGGAGATGGAGTTCTATGAATCAATTGAAATGGGTAATATTTTCATTTCTATAAGTATATTTGAATCTGATTATTTTCTTATTTTTATGTGTTCTAACTCAAATTGGTTTGATTTATTTTATTATATTTTGTAGAAATGGGGAGTAAAACATCCACAACAAATTTGAATAAGACTCTCCCTTAGTGTGATTAAGATATGTTGGAAGGTATTTTTCTTGCATCTTATTTTAATTATGATTTGTTGATGGTGAAACTTTGTGTTAATTCTTCTAAGTGTTGTGTAGGTTGCTTTGTTAAGGCTGTTGAAAGAATGGATGCAGCAGATTTTTTGCAAGGATATTATCTTCATATGTATTTTTGTGATGAGTTGTAATCTTTAATTTCATAAGTTTAATTTGGTTTGTGTATTATTTTTTGTAATGGTTTGTAAGAGATTATATTTCCATTCCTTGGTTGGTTGGTTAAATGTGTGAATGTGAGATTCATTTAGTTTAGAAATTTAGATTGGAATGATGGATTTTTATAGGTTGAATTTACATAATTTCAGGTTTTGAAAGATAAGTAAAAAGTGTTTTGGGTTTGTTCATAAGAATTTAATAGGTTTTGGCAATTTGACAATAAAAAAGTGTTTTGGCTGAATGAAAGTAAATCTGATTTGGGCTTTGTTTTGCTAAAAAAATAAGATTTGGGCTTTTTTTTGGCGAATTAAATAAGATTTGGGCTTTTGAAAATGTTAAAATTGGGCTCAAGCCCAAAAAGATCAGAACTTAGAACCGAACCCGAGAACCGAGGTCCATTTCTAGTTCGGTCCAATTTCGGCTTTCACCTTAGACCCGACCCAACTTTAGAATCCGAGCTCTCCATCGATTCGGCCCACGGGTCGCCCAAAATTTGACCCGACCCGAACCGCGGCCAGGCCTAGAATAGATGCAGGCTTCACGTCAATTTTCAATATCTGAATGAAAGACGCAGCTACCTAACAGTGGGCCCTACACCTATCTGACAATAGGAATGCAAATTACAATTCAACATCTTCAATTATCCATCTTAGGCCTCTGGAAACTTTTCATGCCGTAACAATTATTTATTTATTTATTTGTCGAATTCATGCCGTAACACTTACAACGGATATTAATGGTGTTTTGTTATCTAAAGAAGATAAACTACTTGCATGATTAAATAGCCAAGCAAACTTACGAAGGATATTACTCTTCTTTTTTTTTTCATTTGTGTCGAATAAATAGCCAAAAAAGAGAAAGAATAATGCAAAACATTATTCAATCACCAACGCACCAAGTATAATGTCTGCCGATATTATCTCTTATGCTTACAACTTACCAGCACTAGAATGCATTAATTCCTAATACATTGGTAATAGCAAATTGAAGCTGCTGTTTTTTAATCCAAAAAACAGCCAACCCGGTCCACCAATCAGCCGAAAGTTGCTTCCTACTTGATGATCCACTTCACTTGGTTCCTTAGCGTTTTACAAAGATGACCCAGCTAGCATCCACAATCATACTCTCTATTTCTTAGTTAAAATTTAGCTAAAAGTATAAAAAAGTTATTTTAGGAGCTCTTTAAAAAATTTCACCTCCAACCATACTCCATAATTTAGAGATTCATAAATGCTTTACTTCTTTTTGTCATAAATACCTTATTTCTTTTTAAATTTAATTTTTTTTGGTTCGGCTGATTGAGTTTGCAACTCTTCTTTTATAGATTGATTAGCCATGTCATCCAGTGAATGTTGATTATCATTGCCATCATTCGAAAACTGATTGTTACGATTCAAATCTCCACTTTAATCCATCTAACCATAGAAAAGAGACCCAACAAAAAAACACTCTACCAAGCGAATGAACATCCAATATAAATAGCTAAATTCCAACAGTAAAAAGAATTCCAATAGTTGTTGGTCTTTGGTTGTGCAAAAGCTTTCAATTAAAATTCTATTTTTTGATGAACTCCAATTCAATTTTCATTTTGGGTTTTGTAGCAAATAATGCCAACGGTTAAATGTATTCAATTCAAGAGTTGTTCGTCTTTGGTTGTGCAATTCAATTTTGATATTCTATGGTTTTTGTGTTTTAAAAGTGTTTGTGTTTTGCAAAATACCTATAGGGAAAAGAACTATATATATATATATAAAAGGGTATTTGTGTGCTACAAAATGTCTGCAATGAAAATAATTGAGAAAATAATATGTGCTTGTGCTTTGCAAAACACCTACAGCAAAAAGAATAGAAAACATAAAAAGTGTGCTGCAAAATACTAAAGCAAAAGGAAATGATAAAATTGTTAAAAATATATGCTTGTGTTTTGCAACGTGGAAAGGTGATTAAAAATATAAAATGCAGATAAAAAATGATAAAATTAAAGATATCATTAAATAAATGTTTAAAATAATAATAAAATATTGTACCATTTAATTATAGGGAGTCACTAGGAGCCATTTCTCTCTCCTCAGATTTAAGAGCTCCTAGAGGTCTCCTTATTTTAGGAGCTAGATAGGGAGCATGATTGGAGGTGAGTTTTTTTAATTCCTCTCTAAATTTTAGTTGAGGAGGTGGTTTAGGGAGCCATGACTTTAGACATCTCACATGCCATGGTTACATTTAATCACCTAACACACTATGTGCCTCTTGACACTTCCAAGGGTCACTTAACCAAAGTAACAAGTAATTCTACCTAAATTCGAGCCAATTTACAACATATCACATAGTCAATTAATTCGATTGGGTGGTAAAATTCATCAATGCATGGAAACTTCAGTCAAAGCCTCTCCGTTTTGGATCTAAAGAAGAATAAATTTCTTGGCTTGATTCTTGGAACATTTTCTAAGGGTAGCGTTATGAGGAATCTTAACCTTAATGAAAATCCGTTGGAATGGCCGTTACCACTATCTTTGCACACATTATATATATATATATGACAATAAAATACATGACACCTTTTGTGGGAACACATATTTCACCGACCAATAAGAAAATGACATGTGGAAAATGAATATTCCTTATGTCAACTAGAGGTATAAACATTTCATGTGCAAGTCATAATGTTACAGTTGTTCCATCTTTTACTACAAAGAAAAGTTGGTACCTTCTTTTTTTTCTTTCTGTTTTTCGTTTATGAATTTTCTCTGAAAGTTCATTCACAGATTGGACTGAAGGACTAAGGCCTACCAAATGCTTAAGAGTAGGGGCAGATAGTGGAAAAATAACCAAAGCCGTACAGAAGCACATGAGAAGAAAGAACGTAAAGGAGGAGGTAAAATAAAAATATAGTTCTATTTTGTACCTAATTGACGTATATAATAGCTGATTCTTATATTATTTTGTGATTACACAATTCTTAATAGTGATTAGCATATTTTTTTCTCAGTTGCTAATTACAATAATGCGCGTGTTCTAATTTCTTCTTTTTTTTCATCTTAATATGATTTCTTTTGTTAATGCATTTGATAATTGTATTTTCTTATAGTTAGTGGTGCGATAAGCAATTCTCTTCTTGCAATTTCTCTGGGCCAGTTTGATGACTCTATCAATGTTTTATTAATATGTTCCATTTCATTTGCTTGAATTTATCGTGAGCAAACATCGCTGCATTTTCAATAAATTTGCTTAAAGTTACTCTTTTGTTGGTTTTGGTAAGAAACAAGCCCCGACAAGAATATTCTCTTCTTTGTTTGATTTTTCAAGAAACCAACTGGTGGCTCATATTTAGTCAACGGAACAATACCATCTTGATTAGGTAGTTTGCCACATTGCAGTCTTTAAACCTCAGAAGTAACCAACTCAACAGAGATATGATTGAATTCCAATCTAGTTGTTTTAAATTGCTCGATTTAAGTTTTAAAACAAGCTACTTGGCCAGATTCCGAGATCAATCTTTGAAATGGTTAACCTTGGATATCATGATCTATCATCCAATAACTTGACTCACACTGTGAAGTTTGAAAAGTTTTCAAAACTTCGAAGTCTTGAAAATCTTAATCTTTCCTCTAACCATCTATCCTTGAGTTTCAACAATTTCAGTAACAATACTTGGCCTCAACTTCAGCAACTAGATTTGTCATCTTGCAACATAAAACTTGTACAAGATAAACCTTTCCAACAATCGATTTCAAGGGAACCTTCCCAAATGGTTGTTGGAAGTTGGGAAAGATTTTCAATTAAGTTGCAATATGTTTTCGAATTAATTCAATTTTTATAAATTAGTTTTAATTTTTTATTGTATAGATTTTCAAAAGAAGAAGAAATGATTATCATGTTGTTTAACGGCAATTTTATCGGTAATGGACTATATTGACTAACAATGCTAAACATATGGACCAAATTGACCAAATTGAAAACACAAGAATTAAATTGGCCAACATGATAAAACACAGGGACTATTTTAGCATTTAAGCCTAAAAAATTTATCTTCTTACAATTGAATTTATCAAGAGAATTTTATATAGTTAAAATGAAGATTACTTTGAGGTCACCATATTGAGACTCATGTTTTCCCTTTCTCCTATATGCTGTAGGCTTTGCTAACTCTTTTCCGAATTCAAATTACACGGTACTTATACAAATTAATTGTAGTATATATTTCTTTAATGATGAACTCCTAATTATACAACTAAGGTTAATAAATACTCGAACCCAAAAAGAAGTAGAATAAGAGACTTAACTCTGGACCTTCCTAAAACGTCATTGAAGGGACTTAACTTGTCTCATAATGATCTTATAGGTCCAATTCCACCCTCATGTGGCAATTTTAGCAATCTTTAATGGTTAGATCTCCCTTCAAACATGCTTGTCGGTGAGATTCTTGGGCCATTGACAGATTTGACAACAATGTTGCAGAAAATTTCAATGAGGTAATGAAATTAATGTAACATTAACATATTTTAGTGCGTAATTGCTTCTTCAAAGTTAGTAATGATACATGTTCAGGAATTTGATAGCTGATGAATGGAAGACACAAGAAACTCTAGCATGTTAATGTGAGAGAGCATCAAAGAAAATGTGAAAGATTGAGCAAGATTCAAAGAAACTATGGCCGAGAGGTTGTAGTAGCTAGCTTTATATAAGATTTAATTACTATATTATTTAGATTTTATCTAAAGGATTGTTTTAATTTTTACGTTGATGACTTTATTTATTAACTCCTTTCTTTTCTTTAGCCCTAGAGTGTGACATCCCACATCGACCAACGGAGAGGGGGTGATGTGCCTTATATATACATGCCCACCTCCATATAGCACGAGGCCTTTTGGGAGCTCATTGGCTTCGGATTCCATGCACTACTACAAAAATCGAAATAGACGACGAGAATCCACCATCGTCTAGAAGATTTTCAAATCGATTGTGAAATCGATCGCTATCTTTTGATATATAAAACAACGACGGATAATATCCGACGTCGTTAAATCATTCAACGTCAAAAAAATAACAAACCAACGTCTAATTACTATATATATATATTGTAAAATGAAACCTTCCACAATATTAGACGACGGTTTTATGCCAAGACCAAAACAAAAACCGATGTAAATATAATTATCCACGTCCCTAATTGAAGGATTACTATTTGTATAACCTAATTGTCGTGGTTAAAGTATACTACGTTAAAAAAAATAAACAAACCACCGTCTAAGTCATAAAAGATGACGCATACATAATAGAGTGGACGTTTAAAGTAAATTACATGTCAATAATCACACAGGCACGGACGTAGAGATAATTATTCACATCCCCAATTGAAGGAATACTTAGAAACCGTCGTGGTTAAATTATACTACGTTGACTAAATAAACAAATCGACGTGTAACTAATAAAAGATGACGCAAACACAAAAATACAGACGTTTAAAGAATATTACATGTCAATATTCACAAAGGAACCGCCGTACATATAATTATCCACGTCCCTAATTGAAGGAATAAAAATTTGTATAAAATAGAAACCATCATGGTTAAGATATACTACGTTAACTAAATAAACAAACCAACATGTAACTTTTAAAAAACAACATATATACAAAAGAACAGCTCTTTAAATCATATTACATGTCATTAATCACAAAAGCACCGACGTAAAATGTATTAACCACGACATACAGGTGAAAAAAACATCGCTTATATGATTATCCACATCGGACTGTAGAGAAAAAAGCCTTGTTAAATGTATTCCATGTCCATAACTTACGAGATTTGTCGTGTAAATTGTATAAAGAAGTCTCTTGGACAGAGTTAGACGTTGCTTTTTCTAAAAACCAGACATCTGAATACTTTAAAATGTCACAATTTTACTCAATACCGCCGTAAAAAATACTATCCACAACTACTTTTTTTAAAGTCTGATGTTAAAAATAATATTAAAGTCGTGGACAGGAAAAGAAACGACGTGGATTATGATTTGAAAGTCGGTTTTTGTAAAATAAAGGACGTGGTTAATTCTTCACTACGTCACGAGGATTCAGTTGTATGACATTGTAATTCCCTACCACGGCAGTTTGAAATACATATTGACGTGGTTTGTGTTTTAAAAGTCGCTTTTGTTACCTGTCCCTAACTTATGTATTCTCTGAGACATCAAATGTTTTAGAATAACCGACGTGCAGAATATCTGTCATAACCCAACTGGGGAAAATCTATGGGACTCCTTAGTCCAAAACAAATCCATTATATAATGATGATTACAAGAAGTACTCACACACTTATTCTAGATGCAATCTAGATAATGTTTACCGACTTCTTCATAACCCAACTTCTGTCACGAGATGATCTTTCGACACTCCTTATGTTGAACGTAATCCTGGTCACGATTGCTTCAAGCTCGCCAAAGACAAACCGCCAAAACGGTTTTGGTGCCCTCAATCGTATGAGTCACAGAACATGTAAATGAATACAATATGAATGATGAAAGTATTTGATAAATCACTAAATAAACATGGAACACTTGATAACTTATCTTAACTATATGAACAACAACTTTTCTTGAGAAATTTAGATGATCAATCAAAACATATGAAAGCTGTATAAAAAAATTAGAAAATTTGGCATAAGTCCAATGATGAGAAGAGATTTTGAGTGCAATCCACGCAGAAATTGTTGTTGATCCAAGTCCTTTGACTTTTGCGCCACATAAGATTACATGCCTATTTCAATTTATTGATATTTACTTTTTTTTTTTTTTTTTTTTTTGTTCCAGTTATACACCTAAAACATAAATAAGGTAAATTATGAATTCCTAAAACTGGTAAGTTATTGATTTGTAGGATATTAATTATCATATTTGATTTGAATTTAATTGCAAATTTATTTATTGAATTCTGAAATTTTCCCAAGGTATACCGACATCAAAATTTGTAATAAGAGTTCATAAAAATTGCATACCTTAACAACAGGTAAGGCACCTATGCATACACCTCGTATGCAGTATGCAGGTAATTAAACTCATAAATTACCTCTAGTCCAGGTAATTAAATCCATAAATTACCTCTAGTCTAGGTAGTTATACCCTCTAGCCCAACTAATTGAACTCATATAATATCTTGGTATGGATCTTTAAACTCAACTGAGATAAAAATCCATACAAAATTTCTTTGGGAAAAAAAAAACACACTATTACATGGAAGACATGTACGTATGTATATAAATATGAACCTTCAGAAAAAACTGCTTAAGAAAACTCAAGAAAAAAACACTTACCTGCAAGGCATGTACATATATACCTGTATGTATTAACATTATTTACCTGGATGTCAGGTACATAATTTAATGTGGGTGCTTGTCTAATCAATTGGTATAATATGTGAGTCTTTACTTTTTATTGATTAAATTATATTTTATCTATATATTAGGAATGTTATCAAGGAAAAAAAAATTCAAAATTCAAAATTTGGAATTCAATTTCAAGGAAATAATGCATTGAATTTAGATTTTCAATGTGTTTTCCTTATTTACCTTAAAGGATAAAATCGACACAACAAAAAAGTAATAAATGTCAAAGGATCTACATCTAAAACCAAAAACATCGAGGACTAGACCCAATAACAACTAATCATTTTGGACCTAGATCTAGGAACCCCTAAAAAAATCAAGAAGTCACGCCATGCCTTTATACAGACATATTCTCCTTTTACCAAGGAAATTGCTTAAAGCCAAGAGATCAAATATTGCCTAAACAAATTTGATTCTTTTAAACAATCGCGCCAGCTTATGCGTGCTTTTCAATAACTTCCAATCCCATCAATTTATATAAGGAAACAATATAATCCAAGATGAAAACAATGAAACCAAATAGGACGTGCTCTCCAAGTTAAAGATGAAAAAGGATATTTTAACTTTAAACCAAAATAAGGTCCAAATAGGAAAATAGTCTCAAGAGAAAAAATCTAATCCTATTAAAAAGAGGACTAATATAAAAGCATTTGAGTGAAAATAACTCCAGCAAGGAATCCTATAATAAATGTATGATTATGTCATGATTTGCCTGAAAATTAAGTTTCTTATATCGATCCAGTCATACTTTGAAAATTTGGAATTGAATGCGTTGCGCCAAAACTTTCAGTGAAACATATTCACACACTAATTCCCGACTTATGCTAGAGTTTAGGAAATGTCAATACAATTTTCATACTAACATCTTTTCCACGTAGCATCTCTTGATTGGAGACTAAAATATTGCTCCCACAAGTTTTCAAAACAAAAACTCAACACTGAAAACGAAATGGTTAACAAAAGTAGAGGAAGAGATTAAGACTTGGAGTGAAGCAATGAAAAAGAGACGAGCGATGGCATCAGGCATCTGAGGCTATTAAAATTGGATTAGGACTTCGTTGATATTCGTTTTGCACAAGTCCAGTGTTTCAAGTAGAGCCAAAGAAAGTCGAGCGGGTCCCTTTTTTTTTTTTTTTGGTCGAGTGGGTCCATTTGGCTGAGATGAATTCCAGGATTTCTTACCCGAGTATCTAGCCTGAGAGTCGTGATTACTTATTTTAATATTGAAAAGAAAATAAGTCGAAATTACTTATTTTTAATACATTACGTATATATAAAGATAGAAAGTCACATATCTTAGACACAGTATGATATGAGTACTAGTACAAAGATAAACCTTAAAATCCCAATTAATTTTTATTAACAACTCAACCAATACATTACATTAACCTTTATTGACAAAACAAACTCTTATTACCACATAGTACCTGCAATATCCACTGGAAAAGGGTTATCTATTTAATTCCTAGTTTCAATGTCAACAACACCAGGTCCTGGTTTTTCATGGTGCCGTTGGCCGAGCCTATACTCTCAGGGGGGCGGATGTGGTGGGGGCGGGGAGGGGTTGGGCGGGGGCGGGTTCAGGTGACATGGTCTAATATACGGACGGCATCTGGCATTTGGCGTACTTGGTCGGCCTTTAAAGGAATAGGTATTACCCCCTGAAAGAAAAGTAATTTATATAAGTCTAAAGAATTTATATCACTTTGACAAGCATAGATCGGTTTGTATTTTGTACGGAGCAAAGCCATGCAAACAGCAGCCTTGTAAAATGAACTTAACATCGAGAAGATCTTGATAGATTAAGAAATTTCATATGATTTTGTTAAAAAAAAAAATTAATTGGGACAATTAATTCACATAAAGGTAGAAATTAGAATAGAGCTACAGTTGGGTCTAGTCTAGGGGGGTGAAAGTGGGTGAGTGAAGATTAAGGTTTGCTAATTACTATATTGCCCTTAATTTTGAAATTTAATATTAAAATTGTTTTATCTACACTAGGGATAACATAATTCACATTTATACTCAAAACCCACAAAGGAAGTTCTCTTAAAAAATGGCATAGATGCCAATAAGTACTTAGTCTAATAGTACATTTGTTCTCAATGTTAAAATATGCATCTCAAAGTCGAATCCCTTCCCTTCTCTCGGATCAAAAGAAATGACATAGATACATATGTAATGTATATATTTTTATGATTTGAATGGTAAAGTTTGTGGGTTGAAAATGTGTTGAAATATTCATTTTTTAGGTCCTTTTCTTAAATCATCCCTTCGAATGATCAACAAATTTAATAAATGACATAGTTTATCTTTAATGTTTGCCGAAATTTTTTAGTTTGTTTTTGTGATTTATGATTTGACTGATTATTTGTAAGGATAATACAACACCGACGAAGAAAATAATATGAGTTGAGTAACATGAGTAGAGGTCATAAATATGAACATCCACATATACCCACACATACATATATTTTCACAGATCGGTAGAATAAAAATTATAAACATACATCTGAGTTAAAAAACAAATTAGAAACTCACTAATAGGAATTGATGGCTTAGTAATTTCCGCTAGCTCACGAGCTGAGACCTCAGAGGAGATGAGGATCACAAGAGCAAACATAAAGCCAAGAAGAAGAAAAGTCTTGGAGGATGATGCCATGTTTTTCTTAACAACACAATTAAGGTGAAGACAAGATTGTTGAGTGAACTTAATGTGGCTTGGCCTCAACCAATTTATAGACCTAGTTGAGCTGAAGAATTTGTGTGGACATCGTTGAACTGAAGACGCCTAAAGGAGAGGAACACTCGAAACCTAGTTGATCACATTTTGTGGACTTAATTTGACAAAAAAACACTCAAAAATATACAAATAAATCACCAGTTCAAAATTTCATATTTATTTTGTTTAAAATTAATTGGAAGGGAAGTACTATTCTCTTGGATACTTTCCATACAAAAAGCCAAGCGAACTCTGGGGAAGCAGTGCGCTGGTTTCTGCTTCTGTCTACGTCCATCAACTTGAAAAGTCATGTTGGACCACACATGTCCGGACGTTGATTTCTTCTTTTTAGCTTTCCCAATTTTTTGGGTCTACAAAAGACTTACTTTGAACTCTTTGCATGCCCATTCCTACAAAGAAAAGTTGGTGTTTTTTTTTTTTTTTTCCTGTTTTCGTTTATGAATTCGCTCTGAAAGTTCATTCACAGATTGGACGAAAGGACTACTAAATGCTTATTTTCATTATTAGGATGCACAAGTCTCCGAATAAATACAAAGATGCAATTATATAAAGTTAAATTCGGACAAAGTGGTGGCCATTAATATATGGCCAAGAAAGATTCATATTTGGACAACTTGACTATCAAAATTAACACGCAGAAATGAAATGAGCATAGAAAGACGACCAAATATCAAAGACTTGGTGCAAAGTTTTTCAATTAGCTGAATAGACGCAGGCTTCACGTGAATTTTCAATATTTGAATGAAAGACGCAGCTACCTAACAGTGGGCCCTACACCTATCTGACAATAGGAATGTAAACTATGTTGCACGGACATTCCAAAATATTGGAGTGTCGGAGTGTCGGACACGCCGACACGGCTCCGACACACGCCCCCGACACGCCTTGGACAAGGTCAACGGTTGGGACACGGTCAAGACACGGCAGGGACCAGTTTGAAAATTTGAAAATAAAAATTAAGGTCTAAACGTTATTTTTGAAACTTTGGTGGACTGATTTGAAATATTTTAAAAAAGAGGAGCTAAAAGTGGAAAAAGACTTTTTAAACATGAATCTCAACTTTTCTGCTGCCAAACTTCTTTTCCTCCGTCACAGCTCTTCTCCTCCCCTTCCCCTTCTCCCTGGTTCTCCTCACCTTTTCTTATCTCCCTCCACAACAGAAGAAGGGTTAGACTTGGTGGTGAGGTGACAATTCTTTTCTGTTTTTTTTATAAGAGAAACACAACAAATAATAAAAAGAAATCGTGGTCAAGAAGGACAATTCTTTCTTGCAAACTCAGGTTAGACTTTACAACTTTTTTATTTTGTTTTGATGTTTTGATGTTTTTTTTTGTGTGGGTATCTTTGTACGTATGATTGTATCTGTATTTGTTTTTTTATTTTTAATCAAAGTCTTGTTACTTAGTTGTTGAGTATATTTGAATTTGATTTATTAATTGGGTATTAGACGTAATGAATGTGAACCATGCTGAATTTTTTTTTTGGGGAAAGATGAATGTAAATCACTTGATTAACCGGAATTAGAGGGCGTGTTGTTTTCTAATAACAACAACAATGAAGATATAGATGCTTGAAGAAGATTGAGAGTTAGATGATGAACCTGAGTTATTTGTTTTGTTTTATGGAATTATGTGACATTAAAGTATTGAGAATAAATTATTATTTTAATTGCCGTGTCCTAGCCGTACCCGTGTCCGTGCAACATTATGTAAATTGCAATTCAACATCTTCAATTATCCATCTTAGGCTTCTAGAAACTTTTCATGCCCGTAACAATTACTTTTTTTTTTGGTCGAATTCATGCCGTAACACTTACCAGGATATTAATGATGCTTTGTATATCTAAAGAAGATAAACTACTATTCATTAAGCTTCTTATAAATATCAACATTTTCTAAGGGTAATGTTTTGAGGAATCTTGATTTTAATGGAAATCAATTGAAAGGGCCGTTACCACTATCTTACGCAATTTGTCTTAAATATTAAAATGATCCATGTATTTTAGCTCGTTAGCCAATTTAGTTCCTGTATTTAGCACCATTAGCTAATGTAATCCAATACATTAAATTTCTATTAAAATATTAATAAAAATAAAATATTTAAATTCAATTTAGAAACTAAATAAATAAGAAATAAAAACAATTAATCTCAACCGCAACAACCTTCTCTCTTCTCTTTTTCCCCGGCAACAACCCACCCCAGCTACTTTCCCCACCCATACCCAAAAGCCCCAAATCCCCAAGCCACAGCCACATCCAAACTCTCCCTACTCCCCAAACGATCCCAGTACGATTTGTATATAATTAAGTTGCAATATGCTTTTTATTACTATATAGGAACTAGCTTTATATAGGATTTAATTACTATATTATTTAGTTGATGACTTTATTTATTAACTCCTTTCTTTTTTTTAGTCCTAGAGAAAGATAATGGATTTTATGAATGAAAATTTAAAAGATATTTTTGTTTCTGAATTTGCTCGGAAAGTTCTTAAAGGGATTGGACAAAAGGCCTTCACCCTCAATCATGTCAATTATCAACAATTCAAATTGGTGTAGCAGCTAACAATGCGACCTACACCTGTGTGACAATGGGACAACCTTATCATCAAACTTTATCGACAATGGGCCATTGACAGAATTGACAACACTACTATAATATTTTACACTTTATAAATTGCATGGTAAGATACATGAGTAACTTTATTTCATGTTATTCACTGTACATCATGACATGGTACACGCTCTTATATTTATTATTTATCAAAAATTGAAAAATAATTAAAGATATAAACCACTTGATTTGTCATGAAAATTAAGCACTTTACCATGCTTAAAATATAATAGTGAAGATTGAAAATTCACTAAGAACATAAATAAAGTTATCCAAGGAAGAATTAAATAGGAAATAAAGAAAATGATTATAGAGATTTAAGTAATTAAGCAACAATTTGAAGGGGAATTTAGTAATGTAAGTACTTATAATGAATAATAAAATAAGCAATAACATTAAATGGATTAAATAGAAAAGAAATAAATTATATTAAGTAATTAAATATTTGGTCAACAATATAGAACAATAAGTAATTATTTTCTATTTTGAGAAACAGCTTGGAAGAGTTATAAATACAAGACTCCAAAGGTGCTAATCACAAAGTGAGGAGCAGCGTGGTGGTTAAGTGGCTCATAACTTAGATAGGGGGAGAGTTTCGAACCCCTGTGTGCGTGAGTTCAAATGAATTATTCCATTTTGGAAAGTTAGTAATTTGGTAGCTGATGAATGGAAGGCACAAGAAACCCTAGCATGTTAATGTGAGAGAGAAAGAGAGAGAGAGAGCATCAAAGAAAATGTGAAAGATTGAGCAAGATTCAAAGAAACTGTGGCTGAGAGGTTGTAGTAGCTAGCTTTATATAGGATTTAGTTACTATATTATTTAGATTTTATCTAAAGGATTGTTTTAATTTTTATGTTGATGACTTTATTTATTAACTCCTTTCTTTTCTTTAGCTCTGGGGAAATATAATGGATTTTCATAAATGAAATTTTAAAAGAAATTTTTGTTTAACAATTTGCTCTTAATGTTCATTTAGAGATTGGACTAAAGGCCTAAGGCCTATCAAATGCTTAAGGGTGGAGACAGAAAGTGAAAAGACAAACAAAACCGTGACGAATTAATGAGAGTGTGAAGAAGGGCGCAAAGTCAAGAACAATTTTGATGGTCAATTTAAGAATACTTGTTCCCGGCTTCTTCAATACTCAAATTTGAATCATATTTGGACAACTTGATTAGTACATATTGCAGGACACACCCGACTATGTGAAAAGACAAGCAAAACCATGATGAAGCAGATGAGAAGAATTAATGAGAGCGTGAAGAAGGGGGCAAAAGTCACTAGTGGCTATTAGGGGAAGACAAGAACGATTTTGATGGTCAATTATGAACCTAGATTAGCAAGTCAATGAAATTTAAGGTGCCCATTTTAACACGCAGAAATGCCTACGTACGTAAAGACGAATGACGACCAAATATCGAAGACTTGGGACAAATTTTTTCCAATTGGATGAATAGACGTAGGCCTTCACGCTTAATAGTGTCAATTATCAACAATTCAAATTGGTGTAGCAGCTAACAATGCGACCTACACCTGTGTGACAATGGGACAACCTTATCATCAAACTTTATCGACAATGGGCCATTGACAGATTTGACAACACTTGAAAATTCAACGTTGCGGAAAACCAACTTGTAGGGCCCATACCTCATGGCCAAGGTCTTAAATATCGAGGATTTTGAAAATATTGGTGGTTCAAAAACACGAAAATATAGATGGAAATATCGGGAAAATATCGATATCGATAAAAATTAGATAAAAACCATATAAATTGTAATAAAAACATGGAAATTTTTAATGAAACTTTGTAAAAAGTTTACTTAGTCAATCATCTATATTATTTTAACAAAAAAGATTGGAAGGAAATGCATTGCATAGTAAGTTTGAGTGATTTAAGTTGATTATATTACGAGCTGACAAACTCTCTGACTTAGAAAATCTAGAGTAATTCATGAAAGAAAATTAAACACCTTGTAGTAATTTATTTATCATTTTTACTACAATATTTTACACTTTATAAATTGCATGGTAAGATACATGAGTAACTTTATTTCACGTTATTCACTGGACATCATGACATGGTACACGTTCTTATATTTATTATTTATCAAAAATTGAAAAATAATTAAAGATGTAAACCAACTTGATTTGTCATGAAAATTAAGCACTTTACCATGCTTGAAATATAATAGTGAAGATTGAAAATTAACTAAGAACATAAATAAAGTTATCCAAGGAAGAATTAAATAGGAAATAAAGGAAATGATTATAGAGATTTAAGTAATTAAGCAACAATTTGAAGGGGAATTTAGTAATGTAAGCACTTATAATGAATAATAAAATAAGCAATAACATTAAATGGATTAAATAGAAAAGAAATAAATTATATTAAGTACTTAATATTTGGTCAACAATATAGAACAATAAGTAATTATTTTCTATTTTGAGAAATAGCTTGGAAGAGTTATAAATACAAGATTCCAAAGGTACTAATCACAAAGTGAGGAGCAATGTGGTGGTTAAGTGGCTCAGAACTTAGATAGGGGGAGAGGTTCGAACCCCTGCGTGCGTGAGTTCAAATGAGTTATTTCATTTTGGAAAGTTAGTAATTTGGTAGCTGATGAATGGAAGGCACAAGAAACCCTAGCATGTTAATGTGAGAGAGAGATCATCAAAGAAAATGTGAAAGATTGAGCAAGATTCAAAGAAATTGTGGCTGAGAGGTTGTAGTAGCTAGCTTTATATAGGATTTAGTTACTATATTATTTAGATTTTATCTAAAGGATTGTTTTAATTTTTATGTTGATGACTTTATTTATTAACTCCTTTCTTTTCTTTAGCCCTGGGGAAATATAATGGATTTTCATAAATGAAATTTTAAAAGAAATTTTTGTTTATCAATTTGCTCTGAATGTTCATTTAGAGATTTGACTAAAGGCCTAAGGCCTATCAAATGCTTAAGGGTGGAGACAGAAAGTGAAAAGACAAGAAAAACCGTGAAGAATTAATGAGAGTGTGAAGAAGGGCGCAAAAGTCAAGAACAATTTTGATGGTCAATTTAAGAATACTTGTTCCCGGCTTCTTCAATACTCAAATTTGAATCATATTTGGAGAACTTGATTAGTACATATTGCAGGACACCCAACTATGTGAAAAGACAAGCAAAACCATGATGGAGCAGATGAGAAGAATTAATAAGAGCGTGAAGAAAGGGGCAAAAGTCACTAGTGGCTATTAGGGAAGACAAGAACGATTTTGATGGTCAATTATGAACCTAGATTAGCAAGTCAATGAAATTTAAGGTGCCCATTTTAACACGCAGAAATGCCTACGTACGTAAAGACGAAGAACGACCAAATATTGAAGACTTGGGACAAATTTTTTCCAATTGGATGAATAGACGTAGGCCTTCACGCTTAATAGTGTCAATTATCAATAATTAAAATTGGTGTAGTGGCTAACAATGCGACCTACACCTGTGTGACAATGGGACAACCGTATTGTCAAACTTTACCAACACCAAAAACGGCCACAAATCAAAGACTTGGTGCAAATTTTTTCCAATTCCGTGAACATATTACAAAAAAAGAAGAAGCGAGCTAACATTGGTATAGCAGGCCTTCACCCTCAATGTCAATTATCAGCACTTCAAATTGCCACCTACACCGGTGTGACAATGGGACCAACTATGTGAAGAGGACACCCAATCGTTACACTTACAAGGCACAATGATGCTTGATTATCTTTAAAGATGATAAATTACTTTCATTAAGCTTGTTATAAATATCAACGTATCCAGTATAGAATTTCTCACAACTGTTTTATCACATAACTATATACTTTAGATTTATAAAGAAAGATGGGTTGGTTGTCACGGTTGTGCCTCCTCTTCCTGCTCTCTACTATTTCTCAATTGAACTGTACTTGTTCATCATCTAACTCTTCCTCTTCTCTGTTCTTCCAGGCATTTATGCCATCCCGACGACAACTCTGCTTTGCTTCAATTCAAGAACTCCTTTTCTATTGATACCTCTCTTGAACTTGAATTATTTAATGGAACAACTCTTTATTCTAATACGACGATTTCTTGGCAGAAAGGCAAGGATTGTTGCTCATGGAGTGGAGTCACTTGTGAAAAGATAACTGGTCATGTTATCGGTCTCAACCTTGGTTTTGGTGGGCTTAAAGGCAATATCCTTTCCAATAGCAGCTTATTCTCTCTTGGCCATCTCAAGAGGCTAGACCTCTCTGAAAATGATTTCAGAGGTTCCCCAATTTCATCCAAATTTGGTGGGTTTGTAAGTATGACTCACCTTGACCTCTCTTACTCCAATTTCAATGGCCCAATCCCTTCCGAAATTTCCCACCTTTCCAACTTGGTTTCACTCAATCTCTCCCAAGTTGCTGTGACACTAGATACTCTTAGCTTGAACAGAATTATTCAAAACCTAACCAATCTTAGGGAGCTTGATCTGATTGAAGTTGATATGTCATCAGTTCTACCTGATTCCTTCAAGAATTTATCTTCTTCTCTGACAACTCTTGAACTTTCCTGGTGCAACTTGCAAGGAACATTCCCAGAAAGCATTTTCCACCGACCAAATCTTCAACTAGTAGATTTAAGCTATAACTATATCCTCACAGGTTATTTTCCCAAGCCTAACTGGAGCAGTTCCCTCGAGGTGCTGGATCTCTCTCACACTAGAATTTCAGTAGATTGGCATAATCTGACAAGCAATTTCAAGTCTTTGAGAGATTTGTATCTCAGCAATTGCCGTTTTGAAGGATCATCTCTTGCATTTCTTGGTAACCTCACACAAATCATGCTGTTGGACCTCTCGTCTAACGGTTTTGGTGGCCAAATCCCATGGTCGTTCTTTTTAAACCTTGAGAGCCTCGTTGAGTTGGATCTTAGTGGCAACAATTATGTCGGTCAGTTTCCAAAAGTTGATAGCAACTCAACAGGGATCGCTTCTTTATATGATTTTTCAAAACAACAACTGGTGGGTCCTATTCCTCGACACTTAACCAAGCTCAATTTACAAGGGAACCAACTCAACGAAACAATACCATCTTGGTTAGGTAGTTTGCCATTATTGGAGGAGTTAGACCTCACAAGTAACCAACTCAACGGTAATATCATTGAGTTCCAATCTCGTTCTTTGAAAAGCCTTTATTTAAGTGATAACAAGCTGCATGGCCAAATTCCGAGATCAATCTATGAACTCGTGAACCTTAGATCACTTGATCTAGCATCCAATAACTTGGGTGGAAATTTGGAGTTTGAAAAGTTTTCCAAACTCCAAAATCTTTGGGTGCTTAATATTTCCTTTAATCATCTATCCTTGAGTTTCAACCATTTGAGTAACAACAGCTGGCCTCAACTTGAGTTACTACATTTGTCGTCTTGTAACATAAGTGAGTTCCCATACTTTCTAAGAGCCTCACAAAATTTGCACATATTGCACCTTTCCCACAACCGAATCCAAGCCGACATTCCCAAATGGTTGTTGGATTGGGGGAAAGATTCATTGAGGTCTTTGGATCTTTCTCACAACTCTTTGACTGGCACTGTAGGACAGCTTCGGTGGAAAGAACTCCATTATCTTGACCTTCGCAACAATTCTCTCCAAGGAGAGCTTCCAGTTCCATCACCTTCCACATCTTACTTTTTCATATCAAATAATCAATTCACTGGAGAGATGCCTCCAACGATCTGCAACCTGAGTAGCCTTCAAATCCTTGATTTGTCTAATAATAAATTGAGTGGCAAAATTCATCAATGCATAGGGAATTTCAGCCAGAGCCTCTCTGTTTTTGGATCTACGGAATAATAAATTTCATGGCGTGATTCCTGGGACATTTTCTAAGGGAAACATTTTGAGAAATCTTAATCTTAACGGTAATCAGTTGGAAGGGTCGTTGCCTCAAACTTTGCTCACATGTAGAGAGTTGGAAGTTCTAGACCTTGGAAACAACAAAATTCATGATACATTCCCAAATTGGCTGGAATCTCTTCCGAAGTTGCAGGTTCTTATCTTGAGGTCTAACAAATTCTATGGTGAAATAGGCATTCCGAAAACTAAGTTTCCATTCCAAAAATTGCGTATCATGGACCTCTCCTACAATTGGTTTAGCGGTCTCTTGCCAACAAAATATTTTGAACATTTGACGGCCATGATAAACTTGCAAGAACAAGGACCGAAATATATGGGAGAGGGCTACTATCAGGATACTGTGGTGGTGACAATTAAAGGCATCGAATTTGAAATGGTGAAGATCCTGATGTTGTTCACAACTATTGATTTCTCAAATAACAGTTTCAAAGGAGAGATTCCAAATGTAATCGGTAAGCTTAAGTCATTGAAGGGGCTTAACTTTTCTCATAATGAGCTTATAGGTACAATTCCACCCTCGTTTGGCTGTTTGAGCAATCTTGAATGGTTAGATCTCTCTTCAAACATGCTTGTTGGTGAGATTCCGATGCAATTGACAAGTTTGACATATCTTGAGAAGTTCAGCGTTTCAGAGAACCAACTTGTCGGACCCATACCTCATGGCAAGCAATTTGATACATTTGAAATTGATTCATACATTGGGAATGTAGGATTGTGTGGATTTCCAGTTGTAAAAACATGTAGTCCACATCAATCATCACCATCATCATTCCAACAAGATGGTGATTTGAAGCATGAGAATGGATTTGATTGGAAGGTAGTGTTAATGGGGTATGCATCTGGGGTGGTAATTGGAATATCTGTGGGATATCTTGTACTCTCTAATGGAACACCAGATTGGCTTGTTAAAGTGGTAGGAAGAAAGCAATGTTGTAGAATGGTGAAAATCACACAGCGACGTGCTTGAAGAAACCATTCCAAAAGTTTATGTAATTTCATATTGTATATCATTTCTTATGAATATTATATTATGTCAAAGTGCCAATAAATATGCATGAATTCGAAAGATCCTCTTTATTTTTGTTAAAGTAGAGTAATTGCTCATGTATATTGTAATTTGCCAAACACAACTGACAAATCAATTGAATCAGTACACGCTATTTGCCTCAACTATGTTATGTACTCCTATAAATCTTCTCATTTCAAAAAAAATACAAGGAAATGAAAAAAAATTAAATCACTAAATAGCATGCTTAATTAAGTAGTAGTTGCCCACAAAATTGAGGGTACACCACGAATCAACTTAAAAATTGACTATGACCATATAATTGACAATTGATTAATCAAGTCTGGTTGAGGAGTGTACGTGGCTTGCCCTTTGGGAGTGCAAATTCAGCTGCAAGTTCCGGCGGTGTGCATCTTTCTCAGCTCGTTTGGATAAGGTGCGATGTTTTTTTTTTCCTGATTTTTTAAGCAGGCAATGAAAAACAAAAAACGAAAGTTTTGATACCTCTTAAAAAATCCAAACAATTTTTTTCTCCTTATCCAAACTTTTTTGCATATTTGGTCCGCACAGAATGTGAATCATATTTGGACAAGTTTTGACTAGTAGGAGTTGGAGGCAAAACGTGAAAACCATTTGAACACACAGAAATTATACCTACCAAGACCAAAGACCAAATATCAAATCAAAGCCTTGGTTGCAAAATTTTCCAAAAGCTAGCTAACAAACTCATCACGCAGAAATTATGCCATCACTTCACTCGATCTGATTTTCCATGAAACAAACTCATCACGTACTTGCCATACTAAAAATGGTAACTAGTTACAATAATTTCCTTGCTAGCTAACACTGGGACCTACACCCATGTGACAATATAGATGCTTCACCCTCATTGTCAAAAGATGCTTGCTTGCTGATTTTGCAGGAAACAAACTCAAGTACTTGCCATCTTAGCACTGTGGAACTTGACCAGCTCCCATCGTTTTTTTTTTTTCAAGTTTTTCATATATAATTTTTCTAGTGTTATGTTATTGATATATTTTTAAATCAATTCAACGGAATGACCAAGTTGAATAACGATCCTAAACACAGGGATCAAATTTGCCAAATTAAAAACACAGGGATTAAATTAGCCAATGTAGTAAAACACAAGAACCATTTTAGCATCTCGGTAATTAAAGTCTTTAATTTACTCAAAACAAATCTCGGTAATAAATCCATGTAATATGTTACGGATTAAAAAGAATGCTTACCCTTAATTGGCACTTAATTGCTAAAATTATAGAACTATGAGATTATAATTATCAAAATTGAAATGACATTGAGGGAATTGTTTTGGGAGCCAAAATGAGGGGAAAAGGCACAAGCATTCGCAAATATACATGTGTGATCCACATTGCCTAATGAGTGGGTGAGTGCGTAGATGCAACGTGGCCCAATATGAAGCGGTGGTGACTTTCAATTCAGCCGATACCCTCTCTCTCTCAACTTATCACACGACCAAACATGAAAGCCTTAGTCTCTTCCTTCACACAAATGGCAACTCCAAGTACCTCCAACAACACTTTCTCAGGAAGACGCCTCAACATCTCAAAGCATGCAAGCTTTACCAGAAAACCATGCAACCAGAACCAGCAGCTAGCTATGAAAAGACCAAGCACAAAAACTTGGAGGTTTGCAGCGATTCATGATGTTCCGGTTGTAGCGGATCCAACCCCGGTTGCCATCACTTGGCAAATTGTTGTTGGAGCCATAGGTATATTTTCACTCTTAAATTATATAACTACTGTAAATTATTTCTGAATTATTGAATTTTGAATTTCTTTTTTTTCTGTTTTTTTTTTTTTTTTTTTTTTTGTGTGTGTGCATGCGCAGCTGGAGTTACACCTTTTGTGGTGGCTGGGATTGAATTCAGCAAAAGAATAGTAAGTTTTCCAGAGTTCATAATAATTTATTTTAGTCAGGTATGATATGGTATTGATGATTATGCATATATATATTAGATAGCACAGAAAAGATGTGAGGTATGTGGAGGGTCAGGGCTTGTTTTGACCAAAGAAGACTACGTCAAATGTCCTGGATGTGGTATGTGTTCAAATCCTTTGCTTTCAAGGGGGTGAAAAAATCTGTTTCTCATTATTATTTATAATTTTTCTGGATTGAACCCCTCTGTTTTTTTTTGGTCGAGTTAATTCACATTCTTCGTAAATTTTTTTTCCAGGTGGATTTCTCCCTTGGCAATCATGGAAAAGATTCTTTTCTGGCTAAGATAATTTGTTTTCCCTACCCTTAATACATTTTCCATAAGGTTCGAGTGGGGAAATTTTATTCAATGTTATGCTTCAACATAAAATTTGTGTTTTTATTTTTTAAGAAAATAACAGTTATACTCATCTGTATCAAAAAAATTAAACATTAAATATGTTGGATACCCAAATTGATTGTGGCCATATACATACAATAAAACAAAAACTGAATATGATCATACAAAAATTCAGAATGTTCAATTTACGTTTACTGCAAATTCACTTGCCACCTCGATTGCTGTACTGGCAATTGAGGACGAACGCCCCAAAAACAATACTATCTTTCCCAAAGTTTTAACTCTAGTCCAATCTTTTCATGATGAATCAAGCTGGTAAATATGCTAATAACCTTTGACATGATCTCGATGATAAAGTGCCAATAAGAGTTTTCAATTAGACTCAACCAGGTAAGAGAATATTGGATAGGATTGTATCCTTAAGGGCACTTCGAGCAGAAGGCCTTTTGCCCGGGCAAGACAGGGCCTAGCCCACAATACAGCTCCAGTGCCAAAGGCAAGTCTGGGCATGGTGTGGGACCCTTCAACCTGGGCAAGGCCTCAGGCAGAATCAGCCCGTGCTCTTGCATGGGCAAGTGATGTAATGTTGAAATCATAATGACATCAACAGTCAATATAAATAACAAAAAAATTGAAATAAAATACCAAAAAATCAAAAAATTTTTTAATAAATACCTAGCCATAATCTTTGCTTCTCACACCAAAACTCTAAACAAATTCATCTCCTCATGTTTCATGTGAATAGTATTTGCCCTTGGGTTGCCATGGCAATGGGTGGAAACACAACAAGCTTTTTGCAAGGGCTGCTGCTCTATTCATTGCCACTATTCACATGAATTAATAGTAACAGCCCATACCTCCCCTTGCCCTTTGCCATGGCAAATGGGTGGAAGTGCTCTAAGGAGGTAGATCAATCCACCCAATCTTTAAGTTCTACATCCAACTTACCCACCATTAACAAGGGACCAAGGGACTTTGTCTTTTTTTCAGCCTAAACTAATATACCCAAAAGCATAGCCAATGGACAACCATGCACTGCACTCTTTTATTGGTTGTGCGCCATGTAGATACTCCACTATTATGAGCCCATTACTTTCCACACATCGACACTACAAATAACAAAAATATATGGTCACTCGTTTTGTTTTGGACTTTTTTTTTTGTTGCAATTTTGCATTATAGATATTAAGATATAAGTCAGGTTCAATTATCTCAATCCTAAACCCTTCACTTTTTTTTTTGGGGCACAAAAAGTGGCTAAAGGCCTGTTGCGTAGATTCAGCTGCACCAAAATGGATTCAGCTGCATCCTCAACTTGTGATACTCGCAAGTGCACGAGCCGTTGGTAGTTTAGCGTATGTAAGTGCGAGGTCGATTCCACATGGATTGGTGATTGAATGATCCAATTCTATTTTCCTACACAAAACAGAAATGAAAACAAGAGAAACAAAACAAGAAGAAAGAAAAGAACTAAGACAAGATGGTGAGGTTTTAGAATCCACCCTAATTGTTCTAATCATGTTGTGGCAGCAAGTAAACAAATTGATTCACTCATGAAGATGCTCACAAATAAGTCCATGGTGTTTGGATCAAATTGTATTGAACATCACAAGGACTCCAGGCATGGTGTTTACATTAGGAGACCTAGAAACCAAATCACATAAGTTGCTAATGGATGGAATGAAGATGATCCCCAAACCTTCCCAATAAGAGTATAACGCATAAAACCTTAGGTGATCAGTCAAAGGATGCAAAACAGCTCCATTAAAATAGTGAAGAAGAATTCATGAATGAAATCAAACTTTATAAACTCAAACTATGATACAAGACTAGCAAGATGTTTATTAAAACTAATAACAGAAAAACAAAGTAAAACAAAGGAAATACAAGAAGAAAATAAAAGACAAAGGGAGGAGAAGAAGATAAGGACAGCCTGCTAGAGATGGAAAAGAATCAACTCCATGGCTGCCAGGAGGCCAAAGCCTCCCAGCTCCTGCCTTCTCCCTTCTCTCCCTTTGTGACTCTCAACTTTCCCTCTCTTTGTGTACAATGGAAGTGTAAATGATGGAATGAAATTCTCTGCCTCCCTAAGCTCTCTAGAGACTCCCTATTTATAGGCACAAGGGTTAGGTGAATCAGATTATACAATTAAGTTCACCAACCACACAAATTTCACCTAACACACAATTACATTTGAAAACAATTAATCTTCTCTTTAGGCTTAGTATTGCAGCTCCCACTTCATCTTGTTTATACCATTTGGCTGCTGTAACATTCCACCCAAATATAAGAAATGTATCTGCTTCACCTAACTTCCTCACAATCAATAACACATCATGCTTATGCTATCATGACCAAGCACACTTAGCTCATCCTTAGGTCAGCATGACCAGCAACTTCAAGGGCTTACGAATTGGGCTTCCCTTAAGCAAATTATGACTTTAAGCACTCAAACTTGAAGTTCAGAATGTCTTCTTTCCAGCCATATGTTATTTGGGCCAATCCAAGTTCGGAGGAAGAATTTAAGGCTGAAACAAATTGCTAACTCGTTTTGCTCGCTGACAAAATCCATCCTGAACATGGTTCTGTGTTTGCTAGGTGACGGACTCCAGATATATCCAATGAGGCTGAAGTTTGGATATGTTATAGTACACACCCATTGGAACAACTTTCATGAAGAATGCTACCTCATCCGAGCTGTGTAGGTTGCTGAAACAAATTTTGCAATGTGACCCACGAAACTGGACTGGCAAGGGCTGTAGCCAAAATGAGTTTGTCTTTAAGCTCTTCTTCCATTCATCCAAATTAGGCCTTAACATGCTTGAATTGCATGAATTATGCTCTCTTGCTCTATTGGCCTACAAAATACACAAAGGGAGGCAAAATAACTTAGAAATCTAAGAAACTAAGCAAAAGAAGTAAGTAAATAAGGCATGTATATGTATGAAATTATGAGCTTAACAAGGCCAAACACAAACAACCCCCAATTTTTGGTCGAAAACAACCCCTATTTTCTTTTTTTGGTAGAAAATAACATGTCCTTTACTTCAGGCACTCTTGCACGTAGAAAACAAAAAAGAGATATGTACTAGATGCATTTTGAGGGGTAAAGCTCATTATTTCCTCTTGATTAGGATATATCTTTGTGATCAATGAAATTCACTCGTATTGTCGAGTTTTCTATCTTCTTAATAGGTTTGTGCATAATGTAAATTCAGCCCACCCAATTTAAAATCCTAAGTCGTCCATCCGTGCCATTAACGACAAACCTAACATAAAAACACAATCACTATGCCAAAAAAGGCATTCAGCAACTGATAAAATCCGTTGCCTATTACCCATAAATACAGTGGTATTCACTACTACATTTTAGCGTTTGCGCGACGAATCAAATCGTCGCGCAAAGAAATAATCTGTCGCGGAAACAATAGAGTGACAGATAAAAATCGTCGCAAAAATCAGTTGCGCAAATACCGTCACACAAGCCTTTGCGCTACAAAACTATGAAATATCGTCGCATTACCCTTCGTTGCGCCAATAGTTCAGGGACGACAAACATTCCGTCGCTCAATATTTTGCACGACGAGAATACAGGCGTTGCAGGAACTATGAGCGACGACTTAAATCCGTCGTACTATTGTTTGCGACGAAGACACAGACGTTGCATGAACATAATGCGACGACATAATTTCGTCGTGCAAACAATATTTGCGCGACAAATATTGTCGTTGCAAGTACTTTGTGCGACGAACAAGGATCGTGACTCAAACCCTTGCGCGACAATGATTTATTTGTCGCATTTTCTTTAGGGGACAAATACATTCATTGCGCAAACCGAGGATTATTTTCGTTTACGATATATTTTTATGGTTTTTTATTTTTTAAAACGTGATTTGCGCGACGGGTCATTTATTCGTCGCGCAAATATTAGTAATTAATTTTTTTAAAATTTATGTGAAAAAAAGAATTTTGATTTATTTTATTTTTATAATTAAATCAAATTGCAATTGAAAAATGTAATGAAGAGAAAATAGTTTTTTAAAACATAAAATAAATGTATAATATACAAGAGAAATATTTTAAAATGTAATTAAGAAAGTAAAAAACTAATTAAACAATGTAGCTAAATCTACTTCCTCGTCTGGCAAATGCGGCTCGGAGGTCTGGACATTGGGGACATGGGCAGAGGTTTGGTGGCCATGCGCAGAGGTGGACGGGGGAACAAAAGATGGTACGGGAACGCCGACTGGGCCATGGACTGTATAATCTGAGTCATCTGTGCCATCTGGGTTTCAAGCTGGGCCACCTTTGCTGTCAAAACACTATTTGACTGCGACAATGAACGGGATCTAGGTTCCCGCCGCGGGCATTCCCCATCCCTCGACAATATGTCCCTGGCCGCCTCCCTAGAGTCTGATCCAAGGTGTTCGTCAAGATCTGAAACCCCGCATCCTGTGGAGTAGCCACAGACTCGAGCGGCGTATCGGGAGGAAGCTGGAGGCGGACTCCTGAAGAACCGACTGGCTCTTCTCAATCATGGTCGTCTGTTTAACATAACATAAAATTTAAATAAAAACATTTATATAATAACTATGAAACTTGAACGCGTAAAATAATCATTAAAATTAAAGACTACTTACATGAAGGGACTCCGCCAACTCATTCCCAGGTCGAACATAAACGTCGCGAAGACGTCAATCTCTGGGAATTTGGACCCCTCCTAAATTGAACAAGAGTATAAAAATGTTAGTACAAAAAAAAATAACATTAATGACATATTAAAAATTAAATAAAAACAACTTATTATTACCCGACGTCGCGCATCCATCCTATAGGAGAAGGGCCTGGAACCTGAATGATGGAGAAGAGTCTTATTCTCCCTATTGCCCTTATTTGCTTTAGCCATCTTCTGTTATACAAAAATTAAAACGTATTATTTGAAATTGAAATGAAATATTAAAAAATGAAATAAACATTAGTAAGAAACGTGTAATAATTTTGAACTTAATATAAAAAATACCACATAATCAGCCTCCTGAAAATGACCACAGAGCCACTGCCAACTATCCTCCCGCCCCTCAAGCTCCTTCCGGCAACCCTCCTGAAGAGCAGCCTGCGGATCATCAAATGCCTGAAAGTGGTGGTCAGAGGTCGCTCTTCCACTGCTTGTACCTATCAGCGAAGAGTCTGTTGATGTACCCCAACAACTCATCGTTGACATTCTCTAAATTGTAGTTCATCTACAATAAAATAATTACATACATTAAATATTTAAAATATATAAAATTGGAAGGAAAAACAATTAAAATGTAAGATACATACCGACAGGTGTCCATGCATCTCGTTATGCACCGCATCAGGCATGGCCTTCCAAGACTTCCATTTCATCGGACAATAGGTCCGAACGACTGCACCAACATCGTGCGCCAATGAGCTATGTTGGTCTGCCGTTGGGGCAGCCCGATGACGATCGTCGTATCTGATGTTGATACGAGAGTTGTTCACCCGGGTGACCTTCGATGTAGCCAACTGGCGACACGGTCCCGGGTGTTCTTCTTGGCTGCAAAGAAATATGAAATTAATGTTAGTTAACAAATTTGACTAAAATATTGGTACGAAACATATGTAGTTGAAGGAAATCTTTACCTGGTCCGCTGGAAGTGGCGTCCGGTGGTGCCTGGAAAGGCGATGACGCCACCTGGTGCTTATTGGTTGCGCCACTGATGATTCTTGATGACGCCGACGCATGAGGGGCACTGGGACCCACTGGCAAGTCGGGCAACTGTGGTGGGCCAGAGGGAGGTGACATCATAGTCTGGGAGGCAAACTACGTGAAGGTTGCACCGGCTTATGACTTCTGCTGATTAGGTTTGACATCTTGCAATAAAAACAATCACCAAAGTTTAAAAAAATAGTTACTGTAATACAACAATCTAATAACAAATATAACATTTATTTCATTTCATTTAAAATAGAGTCAAGGTCTAATAACAAATATAACAAATATAACAAATACAACAAATAAAATATAACAAAAATATAAAACATTCTTCATTAATTATAAGACATAAAAATTATTCCAATTTAGGGTCATTATATAAACTAAGCTAACAAACATACAAATAAATCAAATTTACCAATATATAAACTAAGCATATTTTAACAATATTACAAATTTAATTAACGCATATATGTTGGCGTACGATTTGCGATTTCGGAGTATCCGGACTCCAATCCACAATCCGTTAAATCCTATACGATCCTAGACATACAAGGTACATCATACATGAGTTTGAGTTTCATCCAATGGTCCAAACAAATCAAACCGTTAAATCATACAATAGGCGAAATTCATTCAGGCTGAAACGGTATCCAAATTGGAAACCGAACACACCTACACGCTCATGACAACTAGTGGATCGCATTGGGACACAATGTGATCTTGCTACAGTTCCATAGCGCTGCCACACGCGGCAGCAGTGCATGTATGTGAAAAAGCGATAACGATCGCAAAAAATCTCAAAATTAAGGGCCAATCTTCCTACCCTAGGTCTAGGACATCGAATAGAGGCAGTTTTCTTCTCGACATAGGCCAAAAAATGGCCGGAAGTGGCCGAAATTTCATCCCGAAATCCGTCCAAAATCTTAGTTACAAAATTAGACAACGTACGATACAAATTTCACAAATCCTATCCAACCATCAGCTAGACAATAAAAAATAGGGGAAAAGCATACCTCACTCGTCAGATTTGGAGGCCGGAGGAGGGAGAACGAAGCCGGAGATTTTCGCCAAAACCGGATAAATTTCCGCGGTTCTCGAACCCAATCGTCGCGGCGGTGGCTCGGAAAGGTCTAGTTCGTTGGCGGTGATCGCCCGGTCGTTAATGTGGAGAGTTGAGGTGGTGGCCAGAGGAGAGAGAGAGAGAGAGAGAGAGAGAGAGAGAGAAGAGACAGCGGCGCGACACAATGAACCAGAAGGTCCGAAACTGCGAATTATTATCAGACCTTTGCGCGACAAAATATACAGTGTTCATCGCGCAAATCAGGAAAGCGTCTAAACGGTGAGTTTTCGATTAAAATTTTCGCGCAAAACTGAAAATATTAACTTTGCGCTACGAAATAAAATACCCATCGTCGCGCAAAGTCGTTGCAGGAGCGCCAATTGAACCGCCAAAAATTTCACGACCTTACACGACGGGCCCAAACTCTTCCGTCGTAAACATCATACCCTAAACCCTTAACCCTGATCACATAAAACCCTAAACGACATCATCACATTGCGCGACGAATCAAGTTTTGTTCGTCGCATATACCAAAGTCGTTGCAGAAGCGGCAATTGAACCAACAAAAATTTCACGACCTTACGCGACGGGGACAAACTCTTCCATCGCGTAAACATCATACCCTAAACCCTAAACCCTGAACCCTTAACCCTGATCACATAAGACCCTAAACGACATCATCACATTGCGCGACGAATCAGTTACTCGTCGCAATTTCTTCTATAAAATTTGAACAAATTTTTTTCATAGCATACACTTTCTACGAAACTAGTTTCAACGATCCAACCGTCAAACGTATTTGCTTATACTTAGAGATCGTATACACCAAAAATGAGGGAAAAAAACGTATAGAGATCAAGTAACGGGACAAAAGTTTTCGACGGTTATAATGGAAAAATCATGATTTAACGGTCAATTTTACTCTAATTTCGATAAATTTTTACGGATACAATCCTTCACCCAACTTGAATTCAATGACAGTATTTGATCTTCATTTCAAATTATTTACACTAGTGGATATCAAAAAATCTTATGTTGTACTTAACAAGTTTATATATAAACATTTAATAGTTAATGACTATATTGTGTGAATCATATACGCATTATAGAAAACTTTTTTCATTCGATCCAACCGTCACACTTGTTTGTTTCTACTTAGAGATCGTATACGCCGAAAATCGAAAAAAAAGAAGGTATGTAGATTGCGTAACGGGACAAAAGTTTTCAACGGTTATAAAGGAAAAATCACGATTTAACGGTCAATTTTACCCCGATTTCGAAGATTTTTTTACAGATACATTCCTTCACCCTATATGTATCCAATGACAGAGTTTGATCTTCATTTCAAATTATTTATACTAGTGAATACTCAGTTAAAATTCCTAAGTGTCATGTATAGAAAAATTTGTAAAAAAATTAAAGTGGTTTACGCGACGAAGTGTTATGTTTCGCCTGTAAATTGTTCGCACGACAAAGATTTTCCGTCGCGCAAACCTTTTTGTGTCGAGTTATTCGTCGTATCGTCGCGCAAAGATCAGTTTTAAATTTTTTCCTGACACTTGTGTTTTTTTGGGAAAATTAACCTTGCGAGACGAAAATATCGTCGTCGCAAGGGTTACTATAACGACGCTGCTGTTGTCCGTCGCGAGAAGACACTTCGAAACTATTCCCTGACTGTTGTAAATTTTTTTGGACAATTATTCTTGCGAGACGGAGGTAATCGTCGCGCAAAGGTGTTTGGGCGACGCCATTAGTTTTCTTCGTCGCGCAAAATGTCGTTTTATTTTTAAAAATTAAATTGATATTTAATGTAAATATTTGTTGATACTATATTTGTATTTACTATATATGCAAAAGATGATCACAACTTGTTTTAGGGGACGTGATAAAGCAAATATTTATATGGTTTGGATATCATATATTTATATGATAAAGCATATAATTGTCATACTATATTTATATTTTTTCATACTATATTTGTATTTTGTTATACCTTTATTCATTCGTCTTTTTACAAAACTCTATGCAAATATATGGCGTTAATTAGGAAAAGTTACTGACACAAAGAGAAAACATGTACATTTCATTAAATTACAAATAAATTACATTATTCATCAGATGAACATGTACATATCATTAAATTACAAATAAATAACATTATTCATCAGATGAACTATAATAACCTTCGTTATCATCACTATCATGACTATTGTTAAGCTCATAATTTCATACATATACATGCCCAATTTACGTACTCATTTTGCTTAGTTTCTTAGAATTTTGAGTTATTTGCCTCTCTTTGTGTGTTTTGTAGGTCAATAGAGCAAGAGAGCATAATTCATGCAATTAAAGCATGTTAAGGCCAATGAAGCAATATGGTGCAAAAACGTGCAAGAACTGGAGACTGAGGTAGACGTTCATTTCAGCGTTATCTTCTTCATCCAGAGCTTGGATTGGGCCAATACTTGTGTGGTTGGATCAGAGACATTCTGAACTTCACAATGGACATCTTAAAGTCATCATTTGATTCAGCCAAGCCCAATTCGTAAGCCCATGAAAATACACATCATGCTGACATAAGGATGAGCTGATGGATGCTTGGTCATGCTGACATAATGATGAGCTATGGCTGCTGCTGGGATTTGTTGGTGAAGTGCAGCAACCATTTCTGATTATCTAATGCAAGTGTGTTAGGTGAAATTTGTGTGGTTGGTGAACTTAATTGTATAATCTGATTCACCTAACCCTTGTGCCTATAAATAGGGAGTCTCTAGAGAGCTTAGAGAGCCAGAATTTCATTCCATAATTTACACTTCCATTGTACACAAAGAGAGGGATAGTTGAGAGTCACAAAGGGAGAGAAGGGAGAAGGCAGCAGCTGGGAGGCTTTGGCCTCCTGGCAGCCATGGAGATGATTCTTTTCCATCTCTAGCATGCTGTCCTTATCTTCTTCTCCTCCCTTTGTCTTTTATTTTCTTCTTGTATTTTCTTTGTTTTTCTGTTATTAGTTGTAATAAACATCTTGCTAGTCTTGTATCATGGTTTGAGTTTATAAAGTTTGATTTCATTCATGAATTCTTCTTCACTATTTTAATGGAGCTGTTTTTGCATCCTTTGATTGATCACCTGAGGTTTTATGCATTTTGCTCTTGTTGGGTAGGTTTGGGGATCATCTTCATTCCATCTATTAGCAACTCATGTGATTTGCTTTCTAGGTCTCCTAATGTAAACACCATGCTTGGGGTCCTTGTGATGTTCAATGCAATTTGATCCAAACACCATGGACTTATTTGTGAGCATCTTCATGAGTGAATCAATTTGTTTACTTGCTGCCATAACATGATTAGAACAATTAGGGTGGATTCTAAAACCTCACCATCTTGTCTTAGTTCTTTTCTTTCTTCTTGTTTTGTTTCTCTTGTTTCCATTTCTGTTTTGTGTAGGAAAACTGAGTTGGATCATTCAATCACCAATCCCTGTGGAATCGACCTCGCACTTACATATGCTAAACTAACAACGGCTCGTGCACTTGCGAGTATCACAAGTTGAGGATGCAGTGAATCCATTTTGGTGCAGCTGAATCGACGCAACAAGTTTTGGCGCCGTTGCCGGGGATTGGTAACATCGCTTGATTCTATTTGGTTTTCCTACTTTTTTATTTTAACTTTTTATAACTGGACAGTTTCATGTTTTAAAGTTAATGATGTTAATTGATAAGTTGTGTTTGTAGTCCAACGGACAAGTACAATTGCCTGACAAGCAAGAGAACTGGGTTTGAGTCCCAGCTTACACAACACAAATAAAAAAGGGTTCAAGTAGCATGTTGGTTATTTCTAGTTTCTGGTTTCATTCACTTGCTCTTAATTAAATATCTTGTTCAAGTTTACATAAACACCATATGACTCTTGGACTGATTAGTGAATGGATGGGTAGATATTGAAGACAAACACCATGTTTAAATTCTACTTGGTTCTTTATTGTTCTTCTTGTTCTTAATGGGTTTGGAATTTGTGTTTAGACTAAACACCATAGCTAAATACTTGTTCTGAATACTTGATTACAACCACACACCAAATGGATAATCATATTTGAGAAAGAACGAACTCCATAAGCTAGTTTGATTTACTTTGATGCTTGTTACTTTGAAGCATGAAATTAGATGTTTGTGGTGAAGTTGAATCCCTAATCTTGATGTTTTAGTTTAGTTTATCATTTTCATTTAAGTTATGGTTTCCTAATCCAACAAATCTGAAATTTTGTTTCAAGTTTCCTTGTCTTTCTTTAAGCATTTCTGAAGTAGCTCAATAAGAAAGAGGGAGAGAGAGGAGACAACCCAATCCATAAAAACATGGAGTATGGAGCAGCGGAGAAGTCGACCTCCAGCTACTATGGCCAACCACTCTCCAACTAATCACTTCAAAGGGAGCATTCCGATCATATCTCTTTCATTTGTATAATAATTGCTACTCATGCTTAGTTTTTTCTCATTCTCTGTTTTGTTTTTGTTAGGGTTTTCTTTTCCTTGATGTGGGAGAAATATGATGAGCAGCTGATCCAAATACTCAAAGAAGAACATGTGCTGCCATACTATGTGCTTTACCCTCTCATTGTCTTCAAGGGGAAGTTCTAAACTCTCTTTCTTTTATTTCTTTCATTTCATTCCTTTACCCTGGATTTCATGTACATTGTATGCTTTACATGGATTCAAACATTAAGGACAATGCTTCATTTAAGTTTGGGGGTGAGGAAAGTTTTTTTTAGTTTTTGTGTTTGTGTCTGAAAACGTAGGCTTCTTCATTGCTAAAATTTTTATTTTCTGCTACTATTTTGAAAGTTTGGTCTGCGTTGTGTTCTTCATCTTTTCATGCTGAATCCAACGACATTAAGAACGTTAAATTTGACCAAGTGGTTTGAAAGTTACATGTCAAAACAGATTGTATGTTGAAATTGAGCAATACAGCAATTTGAAACCTCACGTTTTTCTTTTTCTGTTTCTTTTTCTTTGAGTCATTTTCAGTTTTCCTTCCCACACCAATGATAAATCTTGAGTCTAACTTCTAATATGGCTCTTAGGAATTTGATAAGCATTGTGTTAGGTCTGAATCTTATTCTTTTGCTAGCTAAGTCTCACATAATTATGCTTGAGCTTTCTATGCACTTTAGCCATGATTATACAACTCTTGCATGTCTTACCCAATTGTATGCATTTTTGCTTGTGTGATTCACTGGAATATTAAGTTATAACTAAGATATGATTTAGGCCATCTTTGTTAAACCTATTTCTTTTTCCTCCATCAACCCCTACAATACATATTCCATTGTAAACCCTTTTGTGCCCAAACACTTAGCCATTTCTTTCTATCTCCTTATCATCCATTAAACACCCTACCATCTATGGGACTTGTAGAGCGTGTTTGTATTTCAGATTGTATTGTATTCAAGGCAATAAATGAGCTATTAAAAAAAAAATTAAAAGAGAAAAGAAGTGTGGCCAATGTAGTCACGACCCTAGGGTGATATAAGGAGAAATCAAGGTGATCTAGGGTGAAGAGCCGCAAAATTGGGCCAAATATTATACAAAGTGTGTAAACCTCAAAATCAAATTGTGAAGTGATTCAATTGCAAGATCTGGTGTTGTTAGCTTTTCAATTTCTGTGCCGTACATTTCAAACGTCCATGATCTTGTTTACACATTATGCTCTACTTTGTTCCCTAGACTTTGTGTTTTCATATCCATTCTTTGTCTAACCATTACCATAACCCCATTACATCCATAAGTAAAATCCTATTGATTTTGGTTTAGCTTGGCAAACTTGTGTTCATTCTTGCAGGAATTCAGATCGTTGTTTGAGAAGCATGAGTTGTATCTTCATGGCTACTTCACACACACACCTTCAACATGATTTGTGTGAGATTGTGGTAGCACTTGAATAATGTTTAGAACTTCCTTAATGCTTGTTTTGTTCCTTGTTGAGCCATGTCTATGAAGTTTAACATTTTTGACCGGTTGGAAGGTTAACGTCTTTGTTTTTGTTTTTGTTTTTGTTTTGCTTAAGGACTAACAAATCTATTAAGTTTTCTAACCATTTTGTTTTGTAGAGTCAGGAAAAACGTTTGTGGGTATTCTATTGTTAAACCCTCAGGAGACACAACTCCTCCTACTAGGGATGCCTAGAGGTTTAAAGGCTTGTTGCATACGCTCAATGCAATCGAGTTACCTACGAAAGTGGTCTAGTTAACTTCTTGTTTTGTTTTTGTTTTTCTTTTGTTTTGCTCGAGGACTAGCAAAATCTAAGTTTGGGGGTGTGTTAAGCTCATAATTTCATACATATACATGCCCAATTTACGTACTCATTTTGCTTAGTTTCTTAGAATTTTGAGTTATTTGCCTCTCTTTGTGTGTTTTGTAGGCCAATAGAGCAAGAGAGCATAATTCATGCAATTAAAGCATGTTAAGGCCAATGAAGCAATATGGTGCAAAAACGTGCAAGAACTGGAGACTGAGGTAGACGTTCATTTCAGCGTTATCTTCTTCATCCGAGCTTGGATTGGGCCAATACTTGTGTGGTTGGATCAGAGACATTCTGAACTTCACAATGGACATCTTAAAGTCATCATTTGATTCAGCCAAACCCAATTCGTAAGCCCATGAAAATACACATCATGCTGACATAAGGATGAGCTGATGGATGCTTGGTCATGCTGACATAATGATGAGCTATGGCTGCTGCTGGGATTTGTTGGTGAAGTGCAGCAACCATTTCTGATTATCTAATGCAAGTGTGTTAGGTGAAATTTGTGTGGTTGGTGAACTTAATTGTATAATCTGATTCACCTAACCCTTGTGCCTATAAATAGGGAGTCTCTAGAGAGCTTAGAGAGCCAGAATTTCATTCCATAATTTACACTTCCATTGTACACAAAGAGAGGGAAAGTTGAGAGTCACAAAAGGAGAGAAGGGAGAAGGCAGCAGCTGGGAGGCTTTGGCCTCCTGGCAGCCATGGAGATGATTCTTTTCCATCTCTAGCATGCTGTCCTTATCTTCTTCTCCTCCCTTTGTCTTTTATTTTCTTCTTGTATTTTCTTTGTTTTTCTGTTATTAGTTGTAATAAACATCTTGCTAGTCTTGTATTATGGTTTGAGTTTATAAAGTTTGATTTCATTCATGAATTCTTCTTCACTATTTTAATGGAGCTGTTTTTGCATCCTTTCATTGATCACCTGAGGTTTTATGCATTTTGCTCTTGTTGGGAAGGTTTGGGGATCTTCATGAGTGAATCAATTTGTTTACTTGCTGCCATAACATGATTAGAACAATTAGGGTGGATTCTAAAACCTCACCATCTTGTCTTAGTTCTTTTCTTTCTTCTTGTTTTGTTTCTCTTGTTTCCATTTCTGTTTTGTATAGGAAAACTGAGTTGGATTATTCAATCACCAATCCCTGGAATCGACCTCGCACTTACATATGCTAAACTACCAACGGCTCGTGCACTTGCGAGTATCACAAGTTGAGGATGCAGTGAATCCATTTTGGTGCAGTTGAATCTACGCAACAACTATCCGTCTCCCAATCCTCTTCCTCCTCCTCTTCCTCCTCCTCCTCCATAAGTACATCATCGTCGTTGTTGTCCCCCATGGTTGGATCGTATCGCGGAAGATCACCGAGGTCAATTGTAATTGACTGAAATCGGTATTTCTCTTGAAGACACTCCGTCAATCTGAAATGGTTCTTGAACAACATTTGTATCGAAAAGTGTATGTGCATCATTTTCCATGGAAGAGTCTAAACGTTGGTCAACGACGTCGCGACGTCGTTGTCCGATGGGTCTAGTTCTGGTATAGCATACACGTTCCTCTGATCCATATGCTGAACAACTTTCCAATCGTTTCCTGCTTTAGGGTCATTTAGATACACAACTTGTTTTGCCATGTTTGCCAAAATGTAAGGGTCGTCATCATACCAAGTTCTGCTCATGTTCACAGATAGTAACCCATGATCGATTTTAATACTTCCCTGCCTATTTGGGTTCGTATCAAACCATCGACACTTAAACATGATCACTTGGTATCGGTCTTTGTAAAGCAATTGCACGACAGTTGTGAGTTTGCCATAGAAATCAATGTCTGTACTTTCCCCTCCACCTGGAACATGGACACCGCTGTTTTGCGTACACAACTTGTCATCTCGTGCATGACCTAAAAACTCTGACGCCGTTAACATGGCAACCTGAGAACAATTCTGCTCTCGAGTGGGCCGAATGCCAAGTTATATAACTCTTCACTATAAGTGGAGGAATTCTCTGATTTCAACTTATTCACCTAATATTATAAAAAAAAACATTCATAGGTTAGTTTGGAAAAATGTAATAGCACAATATGTATATGGATTAGAAAACACTTATAACTTACATATTCCAAAAACCATTGTGGAAAAAATTCACGGTGTTTCTTGGAATACAAATGTGATGGATGTTCTCGCTTCATCATCTCTTCATGTTCATCTAAGTATGCCAATATCTCATCACAATTGTTCAATACGAACCAATGAGCTACGTCCATGTCATTTCTGGAAAACGATTCTCCTTGTCCAGGATCTCCAAAGGGTCGTGCGCTTTGGGCAAAAACAGAAAGTTGCTCATTTCTCAGACCTCCGTCATTATTGCGCTGAGGTCGATTGAAAGCCGTGTCCACATCCTTTAAATACATTCCACAGAAAGTAAGCGCCTCATATTGAACCCAAGCCTCTACAATTGATCCTTCGGGCTTCGCTCTATTGGGTACGCTTTTTTTCAGCTCTCCGAGTAGCCTGCCAAAATAAAACGAAATTAGCAAGTAGTAAGCATGAGATAATGATGCATACACAAATGATGATGATTATATACCTTTCTATTGGATACATCCAGCGATAGTTGACTCGACCAGCAAGCAATGCCTCTTCTGGCAAGTGAACCATCACGTGAATCATACTCGTGAAGAAAGCCGAGGGAATATCATCTCAACCTTGCATAAGACTTGGACAATGTCTTGGCGCAACTGATCAATGTCTGTCTTTCGCAACGTTTTGCCGTCAGTTGGGAAAAAATTCTGGACAACAATATGATTGGCTTGACTACATCTTCCGGCAATAGGTGTCGAATCCCCACAGGAAGTAAGCATTGCATAAACACATGACAGTCGTGACTCTTGAGTCCAGTAAATTTACCCCCGTCAACCCTCACGCAACGTGCGATATTAGAAGCATACCCGTCAGGAAACTTTACAGACGATACGAACTGTAGAAACTCTTTGTTGTCATTCGGTTTCATGGAAAAAAATGCAAGATCCCGTATAGCTTTATCACTGCCCCTTTTCAGCCATAAACCCTTTCGTATGCCCATTCTTTCCAAATCAAGACGCGCTTTCGGAGTGTCTTTTGTCTTGCCCTTGATATCTAGAATCGTTCCCATCAATGTGTCAAACACATTTTTCTCAACATGCATAACGTCGAGATTGTGCCTCAATTTTAGTTTCGACCAATATGGGAGCTCAAAAAACATAGACTTGTGCGTCCAGTTCATATGTGTAGCAGGTCTGGTCCGACTAACTGTTTTCCCAAACGGAGCAAAATCCAAATGGTTAAGCTGTTCCAAGATCTGATCACCGGACCATTCTCTAGGTTTTGCGCGACGCTCTTTGTTCCCGTCGAACTCTATATCCTTCTCCCGCCCCTCGTGGTCCCATGGCAACCATCTTCGATGCCCAAGGTAACACACTTTTCCAGCGTGCCAACCGGAAGTTACATCTTCCTTGCATACAGGGCATGCCATATAACCCTTTGTGCTCCACCCCGAAACCATTGCATATGCGGGAAAATCATTCACAGTCCACATAACTGCCGCCCTCAAAGTGAACATCTTCCCAGTAGATTTATCGTACGTGCGCACCCCGTTTGTCCATAAATCTTTGAGCTCATCAACCAACGGCCTTAAGTACACATCGATTGACCTACCAGGATCCTCAGTTTATCAAAACAGTCATCATCATGTACTCTTTTCTCATGCATTTCCAAGGGGGCAAATTATATGGAAATACGAAAATCGGCCAAGTGCTGTGGTGTTGGTTTAGAACCCCGTACGGATTTGAATTCGTCAGTCGCAAGTCCCAACCTCACATTTCGGGGATCAGCAGCAAACTCGGGAACGTTCGATCAAAATCTTTCCATGCCTCCCCATCTCAGGATGCCGCATCACATCGTCGTCTACCCGTTTTTCCTTATGCCATCTCATGTCTGTGGCAGGATGCGTCGACATATACAATCGCTGCAACCTTGGTTTCAGGGGCAGATAATGCATGACTTTTTGTGGAATCTTACTCATTCTATTCTGAGATGTCTGTTTGAACCTCGATTCATTGCATATAGGGCATGTATCCAACGTTTCATACTCTTTATAGAATAACATGCAATTATTTTTGCAAGCGTGGATCTTTTCATAACCCAATCCAAGACCACTCAACATCTTCTGTGCCTGCCCGTGATCTTTCGGCAAACAATTGTCTGTTGGAAGCATTTTTTTGAAAACCCCCAAAAAGTAATTGAAACACAAGTTCGACATACGATACTTTATTTTCCCGTGCATTAGCTCCACAATCGTCGTCAGAACGGAAAAGCGCTCGCACCCGGGTATAACTCCTGGTTGGCATTTCTTAACAAGTTTTCATCCTGTTCGAACTCTGCACTGTCCATTGGTGTAGGCACATCATCTTCTCCTTCCTGAGTGCTGCTGTCGATGCAAATGGAAAAACATCATGTATAATATCCCTGACTTGTTCATTAGGATCCACAATAGGTTCAACATTGTCCATTCTTGTGGCCCCTGAAGACGAAGCGATGTCTACTTGTTCCCCGTGATGGTTCCAAGTGCTGTATGTCTCAATCATTCCATTTCTTACTAAATGAAATCGAATATGTTCAATTGTCTCCCACAACATGTTGTTACATCTCCTGCAAGGACACCGAATTCTAGTTGCACCTGGGTTGTGTGTCCGTGCAAAGCCAATAAAATCCTCGATTCCATCCAAGTATTCACCTGCGCACCTATCCGGGTTCTGTATCCACCTCCTGCTCATCTTTCTTGGAACCACAATCACAATACAACAATCAGGTTGTATTCGTACAAAATCTTTCCTTATGCCTCCGGTAAGGGCCCTATCCCATTCGGAAATGCATAGCCATGTCATGTAATTTACAGCTACATGAGATTAGATTTCGACGTGGATAAATTTCGGCAGCATCTCGGTACAGTTCTTGAGGTGTACCGCAGATATAAAATACCTACGTACCACCCGAAGAACGTACCGAGACGACACACCGAAATCTCCACAATCGAAACCTAATCCTGGAGCTGTAAACTACGTGACATGACTATGCATTTCCAAACTGTCCAAAATATGGGACAATTCAAGAATTAATTGGACCGTAGTCGTGGTTTACCCACCCATGCGCGGTCCAACTAACCTCGAACGGGAACTAAGCTTTATAAAAAAAAAATGTACAAAGTTAATTTCAATTAACTTCGTACATTAACGTACATTCATAATTTAACATCATATTATAAACATAATTTCATAAATCAATATAAATATAATGTAATACATTTTATATTATAAAACAACGAAAATACCTTCTAAATCGTTCTCCTCGAATCGCTAATCACATATAATATTCCTATATTCAAAGAAATTAATGGTGTTAGTATGAATTTACAGTAAAAATTTTACACTAACGATAAAAAATGCATACCTAATGACCGTATCGGAGGCAGAAGTAGCTCAACTCATAAACGAAATGAAAATGACGCGTTTTGTGTGCCGAAACCTCTTGAGAAAGATGCAGCAACAGCAGAGGCAAACTGAAATTTTTTCTCAGTTTGCCTCTGCCATGGACGTGCTCAGCTTAGTATAGACGACGAGTTTGCGGACGGATAACTATGTCGTCGCGCAAGATTCTTCCTTTTTTGCACGATGAATAATTAGTTCAACCTCCGTCGCGCAACCCACGTCACCGTCGCGCAAACGTTATTTCCCAGTCGCGCAAGGTACTGTCGACATCGATTTTTTGCGCGACGACGATGTAATCATATCCGTTGCAAATAATTCATCGCCCAAACAACGTGCAACGAAAATTCTGCGCGCACTCTTCTGCGCGCAATTTTTGGCGCGAAATGCTATCGACAGTAGTCCGTTCTTCGTGCCTTTTTTGCGCGACGAATGGTTGTACTTGTCGCTCAAAATACCTTGGCGCGACGAGATATACTGCGCGCAAAGTTCACCGCCAAATAAATTTTTCCCGCGTTTCCCAGCTACTTATGCGACGCTCTTTGTTTTTGTCGCGCAAACTGTATTTTGCGTGACGATTAATTTTGTCGCACTATTTTGCGCTACAATTTATGTTACTTGTCGCACAAAACGTCTATGTGGGACGAATTATCATCCGTCGCGCAAGGGCTAAAATGTAGTAGTGATTCATGCATGTTGCCTGTTACTATGTAATAGGCATCATATATTATATGTGGCCTTTTTATAGTTACAACATCGGATATTTGGTAAAATCCAATGTGTAAATGATTTCCGGGTGCCAAAAAAACATTGACCTCTAACGGCTAATCCTGAAACAGCATCAGTAGTTTCAAAAGGGAGGAGGCTAAAGAGGTATTACGGCATCAGTGGTATCTACTATACTGATGCGTATTATCAATTACAACATCACAGAAACAAATAGTACTGTTGTGAATTATGTTATACGTCACCGCTTTTTCTATTTTGCGGACGTAAAAAGCCTCCAATAGTGTTGGTTGTTATATAAATGATGATGCTACTTCCAGTTTTAGGCATCAATGATCATAGATGTCTAGTTGAAATTAATGTAACATTCACATGTTTTAGTGCCATAATTTCTTCTTCAAAGTGTTAGTAATGATACATGTTTAGGAATTTGGCAGCTGATGAATGGAAGGCACAAGAAACTCTAGCATGTTAATGTGATAGAGAGCATCAAAGAAAATGTGAAAGATTGAGCAAGATTCAAAGAAACTGTGGCCAAGAGGTTGTAGTAGCTAGCTTTATATAGGATTTAATTACTATATTATTTAGATTTTAAAGGATTGTTTTAATTTTTATGTTGATGACTTTAATTATTAACTCCTTTCTTTTCTTTAGCCCAAGAGAAATGTAATGGACTTTCGTAAATGAAAATTTAAAAGAAATTTTTGTTAATGAATTTACTCTGAATGTTCATTCAGAGATTGGACTAAAAGCCTAAGGCCTATCAAACGCTTAAGGTTGGAGACAGAAAGTGAAAAGACAAGCAAAACCGTGAAGAATTAATGAGAGCGTGAAGAAGGGGGCAAAAGTCAAGAACGATTTTGATGGTCCATTTATGAATACTCATTCCTGGCTTCTTAAATACGCAAATTCGAATCATATTTGGACAACTTGATTAGTACATGTTGCAGGACACCCGACTATGTGAAAAGACAAGCCAAACCATGGAGAAGCAGATGAGAAGAATTAACGAGAGCGTGAAGAAGGGGTCAAAAGTCATTGGTGACTACTAGTGAAGACAAGAACGATTTTGATAGTCAATTATGAACCCAAATTAGCAAGTCAATGAAAATTAAGGTGACCATTGTAACACGTACGTACCGAGACGAAAAAGGACCAAATATCGAAGACTTGGGGCAAATTTTGTTTCCAATTAGATGAATAGACTTAGGCCTTCACCCTCAATAATGTCAATTATCAACAATTCAAATTGGTGTAGCAGCTAAAGGACTAAGGCCTACCAAATGCTAAGGGTAAGGGCAGACAGTGGAAAGAGAACCAAAGCCGTATAGAAGCACATGAGAAGAAAGAACGTAAAGAAGGGGATAAAATAAAATATAGTTCTATTTTACAATTGTTAATTGACGTATATAATAGATGATTCCTAAATTATTTTGTGATTGCACAATTCTTAATAGTGATTAGCATTAGTGTTTTTTTTTGTAGAAATGTCACATGAACTTGTACCTCAGTTTCAATTTGTCATCTTAAAGAAAAATTTAAAAGAAATGTCATTTTTATTTTACAAAATCCACTTTTCCATCCATTTTTAAGGGTATTTTAGTCTTTTCATTTTCAAGGAAAAAAAAAGAAAAAAAAGAGACCTCTCTCCCTCTCCCCCTTCTCCCCTGCCCCAATCCCACGCTAGAGTGATAAATTAACACTTCATGTGCAAGTAATAACGTTCAAGTTGTTCCACCTTTTCCTACGAAGAAAAGTTGGTACCCTATTTTTTTTTTTTTTATGAATTTTCTCTTCACAAATTGGACTAAAGGACTAAGGCCTACCAAAAGCTTATTTTCATTATTAAGATGCACAAGTCTCCGAATAAATACAAAGCTGCAAATGCCTTTATGTAAAGTTAAAGTTGGACAAAGTAGTGTCCATTAATTTGTTGATAACGTACTAATATATGGACAAGAAAGATTCATATTTGGACAACTTGACTATCAAAATTAACACGCAGAAATGAAATGAGCATAGAAAGACGACCAAATATCAAAGACTTGGTGCAAAGTTTTCCAATTAGCTGAATAGATGCAGGCTTCACGTCAATTTTCAATACCTAAATGAAAGACACAGCTACCTATCTGACAATAGGAATGCAAATTGCAATTCAACATCTTCAATTATCCATATCAAGCCTCTGGAAACTTTTCATGCCGTAACAATTAATTTTAATGATTTTTTTCAAATTCATGCCGTAACACTTACGAAGATAAACTACTTGCCAGATTAAATAGCCAAAGAAGAGAAAGAATAATGTCTGCCGATATTATCTCTTATGCTTAAGAGCACTAGAATGCATTAATTCCTAATACATTGGTAATAGCAAATTGAAGGTGCTGCTTTTTTAATTAAAAAAACAGCCAACCCGGTCCACCAATTAGGGGTGGGCATCGGGAAAACCGAAAACCAAACATTTAACCGAACCGGTGAAAAAAAACAAGAAAAAAAACCGGTTGACCAAAAAAGTCAACAAACCGGACCGAAATTAAACCGGACCGAACCGGTTCCAACCAGTTTCCGGTTTCGGTTTTACATCCCACCGCACCGGTTCGGTCGGTCATATATATATTTTTATAAAATTTTAAAATCTAATGCCATATTTTAAATGTTATAATCACTATTTTTCCAAGTTTAACTTCAAAAAATTTCTAAATGTATGAATTGGATTCTTTGTTAATTTTTAAGTAAAAAAAAAATAATTTAAAAAATAATTAATTAATAATCCGGTTCAAAACCAAAGGTTAAAAGGGACCGAACGGAACCGATAGAACCGAATCGGCCGGTTTTTGAAATTTTTTTCCCTAAACCGGACCGAATTGGGACCGGTTAAATAGTACCAATTTCGGTTTCAATTTGAGGTGAGGGAACCGGACCGAACCGACCACGCCCACCACTACCACCAATCAGCCGAAGTTGCTTTTTACAAAGATAACCTCAACAAGCATCCACAATCATGCTCCCATTTCTTAGCTAAACTTTAGATAAAAATACAAAAAAGCTATTTTATGAATGCTTTACTCCAACCATACTCCCTAATTTAGAAAGTCATAAATGTTTTACTTCTTTTTGTCGTAAATACTTAATTTCTTTTTAATTTAATTTCTTTTTATTGGCTGATTGAGTTTGCAACTCTTCTTTTATAGATTGATTCGCCATGCCGTCCAGTGAATGTTGATAATAGCTGATTCTTATATTATTTTGTGATTACACAATTCTTAATAGTGACTAGCCTCTTTGCACGCGCTTCGCGCCTGCGAGAGGCTTTTTAAAAAATATATAAATTCATTTTAGGATTAAAAAAGATAATTGGTAGTTTTTTTTTATAAGGGATAATGGGTAGTTGTGTTCCATAAAAATAGGATCCATTATCTGATTTTTCTTTTCATTTTAATTTTTTAAATATGAAAAATCGTGAATTTATCATATTATCCTTATTTAATTAATAATTTCAATTCTTAATGTTTGCATTAACCAAGGACATTTTCTGGTATTTTGAATGTTTCACCATTCTATGCTTTTTGCTTTATATATATAGATTAGCATTTTTTTTCTCAATTGCTAATTACAATAATACTCGTGTTCTAATTTCTTCTTTTTTTCATCTTAATATGATTTCTTTTGTTAATGCATTGATACTTGTATTTCTTAAAGTTAGTGGTGCGATAAGCAATTCTCTTCTTGGAACTTCTCTAGACCAGTTTGATGACTCCGTCAATGTTTTATTAATAACTTCTCTGGAGCAAACATCTCTGCATTTTCAATAAATTTGCTCAAAGTTACTCTTTTGTTGGTTTTGGTAAGAAACAAGCCAGACAAGAATATTCTCTTATTTATTTGATTTTTCAAGAAACCAACTGGTGGGGTCATATTTAGTCAACGGAACAATACCATCTTGATTAGGTAGCTTGCCACCATTGCAGTCTTTAAACCTCACAAGTAACCAACTTAGCGGAGATATGATTGAATTCCAATCCAGTTGTTTTAAATTGCTCGATTTAAGTTTTAAAACAAGCTACTTGGCCAGATTTCAGATCAATCTTTGAAATGGTTAACCTTGGATATCATGATCTATCATCCAATAACTTGACTCACACTGTGAAGTTTGAAAAGTTTTCAAAACTTCGAAGTCTTGAAAATCTTAATCTTTCCTCTAACCATCTATCCTTGAGTTTCAACAATTACAGTAACAGTACTTGGCCTCAACTTCAGCAACTAGATTTGTCATCTTGCAACATAAAACTTGTACAAGATAAACCTTTCCAACAATCGATTTCAAAGGAACCTTCCCAAATGGTTGTTGGAAGTCGGGAAAGATTTTCAATGGCTTAAATGCTAAAATGGTCCTTGTGTTTTAGTGCGTTGACCAATTTAGTCCATGTGTTTTCAATTTGGCTAATTTGGTCCATGTGTTTCGCATTGGTAGCTAATGTAATCCAATCAATTAAACTTTTATTAAAATATTAATAAAAAATATAAATATTTGAATTCAATCTATAAAATAAATAATTATGAAATAAAAAGAAGATTTAAAAGCTAAAAGCAATTAAAAACCACAACACCATTTCATCTCAACCGCAACACCCTTTCTACCCAGCAACCCACCTCTCTCTCTCTCTTTCTCTCTTTCTCAAGAACAATCCCTAACTCCTGACCATCTCCCAGTAGGATCTTCACCATGCGGTCATCGCCCCACTCCCCCCAACCACATCGCTGAGTAGCCCCGCGCCAATCCTTTTTTTTAAAAAAAATATTTTTTCTAATGCTATGTTTTAGTTCTAATGAAGTTTTAATATGTTTTTAAATTAATTCAATTTTTATAAATTTATTTCAACAAAATTTATAGGTTTTCAAAGGAAGAAGAAGATAAAAAGAATTATCATGTTTATTTAACGGCAATTTTAACAGAATGGGTCACATTGGCTAACAGTGCTAAACACATGGATGAAATTGGCCAAATTAAAAACACATGAACTGAATTGGCCAACAAGATAAAACACAAGGACTATTTTAGCATTTAAGCTTAAGTTGCAATATGTTTTTGAATTAATTCCATTTTTAGAAATTAATTTTAATTTTTTTTTATAGATTTTCAAAAGAAGGAGAATTGATTATCATGTTATTTAATGGCAATTTTAACGGTAATTGACTACATTGACTAATAATGCTAAACATATGGACCAAATTGGCCAAATTGAAAATACAGGGACTAAATTGGCCAACATGATAAAACACAAGGACTATTTTAGCATTTAATCCTAAAAAATTTATCTTCTTACAATTGAATTTATCAAGAGGATTTTCTATAGTTAAAATGAAGATTACTTTGAGGTCATCATATTGAGACTCACTGTAGGCCTTGCCAACTCTTTCCCAAATTCAAATTACATGGTACAGTGGTACTTATACAATTTAATTTTTGTATATATTTCTTGAATAATGAACTCCTAATTATACAACTAAGGTTAATAAATACTTGAACCCAAAAAGAAGTAGAACAGCTTTCTCTGGACCTTCCTAAAACGTCATTGAAGGGACTTAACTTGTCTCATAATGATCTTACAGGTCCAATTCCACGCTCATCTGGCAATTTTAGCGATCTTTGAATGGTTAGATCTCTCTTCAAAAATGCTTGTTAGTGAGATTCCTGGGCCAACGAAAGATTTGACAACACTAGAATATTCAACGTTGCGGAAAACCAACTTGTAGGGCCCATACCTCATGGCAAACAACTTATGGAAACGTTCAATGAGGTAATGAAATTAATGTAACATTAACATGTTTTAGTGCCGTAATTGCTTCTTCAAAGTTAGTAATGATACATGTTTGGGAATTTGGTAGTTAATGAATGGAAGGCACAAGAAACTCTAGCATGTTAATGTGAGAGAGTGCATCAAAGAAAATGTGAAAGATTGAGCAAGATTCAAAGAAACTGTGGCCGAGAGGTTGTAGTAGCTAGCTTTATATAGGATTTAATTACTGTATTATTTATATTTTATCTAAAGGATTGTTTTAACTTTTATGTTGATGACTTTATTATTAACTCCGTTCTTTTCTTTAGCCCTAGAGAAAGATAAGGAAAACCGTGAAGAATTAACGAGAGCGTTAAGAAAGGGGCAAAAGTCAAGAACGATTTTGATGGTCAATTTATGAATACTCGTTCCCGGCTTCTTCAATACACAAATTCAAATCATATTTAGACAACTTGATTAGTACAAGAACGATTTTGATGGTCACTTATGAAGCCAAATTAGTAAGTCAATGAAAATTAAGATGCCCATTTTAACACGCAGAAATGCCTATGTATGTACCACAACAAAAGACGACAAAATATCAAAGAGTTGGGGCAAATTTTTTCCAATGAGATGAATAGACGTAGGCCTTCACCTTCAATGATGTCAATTATCAACATTTCAAATTCGTGTAGCAAGATAGCTAACAATGGGACCTATGACAACCTTATCATTAACTTTACCAACACCGGCCACAAATCAAAGACTTGGTGCAAATTTTTTCCAATTACATTAAACACCCCCCCACCCCCCTCAAAAAGAAAAAAAAGAAAGCGAGCTGACATTGCTGTAGCAGGCCTTCCCCTCAATGTCAATTATCAGCACAAAGGGACCAACTATGTGAAGAGGACACCCAATTGTTACACCGGCTAGACTTCTGTTGTTTCCTTAGTCATGCCGTAACACTTACAAGGCACAATGATTATCCATGGAAGGCACAAGACGCTCAAGCATGTTAATATGAGAGTGCTAAAAGATTTAGTTGCCATATTTGAGTCTTTTTCAATGCTTTGATAGTTCATGCCTCATGGGAAACGACACAAAACCTCTTGCACACTGTGGACCAAAAAAAAAAAAAAACCCCTCTTACACACGCTAGAGTGATAAATATTTCATGTGATAAACGACTAGGGCCTACCAAATGTTTATTTTCATTGCTAGGATGCACAATTCTCTGAATAAATACAAAGCTGCAAATGCCTTTATATAAAGTTAAAGTTGGACAAAGTGGTGTCCATTAATTTGTTGGTAACATACTAATATATGTCCAAGAAAGATTCATATTTGGACAACTTAACACGCAATGAAATGAGCATAGAAAGACGACCAAATATCAAAGACTAAGTGCAAAAATTTCCAATTAGCTGAATAGACAGAGGCTTCACGTCAATTTTCAACACTTGAATGAAAGACGCAGCTACCTACACCTATCTGACAATAGGAATGCAAATTGCAATTCAACATCTTCAATTATCCATCTTAGGCCTCTGGAAACATTTCAGGCCGTAACAATTACTGTTTTTTTTTTGGGGTCGAATTCATGCCTTAACACTTAATGGTGCTTTGTATATCTAAACAAGATAAAGTACTATTCATTTAGCTTCATATAAATATCAACATTTTATAAGGGTAACGTTTTGAGGAATCTTGATCTTAATGAAAATTAGTTGGAACGGCCGTTACCACTATCTTGCGCAATTTGACTTAAATGCTAAAATGGTCCCAATGTTTTAGGCCGTTGGACAATTTAGTCCCTGTGTTTAGCACTGTTAGCTAATGTAATCCAATCCATTAAACTTCTATTAAAATATTAATAAAAATAAAATATTTAAATTCATATTTAAAAAATAAATAATTAAGAAATAAAAATCATTAATCTCAACCACAACAACCTTCTCTCTTCTCTCTTTCCCCAGCAACAACCCACCCCAGCTACTTTCCCCACCCACACCCAAAAGCCCCAAATCCCCACCCATACCCTACCCCCCAACCGATCCCAGGTACGATTTTCCCCAACCCAACCATTCCCTGCCCCCCGAACCGATCCCAGTATCATCTTTATATAATTAAGTTGCCATATGTTTTTTTTATTACTATATAGGAACTAGCTTTATATAAGATTTAATTACTATATTATTTAGATTTTATCTAAAGGATTGTTTTAACTTTTATGTTGATGACTTTATTTATTAACTCCTTTATTTTCTTTAGCCCTAGAGAAAGATAATGGATTTTCATAAATGAAAATTTAAAAGAAATTTGTATGCCTCACTTTCAATAATGAAGGCGAGACCGATTTTGATGGTCAATTATGAACCAGATTAGCAAATTAGATGAATAACGTATGCCTTCACTCTCAATAATGTCAATTATCAACAATTCAAGTTGGTGTTGCAGCTAATAATGGGACCAACACCTGTGTGACAATGGGACAACCTTATCGTCAAAATTTACGAACACCAAAGACGGCCACGTACAAATCAAAGACTTGGTGCAAATATTTTCCAATTCCATGAACATATTACAAAAAAATAAAATAAAGAAAGAAGTGAGCTCAGATTGGTGTAGCAGGCCTTCACCCACAATGTCAATTATCAACACTTCAAATTGGGACCTACACCTGTGTTACAATGGGACTAACAATGTGAAGTGGACACACATGCTTGGTTATCTTTAAAGATGATAAATTACTATTCATTAAGCTTGTTATAAATATCAACATATCCAGTATAGAATTATTGCTCACAACTGTTTTATCACATAACTATATACTTTAAATTTATAAAGAAAGATGGGTTGGTTGTCGTGGTTGTGCCTCCTCTTCCTGCTCTCTACTACTTGTCAATTGAACTCTACTTGTTCATCATCTAACTCTTCCTCTTCTCTTTCTTCACGGCATTTATGCCATCCCGAAGACAGCTCTGCTTTTGCTTCAATTCAAAAACTCCTTTTCTATTGATACTCTTTATTACTCCTATTCTAATAGGACAATTTCTTGGCAGAAAGGCAAGGATTGTTGCGTATGGAGTGGAGTCACTTGTGAAAAGATGACTGGTCATGTGATCGGTCTCAACCTTGGTTCTGGTGGGCTTCAAGGCAATATCCATTCCAATAGCAGCTTATTCTCTCTTGGTCATCTCAAGAGGCTAGACCTCTCTGATAATGATTTCAGAGGTTCCTCAATTTCGTCCAAATTTGGTGGCTTTGTAAGTATGACTCACCTTGACCTCTCTTACTCCAATTTCAGCGGCCCAATCCCTTTCGAAATTTCCCACCTTTCCAACTTGGTTTCACTCAATCTCTCGCAAGCTACTGTGACACTAGATACTCTTAGCTTGAACAGAATTGTACAAAACCTAACCAATCTTAAGGAGCTTCAACTGTACGGAGTTGAAATGTCATCAGTTGTACTTGATTCATTCAAAAATCTGTCTTCTTCTTTGAAAACTCTTAAACTCTCTTGGTGCAACTTGCAAGGAAAATTTCCAGAAAGCATTTTCCACCAACCAAATCTTCGAACTCGTAGATTTACATGGTAACTATAACCTCACAGGTTATTTTCCCAAGCCTAACTGGAGTAGTCCACTCGAGGTGCTGGATCTCTCTAATACTAGAATTTCAGTAGATTGGCATCATCTGACAAGAAATTTCAAGTCCGTGAGAGATTTGTATCTAGGGATTGCAGTTTTGTAGGATCATTTCCTTCATTTATTGGTAACCTCACACAAATCATGCAGTTGGACCTCTCGTCTAACAGTTTTGGTGGACAAATCCCATTGGCGCTTTTAAACCTTGAGAGCCTCGTTTACTTGAATCTTGGTGGCAACAATTATGTCGGTCAGTTTCCAGAAGTTGATAGCAACTCGCAGGGATCGCTTCTTTATATGAACTTTCAAAACAACAACTGGTGGGTCCTATTCCTCGACACTTAACCTTCCTCTATTTATATGGGAACCAACTCAATGGAACAATACCATCTTGGTTAGGTAGTTTGCCATCATTGGAGGGGTTAGACCTCGAAAGTAACCAACTCAGCGGTAATATCATTAAGTTCCAATCTCGTTCATTGAAATTCCTTTATTTAAGTGATAACAAGCTGCATGGCCTGATTCCGAGATCAATCTTTGAACTTGAGAACCTTACGGACCTTGATCTATCATCCAATAACTTGAGTGGCACTGTGGAGTTTGAAAAGTTTTCAAAGCTCCAAAGTCTTTATGAACTTGATCTTTCCTATAACCATCTATCCTTGAGTTTCAACCATTTGAGTAACAACAGCTGGCCTCAACTTTCGACCCTAGCTTTGTCATCTTGCAACATAAGTGAGTTCCCATACTTTCTAAGAGCCTCACCAATCCTGCGCACGTTAAACCTTTCCTACAACCGAATTCAGGCGAAGTTCCCAAATGGTTCTGGGATATCGCAAAAGATTCATTGTATTATTTGGATCTTTCTCACAACTTTTTGACTGGCACTGCACGACACCTTCGGTGGAAACACCTTGGTTATCTCAACCTTCACAACAATTCTCTCCAAGGAGATCTTCCAATTCCATCACCTTCCACATATTTCTTTTCCATATCAAACAACCAATTGACTGGAGAGATGCCTCCAACCATTTGTAGCTTGACTTCGCTTGTAATCCTTGATTTGTCTAATAATAAATTGAGTGGCAAAATTCATCAATGCATAGGAAACTTCAGCCAGAGCCTCTTTGTTTTGGATCTACGGAATAATAAATTTCATGGCTTGATTCCTGGGACATTTTCTAAGGGAAACGTGTTGAGAAATCTTCATCTTAATGGAAATCAGTTGGAAGGGTCGTTGCCGCCAACTTTGCTCACATGTAGAGAGTTGGAAGTTCTAGACATTGGAAACAACAAAATTCAAGGCGCATTCCCAAATTGGCTAGAATCTCTTCCGAAGTTGCAGGTTCTTATCTTGAAGTCTAACAAATTCTATGGTGAAATAGGCATTCCGGAAACTAAGTTTCCATTCCAAAAATTGCGTATCATGGACCTCTCCTACAATCGGTTTAGCGGTCTCTTGCCAACAAAATATTTTGAACATTTGACGGCCATGACAAACTTGCAAGAACATGAACTGAAATATATGGGAGAGGGCTACTATCAGGATACTGTGGTAGTGACAATTAAAGGCTTCGAAATTGAAATGGTGAAGATTCAAACTTTCTTCACAACTATTGATTTCTCAAACAACACTTTCAGAGGAGAGATTTCAAAAGTAATCGGTAAGCTTAAATTATTGAAGGGGCTTAACTTTTCTCATAATGAGCTTACAGGTACAATTCCACCATCATTTGGCGATATGTGCAATCTTGAATGGTTAGATCTGTCTTCAAACAAACTTTTTGGTGATATTCCGGAGGAATTGGTAAATTTGACATCACTTGAAAAGTTCAACGTTTCAGAAAATCGACTTGTGGGGCCCATACCTCATGGTAAGCAATTTGATACATTTGAAAATGATTCATATAGTGGAAATGTAGGATTGTGTGGAATTCCACTAGCAAAAACATGTGGTCCACATCAATCACCGCCATCATCATTCCAACAAGATGGTGATTTGGAGCACGAGAATGGATTTGATTGGAAGGTGTTGATGGGGTATGCATTTGGGGTGGTAATTGGAATATCTGTGGGATATCTTGTACTCTTTAACAGAACACCCGATTGGCTTGTGAAAGTGGTCGGCATAAAGTGATGGTGTAGAATTCTGAAAATCACACAGCAACGTGCTTGAAGGTTCCATTCCAAAACTTTATCTATTTTCATATTGTATATCATTTCTTATCTATATTGTATTATGTCAAAGCACCAATAAATATGCATGAATTCGAAGAGAGGATCCTCTTTACTTTTGTTAAAGTAGAGTAATTGCTCGTGCATCTTGTAATTGTCAAACACAATTGACAAATCAATCACGCAATTTGCCCCAACCATGTTATATACTCCTATAAATCTTCTCATTCCAAAAAATACAAAGAAATGAAAAGAATTAAATCACTAAAGACTACTACAAAAAGGGCAAAAGACGACCAGTAAACAACGACGGTATACCAAAAAACCGTCGTTGTTTTTTAAAAGACGACGGTAATAGAAACCCGTCGTAGAAACATACTTTAAACACCTAAAAAAGGGTATATGTATAGATATTTTTAAACCACGACGCACCAAATTAAAAAAGCGCGTCTTATTACAAAGGTATTTTCGGAGTTAAAATCTGAACATAAAAACAACGACGGCATCTATGAAATCACCGTTGTAGAAAGTAAAGACGACGAAAATAAACAAAAGAGGCCGTGTTAACTAATTAATAAACACGACCCAATTTTCTTAGTCAACGACGCATAAATTCAAAGAAATCTACGACGGTTAATTACCAAAAAATTCGCCGATTTAAATTAAGTTACCACGACTGTAAATATAAATTTATCGACTTTTGAATTATACAATACTACGACCGTATCCATAACTCTACCTGTCTTTAGAATTTACTAACGACGACGGTTTGTTAAATTAACGACGTACAAATTTTTTACCATTATTGGTCTATCATTACCAGAATGAACTCTGTTCCTCATCATAATCGAACCATTATTCATTTTTTACCATTGTTCCGTGTAATTTAAAAATCCACGTTGGTTAATCTTTAATGGAATCCACGTCATATAATTTTATGGAATCCACGTCGTATAATGTAATGTAATAAACGTCGGTATATTACCAAAAAACGACGTGTTAAATAATATATCATGACGCGAGAGATTAATTTATCGACTTATTATTTTGGAGTATACTACGACGGTACCTACAACACTACTGTCGTGTTTATTTACCACGTCCTAAGTTCAAATTACCGTCATATTTGTTCAATTTATATGTCTGTCTTCTTTGTAAACCGCCGTCTTATTTTTATAGCTTTTTAAAATTAATTAATTTTTCTTTTATTTTGGTAATATCTTTCTTAACACAAAACAAAATTTAATTCTCAATCCTCAACAACATTTTCATCTTAAAAGGCAAATCTCTTCATGTTAAATATTGATCAATATTTACACAATATATGTACACAAATTCCGCAAATACATCGTGGTTTCTTTTCTGCCTTCACCCTCAGCTTGTTCAACTGTTTCTTCCTCTCATATGCAAGCTGGGCCCTCTCCTTCCTCTTATTCTCAAGCTCCTGCACAGCCACAGATGAATATCTAATAATTTCATAAAATCAAAATCAACAACGTATGAAAAGCTCACTCTCCTCGATTCCTGGTTACATTGTAGTCCCCTTTTCCACATTGATCAGCTTGAAAACTCCTGTGTAGCAAGGGTGGAACCGCCTTAGAACCTGTTGTGGGTTGTGCCTTTGGGGTGGGGAGAGTGGGGGCTGGGAAAAAGATGGGAAGAAGAGGAAGGAGGATGTAGCAAACCCACAACAGGTTCTAAAGTTGGTTCCACCCTTGCTACACAGGAGGATGTAGCAAACCCATGCTTGGTCTTGTGAGGAATCAGATCTGCAAACCCATTTGCTTTCAGAAAGACAATATCCTTCTGTTCGAGACAAGAATGACAAGTCAATGAAGGCGAGAAAAAGTTGAAACCCTAATTGAAAAATGAAGACGAAAATAAGAAAAGAAAAACCCTTATTTATAAACAAATCTTATATACCACGTCGATTATTTTAAATTATCGACGTTTATATGAAAATATAAATGTCATTTAAACCTAAAAGAAGGTTGTATAAATAAATTAACGACGACGCTATATAAAAACGACGTTGTCATATTTTGGAAAAATAATTTATTGTGTAATTAAAAACTTAACACGTCGGTATGAGTATTTAAAACGACGTGGTATATATTATTCACGTCGTTATTATTGAGTATAAGGTCGTTGGGTAAATTGGAAATGACGTGATTCATCTTTTTGAAGAAAAATGCGTCGTGTAATTAGACATAAAAACGGCGGTTAATATAATAGGGCGTTGTTAACCTATAGCACCGTATAATGTTTCATACTAGGGCGCTTTCTATTAATAGCGTCGTTTTATGAAACGGATTGTTATTATTTTAAACTTATCGTCTTCTTGACCCATACTTGCACTGTTTCCAATTCTGAAAAAACTTTTAAGCTTCTCGCATTATTCATTCTCAAAGCGCTGTTTCAAACTTTCAAGCTTATCTCCGAGAGAAAACTTTTCCTCTTCCTCTCCTCTTCGTCTTCGTGCTTTCATCGCAAGCAAAGGGTAAGCATTTCTAGAGGATTTTTGTTCTTGTTTTGCATGCGCATATCATTTTCGTGTTTTTAAATATTTTTACATTTTTTCTTTCCAAGTTTGATAAAATTTGCAGACAAAGACGGAAAGTTTCCAAGTATGAACACTACTCTGATTCTTTTAATTCAACTAAATAAGACGAGGGTGGGTTGTTATTTACATGGTTAGATTTATAGACCACGACAGTTCGTCAGTCACCCTAGCGTCGTGTGAAAGTGTTCTTCGTTGTTTTTTAAAATGATATTCTTTTTTTGTATTTGATTTTTAAGGATATATTCATCGCAGGTTTGATTTCTCTGAACAATGGTTTTTGTTTTGAAAATCTTTTTAATTTATTTTTCTGTTGAAAATATTTTACGTTTTTCCCAATTTCATTTTGTGGTATAGACGACGGTATATTAATATTTACGTCGTTTTATTTTCAATACCACGACGAATGTTTTTTATTAATGTCGTTGTAATATTTAATACTCTGTTTGTTGTGATTATATAATAAGACGTCGGTTATTTATTATTTACGTCGTTGTAATACTTTATCACGTCGGTGGTTAATTACCGTCGTGAAAATTTATTATTACGTCGAACTGTTTTGTTATTACGTCATTTGAAATATTATAATACATCGTAATTTATAAATAATCGTCGTGTTTTCTCTTTATTTCACTGATATATTTTCACTTGCAGGTTTGATTTGTCTGTAACCATAGTTTCTCAATCCCAAAGTAAGGAGTCTGGCTTGAAAAAAAATAATTCTAAGGAACTTAGACTTGTAAATCCTCAAGCAAAGTCCTCGAAAAAATGAAGTTTGTTTCATCTTCTAGAGACGGAACCATGCAGCACGGCAACATTTTCTGAGGAGGCAAAGTCAGGTAGGGGTATAAGCACAATGCCCCGTGTTGTGAAGAGAAAATATCAGAAAATCAAGCCTGTTATTGAGTACAATGACATGGGGAAACCATTTGGCCTTGCACATAGTGAAATGCAGTCCTACATTGGTGTGTTGTCACGCACCAGAGTCCCACTTGTGGACAAGAAATGGGCTCAAATATCCAAGGATATAAAAGAGCAGATTTGGGAAGCCGTTGAAATGGCTTTTGTCACGACCCGATTCGAAAATAAAGAATATTCCCGAATTATGGCGTGAGTCATACCATAGTCATAAGAATAAAATCCTACAACCATGATATGATGAGAAATAGAGCCACAAAAATACAAATTTACTTAACATTACAAAATCAGAGTCGCAGTAGCTTGTAATTAACTACACACTAAGATTTTTAACAAACGGTTGACTACTTACAAATATTAATTACACAAATCAACAACAAAATCCTAGCAGCTTAGTTGAAACCCGTTTCCTCAAATTTCATCTTGAATCCTTTGAATCCTGCACAATCTATTAGGGTACAAGTATGGCACAAACAATCTCCCTTGATACCTCAAACCACCACATATTCCAACAATACTACTTTCCTTAATTTTACATAAGTCTTTGTAGCAAGTCTAGTTATTGCACAATGCTACTTTAATTATTAACATTATTCTCCAAAGTAATCACCACATTATTCTCCAAAGTAGTCATCACATATAATATATATATTATTTTTTTCCCAATAATCCTACAAAAATCTACCGATACATTGTTCCAAAATATCACAACCTTTATATTTAACACACCTAAACACATTTAACTTGATCAATCAACATTTCAACTCCTCAATTTATTCCTCGTACCATCTAGCCACTCTCCAATCTTTAAGTAAAAATCTAAACCAAATCAGATTTGACTAATGCTAATATTGACTAATTTAAATTCTTAAACTTGTATATATTTATTGATCCAATAACCACTTAAACTCATAAAAACAACAATGATTTAAGTTACGCTCACTACCCTTCAATTCAAGCCTATGGTGACCACCCTCATACATCACCACACAAATTTTGAAAAATAATTCAATCCTAAATTTTAAGTGTCATCTAATTCTCCCAACATCTTCAAATTCATTGCCATCATTTCCTTCATAGTTGATACTTAAGTACTATAAAACTACAATTCTAATTTTATAACTAGAAAACCTCGAGCATAAGGATAACTATGATACGTAAATCTATAAATACGCTAACGTTCACTTTTCCTGAAATAGATGTACTTGCATACATCAATCACCCATCTATTTTTAAATGTACTGGTATACTAATGATCATGGATTTTCCTCGAAATCTGTTGAGACCCTCCGAAACCTATATTGTTACAACTCCAAAATCAAGCCTATTTCCAGTTCCTTTGCCCAACTTCACAAGTTCTACCCAAAGAATCTAATACCTGGGCTCTGATACCATCTTGTCACGACCCGATTCGAAAATAAAGAATATTCCCGAATCATGGCGTAGTCAGTCTACCATAGTCATAAGAAGAAAATCCTACAACCATGATATGATGAGAAATAGAGCCACAAAAATACAAATTTACTTAACATTACAAAATCAGAGTTGCAGTAGCTTGTAATTAACTACACACTAAGATTTTTAACAAACGGTTGACTACTTACAAATTTTAATTACACAAATCAACAACAAAATCCTAGCAGCTTAGTTGAAACCCGTTTCCTCAAATTTCATCTTGAATCCTTTGAATCCTGCACAATCTATTAGGGTATGAGCATTTTAATGCTCAGGAGAGTACCTTCAAACCCTCAAAGTCAGCTATCACAGTTAATCAAAGTGTCATGCATCAAACAACACAAGATATACCAGTTATGCAATTATACCAGATAAATAAGTTTGCATATGCGATGATGCCATGAACTCACTCCCTTCTAATCCCACTAATTCATATCCTAGGGCAACAAGCCTGCATGTCCCATACCATGCGTTTTACCACTGTGGCTCCGAATACCCTAAAATATGAACTAGCGCCCATCCATCCCTTATCCCATTTTTCTTTTGTTTACGAATTTCTCAACTTTCACTTATCATTAGAGGCCCTGCTCCCATCACCTTAATATATTCAAGCTCTGCTCCCGTCACCTGAATATATTCCACATTTTATTCAGATATATCTAAAGCCTTCTCCCACCCCTTAGATATATCTCAAACGACACACACACACACACACACACTCCAAACACCACTGTCTTTATGATGCATATGTAATGCAGCGCAAACATCATTTATCTCTGCAGAATAATAATATAGATAATAACAATAATATTCCAGGCTTAATCACATGCATAATAACATTCACTCAACGTCAAATAACATCCACGGAGAAACATCCACGGAGAAACATCAACAATAATATTCACATAACATCAAATAGTATTCACCGAGCAACACAATAATAATATTAATAGTACTATATATAATCACCAAGATTAAAAGTGACATAGCCCAATCATCGGTTCATAATTGTATATCATTTGGTACCCTTCTAGCTTATGATTTGGTTATGTTTTTGAGTTAAACTTGTGCTTTTAATCCTTTTTGTGTTTATCTTTCAGTTAATTGAGATTTAGGTAATAATGATGGCTTTGGATAGGAAATGATGCAATCCGAGCATGTAAGGCCTGATTTGTATGAAGGGAAGAAGAGCTTAAAGACAAACTCATTTTTTGCTACAGCCCCCTGCCAGTCCAGTTTCGTTGGTCATATTGCAAGCTTTGTTTCAGCGACCTACACAGATCGGATGTGGCAGCATTCTTCATGAAAGTTGTTCCAATGGGTGTATACAATAACATATCCAAAATGCAGCCTCATTGGATAAATCTGGACTCCGTTACGTAGCAAACACCGAACCATGCTCAGGATGGATTTTTCTCAGCGAGCATAACGAGTTACCAATTTGTTTTGGCCTTAACTTTTTCATCCGAGCTTGGATTGGGCCAATACTTGTGTGGTTGGATCATACACATTCTGAACTTCAATTTGGAGTGCTTAAAGTCTTGATTTGCTTAAGAGAAGCTCAATTCGTAAGCCATTGAAGTTGCTGGTCATGCTGACCTCAGGATGGGCTGGTTGGAAGCTTGGTCATGGTGACCTAGGCATGAGCTATTGTTTCTAGATGGAAGCTTGGTCATGCTGACATGAAGATGAGCTAGGGCTGCTGGTGGGATTTATTGGTGAAGTGCATCAACAATTTTCTAATACAAGTGCATCAACCAATTCAGATTTTATAATAAAAGTGTTGTATGCATTAGCCATTTTGAATTCAGATTTTCACTTCCCTTAGGCCTATAAATAGGGAAGTTCTCTAAGCTTGTAATCACACCCCAAGGGGGGAGCTCTCAAACACTTCCCTAGAGCTCCCTTCCCTTCTCTCCCTCAAATTCTCTTAGTTTCATTTTCTAGTTTTCAATTGTTGTAATGAAATATTTGTGCTGAAATTCTCCTTAAGTTTTTCTTTGTTCCACTTTACTTTTCATTATGTAAATTCTTTTCTTTAGTTTCAAGTTTGATTAGTTTCCAAGTTTCAATTATGGTTCATGTTCTTATTCATTATGCTATAAGTTAACATGCTTGTTTGAATGATTGATCACCATTTAGGTTTGCATGTTAGCTATCTTGGTTTGAATTAAGAGTATACACCATGCTTTAATTCGAATTGAACTATGAATAGGAAGAGTATGTATGGACATTCGACAACAGGGATTAGATACATGCTTGGTTGTTGAAATTGTTCTTCTATGCTTAATGGGTTCCTAATGCTTAATTTTAGGTTAGACAACAAATGATCAAATTAGGGAATTAGGAACACAAGGTTATGACCAAACACCATGGCTTAATCATACTTTAGCTAGAATCAATCCGTTAATCTAATTGAACTTGGGAACTTATCTGCTTGAGTTAGTTATTTCTTTCTTCCTTGTTTTATTTATTTCCTTTCTTTTTCATTTCTGTTTTGTGTAGGGAAAATGAATTGGATCATTCAATCATCAATCCTCGTGGGATCGACCTCGCACTTACATATGCTAAACTACCAACGGCTCGTGCACTTGCGAGTATCAAAAGTTGAGGATGCAGTTGAATCAATTTTGGTGCAGCTGAAATCTACGCAACACCCAATCATCGGGAAATCAGGAAACCCTACCTCAAGTCCAGCTAGCTTAATCTTGTGCAGTTTCGTCCTCAAAATAACGCAGAGTAGAACACCTAGTTAAGATAATTTACTGATTAAAATCCATTGGAAATAAGGAAACAAATTTGAGTGTTCTACTAGCGCACGTAGACCTGAAACCCCAAAATACACTTGACAAGTTGTTTGACCCGATTGTTACTCTCTTAACCTCACATCCAAACAAGCGTAGAACTAAGCGTTAAGGAAAAATTAATCTATTCCCCTCCTATAATAGTTCTACTCTTTGGGATGTTTAAAATCAGGTGGTTCGGCTTTAGACTCATAAAGAAAATTTAAAACATCAATTTAAAACTAAAATTTCAGTTTTGCTAAGTATTTGGGTTGGAACACATTAACTTTGAAAATTCACTAAATATTGAGTTTAAATCAAAATAATGTAAAACTCTCCGGATCACAACTAGACACAAAAACATTAAAGATGTCAAAATTTGATAAAAATTAGGGTTAAGGAAGCATGTCAAAATAGAAACCAAAACAGACTCCGCTGCATAACTTTCTTTTTTCAGGTTTATACACTTTACTTTGAAAAATCACCAAAATTAGAATTTACAACCAAACTGGATAAAACTTTCAGATCTGAAGAAAATACGAGAAAGTAAAACATACTAAAATTTCATGAAAATCCAAGTTTAGGAAGTCTTCAAACACTTACTTCAAAACAGGGTATGCAGCAAAATCAAAACAATTCCAGCAGGATAGTCTCTACTTTGAAATTTCACAAAAAAATCAATTTAAATTCAAATAGCACAAAACCAACTTTGAAATAACCCTTGAGATATTCATTTTGATGTACCAAAAGCCCAAAATGAAATTGGAACAAAAATCACATCGAAATAGTTTAGAACTTCACAAAAACACACTTTGAGAGATATATATATATATATATATATATATATATATATATATATATATACTTGAGGCATTCCAACCATAAACTTGGGTTAAATCTAGTACTCAAAGAGACAATAAAAATATGAGCTTCAAGCCTTCAAAAATCATTTACTTGAGATGATAGTGGCTAATTTGAGCAATTGAATGATAAGGTACAAGTCATTTGAGATAAAGTACACATATATATAACAAGAGATTCAACATAATCAATTGAACAAGTTTTGTTCATACCAATTTTTAGAGAGTTATAATGATTGTGTTTGGATGATCTTTGGATATGTTATAAAGAGGAGAATTTGGAGTAACTATAATGAAGAAACCATAGTGTTTTGAGCTTTTGATATGAGTGTTTTGGACTGAAAACGATGGAAGTACCTAAGGTTGAAAACTATAAACAAGTTCCACTCTAAACATTCCCAAGGTGGCTAGAAAAGTCCGATCAATCTGAAATTTTGATATGTTATAATAGACAGCATTTCAAACAACTTTGATGAAGGAACCAAAGTCATTTGAGTTTAGGAAATCACAGAAACAAACTGAAACCGAGCATACTGCTGTGAAATCAGGAAATGGTAAACTTCTTGTGATCATACCAACGTTTCAGAGCCTATACTAATCGGAATGAGCTGAAATTTGAGTATGTTGTTGGAATCATGGAAATGAACAACTTTTATGAAGGAAGTGTTCTCATTTGAGCTTCCGAAATATGAGTTCTCAGCAGCTTCAAGAAAGTGACGAAATTTTGGATTTTGGAGAGGAACAAGGAAAAATGAGGATGAAGATAAGTGAATGAGGAAGAAAGGATGATACAATGAATGTGATGAGGATAAGAGTGAATTTATGATTGAAAAGCCTTAGGATAGGTGAGTCATCAAGTTAAGAAAGAGTGATGATTCAATGAATGGGGAGGAAGAGAATAATTTCAAGATTTAAGAATCATAATTAGGCTAGGTGACTCACCATTTTAGACTAGGTGGCTCAACTCTTCATAAATGATGGATAGGAAAACTTGAGGCAAGGGGGGAAGAATGAAGGAGAGAAGAATTGCTTGGCTTACACGTTGCCTCCTTCCCTTTTTCTACAAGGGTACTTTGGTAATTATCCACACCTAGAGGTATTTTGGTCATCTATCATACATAGGGGTGTTTTGGTCATGTTTGTCCAACTTGAAATTAAACCCTACTTAATTTAATAATCTCCATCCAAAATTTCTTGATAAAAATACCCATAATCATTCTCCACAATTATATTATTTTTCACTAAAATATGAAAATCCACCTTGAATTTTTCGGGGTATTACAGCTTTTGTGGTTGGTCAAGGGGGCAAGCAAATGGTGCTATCTTCTGCCGCCAAGAAATGGAAGGATTTCAAGTCTACACTAACGAGGGTTCATATCCTTCCATTCATCAAGGAGAAGGAGAAATTAAGGCAACCCCCTGAAACATACAAATTCATAGAGAAAGCTCAATGGGATGCCTTTGTAGCTTCAAGGTTATCTGAAAAATTTGGGGCTGTGCATGAAGAACAATCACAGAGGAGGGAGAAACTTGAGTACAATCATCGATTGTCTCAAAAAGGATATGTTGGTTTTAAGGAGCAATTGAAGGAAATGATGCCTGGGGTAGATATTGATCGATCTACCTTATGGAAAAAAGCTAGAGAAGACAAACATGGTAACATCCCGGATCCAAAGTCTGGAGAGAAAGCAAAATTGATTGTAAGCATACTCACTCTGTTTTAAAAAATTTATTATGTCTGCTGTTATATTTTTGCGTCGTATGAAAAATATTACTACGTCGAAATATTTTAAAACACGTCGTTAAAGGTCTGAATATGGAATCACTACTCTGTTTTTGTAATTGTATCATAAGACGTCGTTGGTTTATTATTGACGTCGTGTTAATACATTAATAACGTCGGTATTTAGTTAGCATCGTCTGAAATATTATATTACGTCGATTGTTATGTTATTGCGTCGTCTGAAATGTTATATTACGTCGATTTTTTATAAATAACCGTCGTCTGTTTCCTTATTTTGACTTTTTATTATGTCTTTTTGTTAGGATGATTTGGAAAAGCAAGTCTCTGAAGGTACTCTTTCTCTTTAGGAACCAATGATGTTTTGACATTGGCTTTGGGTCCCGAGCATCCAGGAAGAGTTAGAGGGGTAGGGCTGGGATATCCCCTAAGCAATACTTCAATATACCCAGACAACAGAAGGTAAGGTTTGCCGATCAATTGAAGGAAAGTGTAAGACTTGTCCTTCAAGAAGAGACTTTGAAAATGGAGGCTAGATCAAGGGAAGAGAGTTTAAAGATGGAGGCTAGGACCAAGCAATTGGTAGAAGTTGAAAGGGAAAATTTGCTGAGTCAGCTTTCCAAACTCATCCCCAATTTTGATCCAAGCGTGCTGAAATTGAATACAATGTCCCAAATCCAAGGGCAAAGTCCCAAAAATCCAATGTCGGACAAAGCAAGCTGCTCTGGGGCACTTGATGTTAGAGCAAATGGTAACGTCTTTGAACTTTGAATTCTCTGTTTCTCTGTTTATATTTACCGCCGTGTTAAAGTTATACCACGACGCTTTTTTATTAAACCGTCGTTTTATGTCATTTAGACGTCTGTAATTATTACATGCCGTCTTCTGTTAATTTTTACCACGACGGTGTATTTATTTGTTTTTAATTTTTGTACAATGTCATTTATATATTTCTTTATTTTTTAAAACAAAAATCCGGAGAAGTGGAAAAGAGAGTAGAAGGAAATATACTTGAGACAGTGGAACAGGTAAATTCTCAATATCGTCGTAATAAATTAATTACCACGACGTTTATTATTTAACGTCGTTTAATGAATTTTACACGTCTGTAATTATTACATACCGTCGTTTGTGATTTATTACCACGACGGTGTAATTTAATTTTTTACTTTTTGTACAATGTCATATATATTTCTTTATTTCTTATAACATAAATCAGGTGATGTAGAAAAGACAGTACAAAAGATAGAAGAAAAGAAAGATGAAAATGTAAATTCTCATAACTTTGCCTTTTCCATTTGTTTTTCAATTTTCAGACTTCTATATTTTCTTTAAACCGTCGTTTGTTTTAAATTTCCACTGCAGTTTTTATTTAATTGAATGTTTAAATTGTTGTAAAAGCTTTTATACCATCGTAGTATATGAAATACCACGACGTTTATTACTTAGCGTCGTTTAATTAAATATAGACGTCTGTAATTCTTAAATACCGTCGTTTGTTATTCAGTACCACGACGGTTTAATTAACTTAAGACGACGGTTTCTTATTTAAACCGTTGTATTTATTTATTTACCACGTCACTTTATGTTGCTTTATTTCTTCAAACAGGATGCTGAAGTACCAGATTATTCAAAGATGGAGTTGCCATCTTCTTTACAATCCCTTTGTAGTTATGTTGAATCGACACTAAAGCCTCAGGAGAAGGCTATGTCCTTTACAATTGAGAAGGAGGTGTTTGGCTTAGAACGTAATACCTTCGTCTTGCATGAAGATATTACCCAATTTGCTGGCATGGAGGAAATTGGGGCTCCTGTAGTTGCAATCTATATGAGGTTTGTCCTTATCAAATTTTCATTTGACAATGTTGAAAAAAAAAAACACTCTTGATTTCAATTCATATATTTAGGTGCCTATTTGATCATTTGGAAGTTGCAAATATGGTGAATATGGTTGGCTTTATAGACCCTGCTCTAGTTAGTGCCGACGCTGGTTCATTAACTGAAAGATCACGTAATTCGTAGCCAGTCGTCTTCAAAAAACAGATGGTGAACAGATTTTCATGATGCCTTGCAATCCAGGGTTAGTCTCCACACAAAAAACAGGATTTTGTTTGTATGATGCTCTGCATATAACATTATTTAACCTTTATATTTTTTTTGTGCAGCCGTCATTGGGTCTTGATCATTGTGAGAGCAAAGAAGGAGACCGTCTATTTTCTGGATCCACTGCCTGGAAATCGAGTGGTGGATGAGGACGGGAAAAACATAGTGAACAGTGCTATAAAAATGTATAATTCACACATAGGCAGAGTAGGCCGTAAAGCACCTCTTTGGAAAACTCTGCCGGCACTCCAAAACAACCAAGCAGCGTGGAATGCGGGTATTATGTGATGCGCTTTATGAGAGACATCATCTTGGATACTTCCCTGGACTTTGAGAAGATGGTAAGAAGAAAATTTTCAGATTTATTTTATGTTGCTTTTTGTATTATCAACGACGGTAAATTAAAAATACCGTCGTTGAAATTATATACTACGTCGGTAAATGAAAAACAGCGTCGTCTATGATATTAATCTTTGTTTATGGACTGCAGTTTGCCAAGGGAAAGGATCAAGCGCCATATCCCCAATCTGCCATTGAAGAAGTTAGGAAAGAATGGGCAGAGTTTGTTTGTGTTCATATGGAGTAGAGGAATTTTAGCATACTTAAACATTTTTATAAAATGTACAAATTTTGTTAGAATTAGACAAGTTTTTGTACAAAATTAGTAGAAGAATTGTGCAAATTTTATGTATAATGTACATTCTTTTTTTCCCTATGAATTTCAAATAGGGTTTCATTATTTTTGAAATTGTGCGACCGACGTGTAATCACACTTGCAACGACATAATTATATAGAATACCGTCGTCTTTATATATTTCAAAATTCAAAATATTCATAATAAATTTAGAATATAACCAAATTTGTTGAGGTTTTCATGTTGTAAAAAACCGTAGTTTTTTCAAGAAGACGATGTACACACATACACACATAGATGATTTACCAAGAGCGCATTTCTAAACCCTATTATCTTTAAAATGACGTTGTACACACATAACAACGTCACAGTTTTTTAAAAAGCGACGTCAAATGTTGTTAAAACGACGCTCTTGGTTCTATAGACGACGTTGTTTTCTTGATATTAGACGGCGTAAAGTTAAGAGTTTCGGTCGTGGAAAATGTTTTGTACGTCGTTTTCTGTGTAAAAATGGCCATGGTGGTTTGTGGGTTTTTATTAATAATATTTTAAAATTAAGTCATTTATTATTATTTAAGAAGTCGCTAATTTATTAACGCCGACGTGGTTTGTGGGTTTTTATTAATAATATTTTATTATATTTAATTCAAAATATTCATAATAAATTTAAAATAAATCCAAAAAATGCAACGTCAACTCCTATGAAGTCATTGCGATATTTTCTTCCCACTTAGCTTTAAAAAATTAAGTTTGAGTTATACAAATTTAAAATTACCGCCAAAAAGCAAAATGGATTCATGAGTCACAACATCACTTATACTTTAATGGTTTAGGGTTTAGGGTCTAGGGGGACAAAGGTTTATTTTTGGGGTTTAGTGTTTGTGGTTAATATATATTAGGCCGTAAACCCATAAACCATTTTCTATAATTATTTAAAAATATATATATAATTTAGGGTTTATATTTTATGGTTTAGGGTATAGATGTAATAAATATCATATTTAATGACGGTTTTATTGTTTTCCGTCGATGATTTACCAAGAGCGCATTTCTAAACCCTATTATCTTTAAAATGACGTTGTACATACATAACAACGTCATTTTTTTTTAAAGCGACGTAAATTATTTTTCAAACGACGCTATTTATTGAATAGACGACGTTGTTTTCTTGACATTAGACGGCGTTAAGTTAAGAGTTTCGGTCGTGGAAAATGTTTTGTACGTCGTTTATGTGTAAAAATGGCCATTGTTTGAACTTTAAACGACGTTTTTGTTTAAAATTAAGTCGTTTATTATTATTTAAGACGTCGCTAATTTATTAACGCTGACGTGGTTTTGGGTTTTTATTAATAATATTTTATTCTATTTAATTCGAAATATTCATAATAAATTTAAAATAAATCCAAAAAATGCAACGTCAACTCCTATGAAGTCATTGCGATATTTTCTTCCCACTTAGCTTTAAAAAATTAAGTTTGAGTTATACAAATTTAAAATTACCACCAAAAAGCAAAATGGATTCATGAGTCACAACATTGCTTGTACTTTAATGGTTTAGGGTTTAGGGTTTAGGGGGACAAAGGTTTATTTTTGGGGTTTAGTGTTTGTGGTTAATATATATTAGGCCGTAAACCCATAAACCCTTTTCTATAATTATTTAAATATATATATAATTTAGGGTTTATATTTTATGGTTTAGGGTTTATAGTTTAGGGTTTAGGGTATAGATGTACAACGACGTCATTTTTTAAATAAACGTCATGTTTAGGTTGAACTTTTAACGACGATTGTTTTTTTGTTTTCGTCGATGTTTTTAAAAGCGCGCTTTCTAAAAATTTCACCTCGACCTAAAATTTTCAGATTTCGCTCTAACTTTTATACTTGTAACCCTGAACCAAGTTGGCCATAGTCTGTGTCCTAAAACATTTCGCTCCGCTCTCTCACTTCAACTCTAATTCAAAGTTTGGGCTCTCCGTTGAATCCAAGTTGGCCATAATCTGTGAGCTCTGCCTACCTGTAAGTACAAACCCTAATCTCATGCTTGTAAATTCATTGAATGATATTCAGTTATGTGGTAAAGGGTTTTGTGATTTTTTTAATGTTGTCGACGGTATGGGTTAATGGATTTAATGTTTAATGTTTTCATGAATCGGGAATGGATTTAATGTTGTCGGATCTTTGAATCACTCTCTGTTATTATGAATCGGGAATGAATTTAATGTTTTCATGCTTAGTATATGTTGGTTTCGTGCTTAGTATACGTGTTCTTAATACCCTACATAAAAATTAATGTATATGTTGGGTTCTGAATATATTTTGGGTTCTTGAAAATAAACTGGATTTCGATATCTTTTTTTATACATACGACAACGGTTTTTTACCACGACGCTTATTTTAACTACCATCGTGGTTTAAGTTCGCTGGCGTCTGTTTCTTGTTAGCATTAGACGACGTATTTTTAAAAACGTCGTCTATATATGTGTAATACGTCTGTTGTTGTTTAAAAACCGTCGTCTGTTTACTTTATTATTTGCTATTAAGACCTTATATAATCTGCTATAGTGATAGTCATTGCTTGTCTTTTCACCTTATTATAGATAATAGGATATAGTGTCCAAGATGGATAAGTCATGGATGCACTCGGATAGAAGATCGAAGGCATATGAGTTAGGGGTGGAAGCATTTTTGCAATTTTCTGTAGAAAATCTTCTAACTACAACGCATATCCGTTGTCCATGTGTTAAATGCGCGAATTCGAAATTGTTTGGGGTTGGAATTATAAGGGATCACTTATACTTTAATGAAGTTGACCAAAGCTATAAGAATTAGACATTTCATGGAGAACCTTGGGAACCAACTACTAATGCTAGTAGAAATGTTGAAGAAGATGATGACCATAGTAGGTACAGTTTTGTGTTGAAGAAATAGAGATGGATGATAATGATTTTGGTGATTTTGGATTCGAATCCTTATGAGTTTGCTAATGTGATCGGGGATGGAGATCAACCATTGTACCCTGGTTGTAGAAAGTACACCAAGTTATCGGCATTAGTGAAGTTGTATAATTTGAAGGCAAAACATGGGATGAGTGATGTATGTTTTACAGAATTATTGATACTTCAGGGCGAGTTGCTTCCAGAAGGAAATAAGGAAATACAATACCGGCCTCTATGTATGAGGCAAAAAAGACTTTGTGTGCATTGGGGTTGAGTTATGAGAAAATCCACGCATGCCCCAATGATTGCATCTTGTATAGGAAGGAGTATGAAGATTCAGCTAATTGTCCTACTTATGGTATCTCAAGGTGGAAGGAAACCAAAGATGGGTTCTTGAAAGAGGGTGTGGCAGCGAAGGTGGTGTGGTATTTTCCTCCAATTCCAAGATTTAAAAGGATGTTTCAATCACATGAGACAGCTAAGAATTTGACTTGGCATGCTGCTAGAAAATCAATTGATGGTCAGATGTCTCATCCGGCGGATTCCCCGTCTTGGAAACTTGTTGATGATAAAAGGCCCGGGTTTGGTAATGAGCCGAGAAACTTGAGATTGGCTCTTTCATCTGATGGATTCAATCCCCACAGTTATCTTAGTTACATATAATCTCCCACCATGGCTGTGCATGAAATGAAAGTTCATGATGTTGACTTTATTGATTTCCGGTCCTAAACAACCCGGAAATGATATAGACGTCTACTTGGAGCCTTTGATTGATGATTTAAAATCTCTGTAGGATGGGATTAGAGGAGTGTATGATGCACACATAGGAGAATACTTTACACTCAGAGCTGCATTACTGTGGATGATAAATGATTTTCCTGCCTATGGAAACTTATCTAGTTGTGTCGTTAAAGGATATAAAGCTTGTCCAATATGCGGCGATGATACACCTAGTCACAGGTTGAAAAATGGCCACAAAATTTGTTACATTGGGCATAGAAAATGGTTACCAATCAATCATCATATAGGAGGCAACGTGCATCTTTTAATGGGAAACCTGAATATGGCACGCCTCTAGAGCCATTAACGGGAGAAGAAGTGCTGCATATGGTTGAAGATATTAATTACAAATGGGGCTCGAAAAAAGGGGGAAGTGGAGGTGAAAATGATGGTGACAAAGTTTGTTGGAAGAAAAAGTCAAAATTCTTTGAGCTTGAGTATTGGAAATACCTTCCAGTGAGGCATGTCCTAGATGTTATGCACATTGAGAAGAATGTTTGTGATAGTATCATTGGTACATTGCTGGAGATCCCTGGAAAAAATAAAGATGGGATTGTCAAGAGCAAAGAAGAGAGCGGTTTGCAATTCTTTCTATGGTATGAAGGTCCCTGAAGGTTATTCTTCAAATATAAAAAATCTTGTACCTTTACAAGATTCAAGACTTCTTGACCTTAAATCACATGATTGTCATACCTTAATGCAACAATTGCTACCTGTGGCAATTCGTTCTGTTTTGGAGAAGCCTGCAAGGTATGCAATAACTCGTTTGTGCTTCTTCTTCAATGCTATATGTGCAAAAATGGTTGATGTTTCCAAGCTAGATAAGTTGGAAGAAGATGTAATAGTTACTTTGTGTTTGCTTGAAAAATACTTTCCACCTTCGTTCTTTGATATCATGGTTCATCTAGTAGTACATCTTGTCAGAGAAGTTCGTCTATATGAGCCAGTATATTTTAGATGGATGTATCCGTTCGAAAGATATATGAAAGTTCTAAAAGGGTATGTTCAGAACCGTACTTATCCCGAAGGTTGCATTGCGGAGCGTTATATAGCTGAAGAAGCTGGAGAATTTTGCACTGAACATTTATCTGATATTAGTACAATTGGAGTGCCATCAAGTCAGAAGATAGGAGTTTCAAAGCCATTATCAGGTTGCATAGTGAGCTTAGTTGATCGGGACCTGTTGAACCAAGCACATCTTTATGTTTTGGAGAATACGGAGGAAGTCCTACCTTATATCGAGTATGAGTTTTATTCTTTAAGTTTCCATTTTAAATTATTCCTTATGTTTATCTTATATGTTTGGGACCGTAATGCTTGAATTTTTCGTGTCATGTAGGGAACATATGATCCACATCAAGGCCGCTTATCCAAAATTTAGAAAGAGAACAAAGTGGCTGCAAGATAAGCACAATAGCATTTTTATTCAATGGCTACACTTCAAGGTATATGTTATTCAATAACATATTGGACTTTTAATTTTCTTCTTTGTATGTTAGATTGAATTAAGATATGATTAATTTGCAGGTTCAAAGTGAACTTGATGAGGGAGACAATCATGGGGTATCAGAAAATTTAAGGTGGCTAGCAGCTGGTCCAAACATGGTCGTGCCATTATATAGGAGCTATCTTATTAAAGGTGTTAAATTTAACATCAAGGCACAAGATGATGTGCGGACAGTTCAAAATAGTGGAGTTTATTTACTTGCACATACCATGCAAGTTGCTAGTGCCAAGGATAAAAACCCAATTCTCTCAAATATGGGTTTTTATGGTGTCATTCAAGAAATTTGGGACCTTGACTACCAAAAGTTTACAATCCCAGTCTTTAGGTGTGATTGGATAGATAGTACTTCCGGCCTTGTAGTTGACGAACTTGGATTTACCCTTGTAGATTTGAGTAAAATTGGACATAGGAATGACCAATTTGTTTTGGCTTCTCAAGTCAAACAAGTATTTTTTGTTGACGACCCGATGCATCCTGGTTGGTCGGTAGTGTTATCAATGCCTAATAGAGAATATAATGATGTTATTGGTGATGATGTCTTAGGTGATATGAGAATTGAGTGTGACCCATTTACTAGAGGGGTGCCAAATGTTGACACATTTGATGAACTAGTGGGTGAGTTTGGGAGTCAAAATATTCGAGATGGGTGTGAAGATATATGGATTGAATGATGCTCTTGTAATTTATGAAATTACTTATGCTCTAAACAGCACTCCTGTATGACATTAATTTTGTAATAAATTGTAATGTGTTTTCTTCACTTTCAATATGCAGGTTTTGGCCACAAAACAATCAGTACATTAAATACTGGTTCAGGATTATAAAATGACGGTCCTCATAAAACTGTGAAAAAGACGTCTATTTTCATAAATTGTCAATACAAAACGACGTTTCGAAGAATTCAACGACGGCATTGAATTTACCGACGTCTAAAAGCGCAGTAAAATGGGAGAAAGACGACGGTATTGTGAAACAGTTATTAATGATATCACGTCGGATAAGCATAAAGAGCCGACATGTAATTACAAATAACACGACTCCAGTACCATAATACCGACGTCTAAAAGGATAGATATCGAACTGAACGATACAAAAGACGACGTCTTAGATCATGAACTCGTCCGGAACAAATCAAAAAACGTCGTCTTAAAATTTTACCACGTCACTTGTTATATCAAAAACGAAGTAAAAAACAACAATTCACGACGTAATTTGATATCTAGAGGTAAATTTGTCGATGTAAAAAGATATTTGGACGTCGTTCTTTTACAAAAACGACGTCGTTATATGCAATATCCACGTGATCTTGTTTTAATCTTCCGTCGTAAAACAGACTTTCCACGTCGATTGGCTGGAAACCTTCGCCGTCTCAGATGGATTAGACGATTACTAATTTGGTAAGGACGAGGTATAAATAGAGAAACACGGCTGTCTTTTGCATGATGACGACGTTGTATATAAAATACTACGACGTTTATAGAAATAAATATGTCGTCAGTCATGAGCCTATCATATTTTCCACGTCGTTTATTTTATATACAAAGAAGTGGAAAACCAATTTCACGACGATTATAAATATATGTGCAACATAGTATATCGTAATAACGTCGTATTTTATTTATTTAAAGACGTAGTATACTTATGTACACGACTGTGTTTGTATAAAACAGGTCGTCTATTCTTATCCTTAACAATTATTTTGCTCATTTTTCAGTATACAGACGTCGGTTTTTTTTGTTTGGGACGTTGTTTGTTGTAACAACGACAGTTATTTACCCTATTTCACGACGTCAATATTAATGGAAAAAACGAAGTGGAAAAACTATTTCACGACGGTTATATGAAAATGTTGGACGTCGTATGTTTGAATAACGTCGTTATTTATTTATTTGAGGACGTATTTTATTTATTTACACGTCGTAGTTTGTATAAAATTGGTCGTCTATTCTTCCCCACGACAATTTTTTGGTTCATTTTTCAGTATACAGACGTCGTTTTTTTTTTTGTTAATGACGTTGTTTGTTATAACAACGACGGTGATTTCGGGTCGTGGTTTGACTATGCAAAAGATGACGGTCGATTTTACGACGGTTTGAAAACCCAATACACGACGGTGAATTCCCGTCGTCTTTTTCCTTTTCTGTAGTAGTGAAATAGCATGCATAATTAAGTAATGTTTGCCCACAAAATTGAGGGTACCATTCGAATCAATATTTGCCCACAAAATTGAGGGTACAATTCAACTTAAAAATTGACTATGACCATATAATTGATAATTAATTAAGGGATTTTTGTAGAAATGTCACCTAAACTTATACATAAGTTTCAATTTGTCACCTGAAAAAAAAAAAAAAAAAATGTCACCTGAACCTTTCAAAATCTATAATTTGTCACCTGATTTTAAAATCATCCAATTTTTCATCCATAATTAAGGGTATTTTAGTCTTTTTATTTTTAAGGGTGGTTTAAAAATGGAACAATTATTATACAATATTGTATATATTTTAAATGAAAGACTAAAATACCCTTAATCATGGATGAAAAATTGGATTATTTTAAAGTCAGGTGACAAATTATAGATTTTGAAAAGTTCAGGTGACATTTTTCTTAAATTTTTTTTTCAGGTGACAAATTAAAATTAATGTATAACTTCGAGGTGACATTTCTACAAATATCCCATTAATTAATCAATTTTGGTTGAAGAGTGTACGTGGCATGCCCTTTGGGAGTGCAAGTACATCTGCAAGTTCCCAGATCGTTTGGAGAAGGTGCGATGTTTTTTTGCTGATTTTTTTGAGTGGGCAATGAAAAACAGACAACGAAAGTTTTGATACCTCTTAATAAAAATCCAAACAAAATTTTCTCCCTATCCAAACTTTTTTGCATATTTGGTCTACACACAGAATGTGAATCATTTTTGGACAACTTTGACTAGTAGAAGTCAAACACGCAGAAATTACCAAGTTACACCCATGTGACAATATAGATGCTTCACTCTCGATGTCAAAAGATGCTTGCCTGCTGATTTTGCAAGAAACACAAACTCAAGTACTGTCGAACTCGTGACATTGCAGGACAACGAAGCTTGTTATAAATATCAACGTCGCAAGTATTACATTTTGGAATTTTTGTTATAAAAAAATTTGCATTAAATCGATGGAGTTGGAGATACTCTATTTGAGAGAGAGAGACTGTGCAGAACATGTGACATTTTTGAACAGTTCAAAAGTTCCACATTGCCTAATGAGTGGGTGAGTGCGTAGATGCAACGTGGCCCAATATGAAGCGGTGGTGACTTTCAATTCAGCCGATACCCTCTCTATCTCAACTCATCACACGACCAAATATGGAAGCCTCAGTCTCTTCCTTCACACAAATGGCAACTCCAAGTTCCTCCAACAACACTCTCTTAGGAAGAAGCCTTACCATGTCAAAGCATTCAAGCTTGACCAGAAAACCATGCAACCAGAACCAGCAGCTAGCTATGAAAAAACCAAGCACAAAAGCTGAGGGTTGCAGCAATTCATGATGTTCCGGTTGTAGCGGATCCAACCCCGGTTGCCATCACTTGGCAAATTGTTGTTGGAGCCATAGGTATATTTTCACTCTTAAATTACATAACAACTGTAAATTCTTTCTGAATTATTGAATTTTGAATTTCTTTTTTGTTTTTTTTTTGTTTTTTTTGCAGCTGGAGTTACACCTTTTGTGGTGGCTGGGATTGAATTCAGCAAAAGAATAGTAAGTTTTCCAGAGTTCATAATTAATTCATGTATAATATGGAATTGATGAGTATGCATATATATATTAGATTGCACAGAAAAGATGTGAGGTATGTAGAGGATCAGGGCTTGTTTTGACCAAAGAAGAATATGTCAAATGTCCTGGATGTGGTATGTGTTCAGATCCTTTGCTTTCAAGGGGCTCAAAAAATCTGTTTATCATTATTATTTATAATTTTTCTGGATTGAACCCCTCCCGTTTTTTTTTTGTCAAGTTAATTCACATTTTTCGTCAATTTTTTTTCCAGGTGGATTTCTCCCTTGGCAATCATGGAAAAGATTCTTTTCTGGCTAAGATATATTTTTTTTCCTACCCTCTATACATTTTTCGTAAGGTTCGAAGTGGGGACGTTTTATTCAATGTTATGCTTCAATATAAAATTTGTGTTTTTATTTTTTAAGAAAATAACAGTTATACTCATTTGTATCAAAAAAATTAAACATTAAATATGTTGGATACCCAAATTGACCATGGCCATATAAATACAATAAAACAAAAACTGAATATGATCATACAAAAATTCAGAAGGTTCAATTTACATTTACTGCAAATTCACTTGCCACCTCGATTGCTGGGACTGGCAATTGCGGATGAACGCCCCAAAAACAATACTATCTTTCCCAAAGTTTTAACTCTAGTCCAATCTTTTCATGATGAATCAAGCTGGTAAATATGCTAATAACCTTCGACATAATCTCGATGATAAAGTGCCGATAAGAGTTTTCAATTAGACTCAACCAGGCAAGAGAATATTGGATAGGATTGTATCCTTAAGGGCACTTCGAGCAGAAGGCCTTTTGCCCGGGCAAGACAGGGCCTAACCCACAATACAGCTCCAGTGCCAAAGGAAAGCCTGGGCATGGTGTGGGACCCATCAACCTGGGCAAGGCCTCAGGCAGAATCAGCCCGTGCTCTTGCATGGGCAAGTGATGTAATGCTGACATCATAATAATGACGTCAGCAATCAATTTAAATAACAAAAAAATTGAAAAAAAAATTAAATTTTTTTTTAATAAATACCTAGCCATAATCTTTACTTCTCACACCAAAATTCTAAGCAATTCATCTCCTCATAATTCATGTGAATAGTGGTTGTCATTGGGTTGCCATGGCAATTGGTGGAAAAACAACAAGCCTTTTGCAAGGGCTGCAACTATTCACATAAATAGTAACAGCTCATACCTCCCCTTGCCCATTGCCATGGCAAATGGGTGGAAGTGTTCTAAGGAGGTAGAACAATCCACCCAATCTTTAAGTTCTACATCCAACCCTTCGGCCAGCTTGGGCTATAGCCCAAGGGACTTTGTCTTTTTTTTAGCCTAAACTAATATACCCAAAAGCATAGCTGATCGGTTCATAATTGTATATCATTTTGTACCCTTCTAACTTATAATTTGGTTATGTTTTTGAGTTAAACTTGTGCTTTTAATTCATTTTGTGTTTATGTTTTAGTAAATTGAGATTTAGGTAACAATGATGACTTTGGATAGGAAATGATGCAATTCATGCATGTTAAAGCCTGATTTGGGTGAATGGAAGAAGAGCTTATACACAAACTCATTTTGGCTACAACCCATTTCCAGCCCAATTTCGTAGGTCAGCTTCTTGGACTTGGATCAGCATGCTATGGGGCTTGGATGAGGTGAAGATCTTCATGAAACTTGTTCCAATGGGTGTCTACTACAACATATCCAAATTTCAACCCAATTGGACATTTGTGGAGTGCTCAGTCCGTCCAACACTCAACCTTGCTCAAGAGGATTTCCAGCTGCCAGCTTTTTGCCATGTGCCTCCTTTTAGCCATGTGCCTCTCCCTAGCTATAATTGACTTTGTACTCAACATAATGAGTGAAGTGGGGAGGCATTCCAGGTATTAAAGAGAAAGCAAGAGCATATTTGTGAAGACAAAAATACATCATGGCAAAGGGGACAAGGAAGAGACAAAGGTTAAAGTGCCATGGTGGAAAGGAGAGAGAGAAAGAAGGAGGAATGATGAGAGGCATTTTGCTTCAGCCTTTGAACATGAGAATTGAATTGGCAGATCACTTTGGAGCTGGAGATCAGCTTTTGAGCTAATAAAGAGAAGCATGTGCATGCATGTGAAGCAAAAGAAAGAAAAGAAATGAAATGAAGTCAATTCCAGTCCCTGTTTCGGCAGCCAACTAAAGATGGGAATACTTTCTTCATAGAAGTTGTTCCAATGGGTGTCTAGTATAACATATCCAAATTTCAACCTCATTGGATACGTTTTGAAACCTGTGTCCTTCCTACACCAAGTATGGTTCAGAAAACTCATTTTTTCAGCAACCAAAAGGCAACCACATGGGTTGGAAGCAAAAGGCAGCCACAACACCTTTGAACCCATGTGAAGAAAGCTGGAGGTGCAGCAAATGAAGTATGGGATGGAGTTGATTCCAACCACACTAACATAGACAAAATGAAGTGGGAGTTATGGGTTGTATTAAAGGAGGAATGGTGGTGTTGCATTTCATCATGATGTTCCTCCCTCTTAGTCCTATAAATAGAGAAGCCTTCAAGCTTCAAAACACACCCCAAGGGGGGGGCTCTCAAACACTTCTCTAGAGCTCCCTTCCCTTCTCTCCCTCAAATTCTCTTAGTTTCCTTTTAAGTTGTCAATTGTTGTAACAAAATGAGTTTACTAAATTTTCCTTCAAGTTTTCTTAGTTCCACTTTACTTTTATTTGTAATGTACATTCTTTCTTAAGTATTCAAGTTTAATTAGTTTCCAAGTTTCAATTATGGTTTTTGTTCTTATTCATTATGCTTATAAGTTAATATGCTAATTTGAATGATTGATCACCATTTAAGTTTGCATGTTAGCTATCTTGGTTTGAATTAAGAGTATACACCATGCTTTAATTCAATTGAACTATGAATAGGAAGAGTATGTATGAACATTCAACAACAGGGATTAGATACATGCTTGGTTGTTTAAATTGTTCTTCTATGCTTAATGGGTTCCTAATGCTTAATTTTAAGTTAGACAACAAATGATCAAATTAGGGAATTAGGAACACAAGGTTTTGACCAAACACCATGGCTTAATCATACTTTAGCTAGAATCAATCCGTTAATCTAATTGAACTTGGGAACTTATTTGTTTGAGTTATTTCCTTTTTTCTTGTTGCAGTGAATCTGACACAACAAGTTTTTGGTTAGACAACAAGTTTGGCGCCGTTGCCGGGGATTGGCAACATAGTTTGGTTCTATTTCTTTTCCCTACTTGTTTATTTTTATTTTCATTTTCATATTTTTCTAGACAGTTTCATGTTTTGAAGTTAATGGCGTTGATGGACAAGTTGTGTTTGTAGTCCAACAGAAAAGGACAATTGCCCAACAAGCAAGAGAATTGGGTTTAAGTCCCAGCTTACACAACCCATTGGTGTTTGTTACTTTGAAGCATGGAATTAGATGTTTATGGTGAAGTTGAATCCCTAATCTTGATGTTTTAGTTTAGTTTATTATTTTCATTTAATTTATTTTTTCCTCATCCTTTAAATCTAAAAATCTGTTTCAAGTTTCCTTGTCTTTCTTTAAGCATTTCTGAAGTAGTTCAATAAGAAAGAGAGAGTGGAGAGAGATGGCAACCTCAATCATAAGTATGGGAAGAGTGGAGCAGTGGGAGAAGTCGACCTCCAAGTGCATCCATGCTCGACCTAATCGCTTCAAGAGGGAGCATTTCAATCCTTTCTCTTCTTTGAATTCTGTTTTATTTCTGTAGTTGTTTTTGCCTTTTGGTCTGCGATATGTTCTTTGTTTTTCTGTGCTGAATCCAACCATATAAAGAACGTAAAATTTGGACTTGTAGTTGGAAAGTTATAGGCTAAAAACTAAACATAGGTCGAAGCTGAAAAACAGAAAAACGAATCTGTCCAAATGGTGATAAAAGGGTGATAGAAAGTGTTGTTTGTGTTTTTCTTTGATTTCTTGGTTTGTTTCATTTAGTACAACAATTTATGTCATTTGTTTGAGTTTGTTTAGAGTACTTAGTTCATTTTCATTTATGGTTTGTTGTCTCATTTTATTTTAATTTGTTTTTGTTCCTTATCTTAAAAATTAAAAATTTAAAAATTCAAAAAATTGAAAAAGATTTTTCATATGAGCTGACTTATGGTAACTCCAGGAAGCACTTCCGTCAATACAGTGTCTAGGAGTTCTTTAGGCGACACCTTCGGTGTCTAAGAAGTTTGGGTTTTAAGCGGGACCATTGTGACCCCTCCAACCTTCCCGGATCCCCTGGCTGTGTTTTTTGAGGCCCTTAACTGGTCATTCGTGAGTTGCTTGTATATTCGTGTGTTTTTAAATTAATTTTTTTTTATTTTCTTTGTTTTCTTTTCTGTTGAGTCTTTGTTTTTGTTTTGTTTTTGTTTTTGTTTTTGTTAAGTTAGTCTATGTATTTATTTATGTGGTATGGTTAGTTAGTTTATTTCTAAGTGTTAAAAATACATTTGTTATTTCATTTCAAACACTGCATTTTTAAAAACAAAAAAACAAGAAAAAAAACAAAACAATAAAACAAAAACATTCAAGTAAATTAAAAAAACAAACTTCTTCTTCTTCTTCTTCTTCTTCTTCTTCTTCTTCTTCTTCATCTTCATCATCATCATGGCTTACCTCTATTGTCTCACACTTGCAGAATCTCCAAAGCTCTACATGATCATCATTTTTCCTCTCCAGTGCTTCCATATGCCTGACTTGGCAAGGAAAGCCGCTTCTGCAGTCCGCCACCATAGCTTTCAAGGCAGCCACTTCCTCACTCAGCGCTTTGCACTCTCGTGTCCTCGCCAGGAATCGTATGCCCAAATTGGTAGCCGAGACCGCTTGGAGCACAGTTAAATCGTGGGACTCATCCACCGCCATCTTGTCGACCGACGTGCCACATGCAGGTGATCTCCGGCAGTGAGTTTACTGTCAATCAATGTTCCCAGCAGCACTGATCTGTTCGGCATTGCCTCAGAAAGGTTCGGTATTGCCTCAGCAAAGTTTGAGGCCGTGCCGTGATGATATGTGGAGTTTGGGAAGACAGAGGTTGGAGGAGCCCTTGTCTGGGCATTTGGTGGTGCAAGGGATAGCTCAAGGTTGAGGTCATCAAGGTGAGTGCATGAGGATGTCATTTGTTTTGCTTCTGAATTTTTTGATGTTTTTCCTTGAGTTTGCAAGAAGAAATGCTGGGTATCATCCGCTTGCAGAGGTGTCGTTTAAATAGGCATATGCTGATGAGAGAGCGCCAACAGCATTTCGGATTTCCCGGGCATGCTCGACCTAATCGCTTCAAGGGGGAGCACCTTTACTTTACTTTACTTTTTTTTTCCCTCCGTATTTTCTGGTATTTTATATTTTTTCCAGTTACTTTCATTTTCTAGTGCTTTGTGTTTCTGCCTTTTCCTTTTGGCTATCTTTGTTTTATTTTAGTTAGGGAACTGTGCTTTCTTTTCCGTTTGTCGTCTTTGTTTGATTTAAGTTTGGGAAGCGTGTTCTCTTTGTCTTTTTCTTTTTCCTTCTACAACTTACTCTTTTATTTCCGAAACAAAATAACAAAAACAACCAAAAAAATAAAATAAAAACAACAATAATGCAGTAGAAGTCATTTCTTCTCTGTGCTTGGTGTTTCGACCATTAGAGCTTTGAGTTTGGCCTTCTGGCTGTCCTCTTCCGGGGCTTCACGTACAGCCTCTTGGGGCTCACCACTTGAGCTCCCAAAGATCGCAATCTTAGCTTGAGCGTAACTACTCTCGCGATCTGCTTGCTTGCGTTTACCCGGTCGGTCTAGGTCCTCCAGCTCTTTCGCATGTCGCGAGAGTACAACTCTACCATCTTTGTTAGGCTTTTATTCTCATCCCGCAATACTTCTAGCTGGTGTCGATTCACCTCCATTATCCTTGCCCTCTCCCTTTTCAAGCTTTTTATAGCACTCTGACACTCTTCAACCATACTTCGCTCATGGGACTTCGCAGTAGGCGATGACCCAAACTAGCGACACATGCCTGTCCTGTGCACGCTCAGTGCCAGGGCATCACTCGCGACCCGATTGTCATCCCTTGTCCCGAACACACGTATATCTTTAGGAGTCACTAAATTTCTGCCCACTCCAATGGCAACATCGTTGTCCAGGAGTATTGAGTCATTGACAGTCACAGGTCCCCGTGCGGAGGCAAAGTATGGCACCCATACCTGGTGCCGTTGCTTGGCCCCATGTCTAGTCGGTGGAGCTAGGTTGAGATCCAACGAAAATGGGTAGGAAAAGGCCATTTGATTTCTCACTTCTTTTCTTCTTTCTTTCTTTTCTCTTTTGTGTGTTTCTGAGTTTGTGTTTTTCACCATTTCTTTTTAGCTTTTTATAGACTTAGTCTGCTAAACCCCTAAACCCTAGCCGCTGCGGTTCTGAATTTCTGTGCGGCCCTTACGACTTATCTCTATATGTCGCCGCTCCCGTTTCCCAACCTCCCTTAATTGCATTTTCACCTTTCACCACCTTCACGTGAAAAAGTCATCGCGCCTTCCTACGAGGCCAATAATTCTGGCTTGGGGGATGTGACAGCTGCCTCTGCGCGCCAACACATCCCTCACCCCTTTCACTTGTGACTTCCCAGGAACCAAGGCATCAGGGACCACACTCTTTCTTTTTAGAAATCCCGCCTTCGTGCTCCCAATTCACATTTCATCTTTAAAATAAAAAATTTAAAATAAAAAAAAAGTTAACATGTGGCCTTCGGACTTCATTGTGGGCTTCGGGTTTTCACCGTTGTTTAGGTTTCAAAGTGGGCTAACTTTCTTTTGGGTTGAGTTTTCAATCGTTTGTGTTTTGGTTTGCGTAAGACTATTTGTTTAGGGCTTTCTATTTCGAGTGTTTTACTGTTTCATTTTTTTTAAATTTGTTTGTTTGTTTTGTAATTTTTAATTTTGTAATTATTTTATTTTATTTGTGTTTGTTTTTTTTTTTTGTGATTTATATTTACTTTAGTACTTTTCATTTCTTATTATGACATTGCTTGTGGCTAATTTTTAAACATTGAGGACAATGTTCATTTCTAGGTTTGGGGGTATTGGAGTTTAGCATGTAAATTTGGTTTTTCCTTAATTAATTAAATTTTTTTTATTTGCTTGTTTTTATTTTTATTTTATTTTGTTTGAGTCTTGCTTTTATATTTATTTGTATTTGATTTTGATTTTGATTTTATTCACTTTCCGAACACATTTGATGATATTGCGATAAATGTTTGCATGACTTAAATGAAAATTGAATTTTATTTATTTATTTATTGTAAATTTTTATTGTAAAAAAAAAAACTTAAACTTAAAAATTAAAATTAAAATGAATAAATAAATTTGGCATTGTTCTAGCATGATATGTTTGAAACCTTCTTTACACTTGCCATTTGTTTCATAATATTCCAATTAAAGGATTTGCATGACCCAAAGAATTGTATCAAGCATAAATTAGACTTATATAACCATATAATGTGAGCTTTTGAGCCTTGTGCTTCATTTCATGAGTGTTATACACATACTCTTATTTTCTTGTCATCAAAGTTGTTGTTTGATCTCATTATTCATTGATTTGGTTGAACACTTAAAAGTCATTCATTCTTATGCAATTTGGTTTCATGACATTTAAGAAGTGATATTAAGGCCCTCTTTGGATCGTTTGTGCCTTTCAAGCTAACCTTATGCATGCTTAAGCATGATTTTCCATTGTTTACCATTTTGAGCCTACATGTAAAAACCTTTTCTTTCATTTTACCAATTATATTTCCTCGCCTTAGCCCGAAAAACAAATATTTACCTTTCTAAGGAACTCATGAGCTCTAATTCGGATGTGTTTTTCATGCTAAGTTTGGGAAGGGATTTCAAAAAAACAAAAAAGCAAAAAAACAAAAAAAAAAAACTAAAACTTCACACAATTGGTGAAAAAAAAGAAAGTTGTGATTAAATGGTAGTTGAATGAAATTTCGTTTTTTGGGTTTCATTGGTGTTTGGAAAGGAGTTTAAATCATTGTAAATGAAGATATAAGGAGTTTTGATCATGTAAAAGAAAAAATTCTCATTGTGATGATTCGAAGTCTTGTAAACAATTGTTTTATGCTCTTATATTTTGAGTTCCTTGGACTTTGTTTTATCCATACCCTTCATTTCTTACTCACCTTACACCTTTGGCCCCATTACAACCTATAATAAAGACCTAAATTGATTTTAAATGTCATATGGTTGAATTGCATGCATTTTCTTACTTTTAAGTGTTTGGCATCCTTCTTGAGATCATATTAATGCAAGTTTTTCATCTTCCTATTTTGAGTTAAGTCCCTTATGGTTTAACTCTAATCTCATGTTTATAACTGAGTGACGCATTGTAGCCCTCTTCTGAGTTATTCATTTGTGAGAGGACAACTTTGGTGAGATTTGAAGTTGCATTTGTGCTTGGTATGATTTTTGAAATTGTGTGAAAACTAAGATTGGAGAATTTGTTGCATTTGGCTATCACACTACTACACTTTGAGCATGTTGTGTTTTGAACTTTGCTGCTTTATAAATAATGTCTAAAATTGAGCTTTTAACTTTTGAGTCATGTGCATGAGTCATTTCTCTTCAGAAAATGTTCGGAAAGATTGTTTTATTTTATTATTATTATTATTTTTTGTAATTATTTTTGTTTTTGTGTTTCTTTTATTTTGCTTAAGGACTAACAGATTTAGTAAAGTTTTCTAACCACTTTGTTTTGTAGAGTTAGTAAAACGTTTGTGGGTATCGTTTCTGTTAAACCCTCAGGAGACACAACTCCTCCTACTAGAGATGCCTAGAGGTTTAAAGGCTTGTTGCATGCGCTCAATGCAATCGAGTTACCTACGAAAGTGGTCTACTTAACTTCTTGTTTTGTTTTTATCTTTGTTTTCCTTTTGTTTTGCTCGAGAACTAGCAAAATCTAGGTTTGGGGGTATTTGATCGGTTCAAAATTGTATATCATTTTGTACCCTTCTAACTTATGATTTGGTTATGTTTTTGAGTTAAACTTGTGCTTTTAATTCATTTTGTGTTTATGTTTTAGTAAATTGAGATTTAGGTAACAATGATGACTTTGGATAGGAAATGATGCAATTCATGCATGTTAAGGCCTGATTTGGGTGAATGGAAGAAGAGCTTATACACAAACTCATTTTGGCTACAACCCATTTCCAGCCCAATTTCGTAGGTCAGCTTCTTGGACTTGAATCAGCATGCTATGGGGCTTGGATGAGGTGAAGATCTTCATGAAACTTGTTCCAATGGGTGTCTACTACAACATATCCAAATTTCAGCCCAATTGGACATTTGTGGAGTGCTCAGTCCGTCCAACACTCAACCTTGCTCAAGAGGATTTCCAGCTGCCAGCTTTTTGCCATGTGCCTCCTTTTAGCCATGTGCCTCTCCCTAGCTATAATTGACTTTGTACTCAACATAATGAGTGAAGTGGGGAGGCATTCCAGCTATTAAAGAGAAATCAAGAGCATATTAGTGAAGACAAAAATACATTCATGGCAAAGGGACAAGGAAGAGACAAAGGTTAAAGTGCCATGGTGGAAAGGAGAGAGAGAAGAAGGAGGAATGATGAGAGGCATTTTGCTTCAGCCTTTGAAAATGGGAATTGAATTGGCAGATCACTTTGGAGCTGGAGATCAGCTTTTGAGCTACTAAAGAGAAGCATGTGCATGCATGTGAAGCAAAAGAAAGAAATGAAATGAAATGAAGTCAATTCCAGTCCCTGTTTCGGCAGCCAACTAAAGATGGGAATACTTTCTTCATAGAAGTTGTTCCAATGGGTGTCTAGTATAACATATCCAAATTTCAACCTCATTGGATACGTTTTGAAACCTGTGTCCTTCCTACACCAAGTATGGTTCAGAAAACTCGTTTTTTCAGCAACCAAAAGGCAACCACATGGGTCGGAAGCAAAAGGCAGCCACAACACCTTTGAACCCATGTGAAGAAAGCTGGAGGTGCAGCAAATGAAGTATGGGATGCAGTTGATTCCAACCACACTAACATAGACAAAATGAAGTGGGAGTTATGGGTTGTATTAAAGGAGGAATGGTGGTGTTGCATTTCATCATGATGTTCCTCCCTCTTAGTCTTATAAATAGAGAAGCCTTCAAGCTTCAAAACACACCCCAAGGGGGGAGCTCTCAAACACTTCTCTAGAGCTCCCTTCCCTTCTCTCCCTCAAATTCTCTTAGTTTCCTTTCAAGTTGTGAATTGTTGTAACAAAATGAGTTTACTAAATTTTCCTTCAAGTTTTCTTAGTTCCACTTTACTTTTATTTGTAATGTACATTCTTTCTTAAGTATTCAAGTTTAATTAGTTTCCAAGTTTCAATTATGGTTTTTGTTCTTATTCATTATGCTTATAAGTTAATATGCTAATTTGAATGATTGATCACCATTTAAGTTTGCATGTTAGCTATCTTGGTTTGAATTAAGAGTATACACCATGCTTTAATTCGAATTGAACTATGAATAGGAAGAGTATGTATGGACATTCGACAACAGGGATTAGATACATGTTTGGTTGTTTAAATTGTTCTTCTATGCTTAATGGGTTCCTAATGCTAAATTTTAGGTTAGACAACAAATGATCAAATTAGGGAATTGGGAACACAAGGTTTTGACCAAATACCATGGCTTAATCATACTTTAGCTAGAATCAATCCGTTAATCTAATTGAACTTGGGAACTTATTTGCTTGAGTTATTTCCTTTTTTCTTGTTTTATTTATTTTCTTTTTCATTTCTGTTTTGTGTAGGGGAAATGAATTGGATCATTCAATCACCAATCCTCGTGGGATCGACCTCGCACTTACATATGCTATACTACCGAACGGCTCGTGCACTTGCGAGTATCACAAGTTGAGGATGCAGCTGAATCCATTTTGATGCAGTGAATCCGACACAACAATAGCCAATGGACAACCATGCACTGCACTCTTTTATTGGTTGTGCGCCTTGTAGATACTCCACTATTATGAGCCTATGACTTTCCACACATCCACACTACAAATAACAAAACTATATGGTCACTCGTTTTGTTTTGGACGTTTTTTTTTTTTTTTTGCAACTTTCAATTATAAATATTAAGATATAAGTTAGGGTCAATTATCTCAACCCTAAACCCTTCACTTTTTTTTTTGGGGCACAAAAAGTGGCCAAAGGCCAAACACAAACAACCCCCAATTTTTGGTCGAAAACAACCCCTATTTTCTTTTTTTGGTAGACAATAAGATGTCCTTTACTTCAGGCACTCTTGCACGTAGAAAACAAAAAAGAGATATGTACTAGATGCATTTTGAGGGGTAAAGCTCATTATTTCCTCTTGATTAGGATATATCTTTGTGATCGATGAAATTCACTCGTATTGTCGAGTTTTCTATCTTCTTAATAGGTTCGTGCATAATGTAAATTTAGCCCACCCAATTTAAAATCATGAGTCTGTCCCTCCATTAACGACAAACCTAACATAAAAACACAATAACTATGCCAAAAAAGGCCTTTAGCAACGGATAAAATCCATTGCCTATTACCCATAAATACCGTGGTATTCATGCCTGTTGCCTATTACTATGTAATAGGCATCATATCTTATCTGTGGCCTTTTTATAGTTACAACATCGGATATTTGGTAAAATCCGATGTGTAAATGATTTCCGTGTGCCAAAAAAATGTTGACCTCTAACGCCTAATATCCTGAAACAGCATCAGGAGTTTCAAAAGGGAGGAGGCTAAAGAGGTATTACCGCATCAGTGGTATCTACTATACTGATGCGTATTATCAATTACAACATCGCATAAACAAATAGTACTGTTGTGAATTATGTTATACGTCACCGCTTTTTCTATTTTGCGGACGTAAAAAGCCTCCAATAGTGTTGGTTGTTATATAAATGATGATGCTACTTCCAGTTTAGGCATCAGTGATCATAGATGTCTGGTTGAAATTAATGTAACATTAACATGTTTTAGTGCCGTAATTTCTTCTTCAAAGTTAGTAATGATACACGTTTAGGAATTTGGTAGCTGATGAATGGAAGGCACAAGAAACTCTAGCATGTTAATGTGATAGAGAGTATCAAAGAAAATGTGAAGATTGAGCATGATTCAAAGAAACTGTGGCCGAGAGGTTGTAGTAGCCAACTTTATATAGGATTTAATTACTATATTATTTAGATTTTAAAGGATTGTTTTAATTTTTATGTTGATGACTTTAATTATTAACTCCTTTCTTTTCTTTAGCCCTAGAGAAATGTAATGACTTTCATAAATGAAAATTTAAAAGAAATTTTTGTTAATGAATTTACTCTGAATGTTCATTCAGAGATTGGACTAAAAGCCTAAGGCCTATCAAACACTTGAAGAATTAATGAGAGCGTGAAGAAGGGGGCAAAAGTCAAGAACGATTTTAATGGTCAATTTATGAATACTCATTCCCGGCTTCTTCAATACGCAAATTCGAATCATATTTGGACAACTTGATTAGTACATGTTGCAGGACACCCGACTATGTGAAAAGACAAGCAAAACCATGGAGAAGCAGATGAGAAGAATTAATGAGAGCGTGAAGAAGGGGGCAAAAGTCATTGGTGACTACTAGTGAAGACAATAACGACTTTGATGGTCAATTAAGTCAATGAAAATTAAGGTGCCCATTTTAACACATACGTACCAAGACAAAAAACGACCAAATATCAAAGACTTGGGGCAAATTTTTTTCCAATTAGATGAATAGACTTAGGCCTTCACCCTCAATAATGTCAATTATCAACAATTCAAATTGGAGTAGCAGCTAAAGGACTAAGGCCTACCAAATGCTAAGGGTAAGGGCAGACAATGGAAAGACAACCAAAGCCGTATAGAAGCACATGAGAAGAAAGAACGTAAAGAAGGATAAAATAAAATATAGTTCTATTTTACAATTGTTAATTGACGTATATAATAGATGATTCCTAAATTATTTTGTGATTGCATAATTCTTAATAATGATTAGCATTAGTGTTTTTTTTTTTTTGTAGAAATGTCATATGAACTTATACCTCAGTTTCAATTTATCATCGTAAAGAAAAATTTAAGAGAAATGTCACCTTTATTTTACAAAATCCAATTTTCCATTCATTTTTAAGGGTATTTTAGTCTTTCCATTTTTAAAAAAATAAAAGAGAGAAAACAGAGACCTCTCTCCCTCTCCCCCTTTCTCCCCTGCCCCAATCCCACGCTAGAGTGATAAGTTAACACTTCATGTGCAAGTAATAATAACGTTCAAGTTGTTCCACCTTTTCTCTTCACAAATTGGACTAAAGTTCTAAGGCCTACCAAATGCTTATTTTCATTATTAAGATGCACAAGTCTCCGAATAAATACAAAGCTGTAAATGCCTTTATATCAAGTTAAAGTCGGACATAGTGGTGTCCATTAATTTGTTGATAACGTACTAATATATGGACAAGAAAGATTCATATTTGGACAAAATTAACACGCAGAAATGAAATGAGCATAGAAAGACGACCAAATATCAAAGACTTGGTGCAAAGTTTTCCAATTAGCTGAATAGATGCAGCCTTCGCGTCAATTTTCAATACCTAAATGAAAGACGCAGCTACCTATCTGACAATAGGAATGCAAATTGCAATTCAACATCTTCAATTATCCATCTCAAGCCTCTGGAAACTTTTCATGCCGTAACAATTAATTAATTATTTTTTTTTCAATTCATGCCGTAACACTTACAAAGGATATTAATGGTGCTTTGTTATCTAAAGAAGATAAACTACTTGTCAGATTAAATAGCCAAGCACACTTTTCTCCTGCACTACTTGCCTGATTAAATAGCCAAAGAAGAGAAAGAATAATGCAAAACATTATTCAATCACCAACGCACCAGGCATTAAATAGACAAAGAAGAGAAAGAATAATGTCTGCCGATATTATCTCTTATGCTTACCAGCACTAGAATGCATTAATTCCTAATACATTGGTAATAGCAAATTGAAGGTGCTGCTTTTTTAATTAAAAAAACAGCCAAAGTTGCTTTTTACAAAGATAACCTCAGCCAGCATCCACAATCATGCTCCCATTTCTTAGCTAAAATTTAGATAAAAATACAAAAAAGCTATTTTATGAATGCTTTACTCCAACTATACTCCCTAATTTAGAAAGTCATAAATGTTTTACTTCTTTTTGTCATAAATACTTTATTTCTTTTTTTTAAAAATTTTTATTGGCTGATTGAGTTTGCAACTCTTCTTTTATAGATTGATTGGCCATGCCGTCCAGTGAATGTTGATAATAGTTGATTCTTATATTATTTTGTGATTACACAATTCTTAATAGTGATTAGCATATTTTTTTCTCAGTTGCTAATTACAATAATACTCGTGTTCTAATTTCTTCTTTTTTTCATCTTAATATGATTTCTTTTGTTAATGCATTTGATACTTGTATTTTGCGATAAGCAATTCTCTTCTTGCAACTTCTCTGGACCAGTTTGATGACTCCGTCAATGTTTTATTAATAAGTTCCATTTCATTTGCTAGAATTTATTGTGAGCAAACATCTCTGCATTTTCAATAAATTTGCTTAAAGTTACTCTTTTGTTGGTTTTAGTAAGAAACAAACCCCGACAAGAATAGGCCAAGTATTGTTACTGAAATTGTTGAAACTCAAGGATAGATGGTTAGAGGAAAAATTAAGATTTTCAAGACTTTGAAGTTTTGTAATATGAATTTTAAGTTAAAAATTGTTTGATTAAAACTTAGCAAAATTGCATATACAGCATAATATAATTTTTCGTTAGTTATGTGAGTTAAAAGAAGAAGAAATGATTATCATGTTATTTAATAGCAATTTTAACGATAATGGACTACATTGACTAACATTGCTAAGGGTTAACGACAAAACACACCCTTCATGTTTGGGGTCATTCTTAATATGAGCCCCTGGCTTTGAATTTCATCAATTTACATCATATGATTTTCACATATGACCAATTTAAGCCTTCCGTTAAGTAGACCATTTGTTTAGGATCCGAATCCTCTGCTCTAATTTTCTCTGCTATGATCTGCTATACTTTTGTTCTCCATACGCCACATCATTAAAATTTAATCTAACGGATTTAAAAGTTGACACATCAAAAACTCAATTTACTCCTAATTAAAAAAGAATAAAAAAAATCCTAACACCCAACTAACTGTAGTTAACGTCCTAAACCCTCTTTTTTTCTTCTTCTTTTTTCTCCTTCTTGCTTCGTTCTGTCCTCCAGCTTTTTTTGTTTTTTTTTTTTCTCTTTTCCTTATTCATGTTCTGTTATTTTTTTTTTCCTCCTTCTTATTCACTTTCTGTTCTCTTTTTTTCTTCTGTTTTTTTTTTCTCCTTCTTGCTTCGTTCTGTCCTCCAGCTTTTTTTTTTTTTTTTTTTTTTCTTCTCCTTATTCACGTTCTGTTCCTTTTTTTTTCCTCCTTCTTATTCACTTTCTGTTATATTTTTTTTATTATATATATATATATATCTCTTTTTGTCATTTTCTCCTTTTTTTCTCTCCTTGCATAAACCATCATGCCATCATCTAGCTAACTAAAGTGCTAAAGAGAAAAGAAAAGATGTAGGAAATAGAATCGAAGTATTTATAATCTCCATTAAAAAGACACAAGGTTTATAATCTTCCCATCAAATAAATGACAAACATAAATTACACATCAATAATAAAAGAAAGAACAGTTGTGTATCTTTGGCAAGTATTCCTATTGATATATTGACCTGTATAAAAAAACAAAGAAAAAACTAGTTAGTATTATACAAATAAATTTCATAATAAAGGTATTACTGAGAGCATAACATACCCATGATTCCAGATGCCATCTCCAGTTTGATCAACATTTGAAGCTGAATGTGGCTTATCGATCATCAAGTTCATAGCTTGTATAAAGTAGTTATGAAAATTGATTATAATAAATAAAAAACTTACCATGACTTATAAAAAGGATATTATAAATCTTAATATACCTGGAGGCTTCCCTCTCCAAACAACTTTTTATTCTTTTTCTTCCTCGGGAGGCTTCCCTCTTCTTTAATCCCTTTGCTTGGATAACTTTTGCACTATCCAAGTAACATGCCTCATTAGCACCATCTGTCACTATGGTGGAAGGTGACCCTTGGGCATCCTTATCATGTACTTGACCATCCATTTTTGAACTTAACATGTCTTCAATGGTTTTGCTTAGTTGATTCAAATGACTAACAGAAATCTTATATGTTTCTTCGCTCTCAGCGGCTCGAGATGATATCTTGGTAAACATGGAACATAAAGACGTATGTCGATATGTTTGTTGTAGTTTCACATCTGTCTGGACGTCACGTCCGTGCATATCTTTCACACTTTCAGATCTTGCTTTTCTTGTCCACCTTTTAAGATATACTGGTCAGGAATTTCTTTGACATTCATGTAATTAGTAGGAATTTTCAGTACATGGCTGCACAAGAAACCTTTCATCTCAAATAACCTACAACTACAAGAGACATCACCATCTTTCTATTTTCTAACACGTCGCCCTTTCGAGTTACCATGTAGGACAACTGTATATACCAAATCATCACCATCTTCGTCACAAGATATCATGTCTAATTTAAGTGATTTGATATACTGAGCTTGGAAATCCTCAAATATTGCTTTGGTATAAATATTTCCTGCCTTAACCACCATTGAAACAGGTATTGTCACCTTAGGTAACTTTTGACACAAAGCATACTCTGCTTCCAACTCCTTATATCGCTTATCATTAAGTACCCTTTCAAAATGCATGAAAAACTGCACCACATCATGGTCCACATTCAAATAGTCTTTTAAGGTAGCATTAAAACTTTCACTGCCCAAAATATATTCGTAATTTGCTCATCACAATCTAATTGCACAGCATAAAAAAATGAGGGGTTTTCCAATGCTTCATTCTGAAAATACTTTAGTAAGCTTCCAGCTTCTCCATACGCCAATTTTCTTTGCCTCTTTGTCCGAAGGTAATTTTTTTGATCTTGTTTGATATATCCAAGAGATTCTCTTCCACCAACTTGCCTACCCATTAACTCATATGCCTGCCTAAGTGGAATCCCAGATTCTTCTGTCAAATCTACTTCAGTAGCTTGTGAAGCAGATATTCTTCTATGAGACGGTAACATATGAGTGCATTCTTGTCTTACAAGAGGATGATTGTGGTTTTCCATAAAATCGCTAACCCAATACTTACCATTAGATTTATTCAACTTAATGCTCATTTTAGCATTACAACCCGTCCTTGTTTCTGCCCGAGAACTTTTAGTTAAATAATCTCGCTTATCTTTCGGTCGAAAACCCTCCTTGCCACAAACAAATACTCTTGAAATTATTTGACCAGTATTCTTATTCTTGTTATGTGAATCTCCTCTAATACTGAATCCTACTCTTCGCCCATACTCATTATAAAACTCATATGCAGCTTGTTCTGAAAGAAATTCCATATCACATATGGGCTTATAATCTAAATTATCTTCACAGATTGTAGCCATTGAATCTTTCATTCTCAGTCTATAAAACAAATATAATAATGTTAATCTATCATACAATGATAACAGTCAAATTCATATTCACAAATTAAAAATGAAGGATGGAGGTAGATATACCAAAACATTAATTGAAATATTCAAAGCTCCACACACAGAAAACCAATTAGATAGTCTGAATGGGAAAGAGGAAATTTTGAATTGTTGCAGACAACAGGGACCAATGAAAGCATATGTAGCATGAACCAATAAATAAGAGTATGTATTAGGGATAAAAGAAAACGAACAGCATGCAAAATAATCCTACTTACTTTATGGGATCAAGTTCACGTCTTCACAGTAGCCTTGCCAATATATTCACACTAACCAATCCTAAGTTCACGTCTTCATATGATTATGACAATTAATCAGTAATGCAGGCAAATTACTCTTACAAAGGTTGATATACCAACCTTTATGGCCCCTTGTTGAAGCAGCCTAATTGTCTCGGAGGCTTCTTCAGGTCTCTACGAAAACAAAAAGAATCAAATTACACACATATTTGCATTGACTAAAGAGCTTTGGACGTTAACTATTAAATAAAGAGAAGAGGACAAAACCTGAAGCAAGAAGGAGAGGAGCACAGAACCTGAAGCAAGAAGGAGAAAAAAAGAGGAGGATAGAACGAAGAAGAAGAAAAGAAAAAAAAGAGGGTTTAGGACGTTAACTACAGTTAGTTGGGTGTTAGGGTTATTTTATTGTTTTTTAATTCAGAGTAAATTGAGTTTTTGATGTGTCAACTTTTAAATCTGTTAGATTAAATTTTAATGATGTGGCGTATGGAGAACGAAAAGTATAGCGATAATCATAGAGAAAATTAGAGTATAGGATCCGGATCCATTTGTTTATAGGTTAACTGCTGATGTGTCTATTGTAGGACCCACTAATTTTATAATAAAAAAAACTAAATCAATTATATAAAATGATAAAATCACATAAAATAAAATAAAAATCTACCCAGATCCTAGCCCCTTCCATGCCCAGCGCCTCCCCGATGTTCCCCACCCCCTCTCGCCGATGCACAGTTGCACCATCAATAGCCTGAAAAATCCGATACGTCTCAAGTTCCTTGTCATCCATGTACCTTCGAAACTTCAGATAATTGAACCTTCATAAGATCCTTAGCATGTACTATGGCGGAATCTGAAGTGCCGATAACTTGGCCTCGATCTGGGGATGGTCCAAGTATCCAAGATTCACGGCATCAAAGAAATTGAAAAGGCTTCGAATTCTGGTCGCTCTCTCCTCCTCAGTCTCGCTCAAGGCCATAAGAACGTGATCCATGAAAATGGGTCCGCGTGACCTCAAAACCCAATTCTCCTTTTCTTCAAATTCTTCTTATTCTTCAATGGGAACCAAATCAATCACAGGGCACAAGGAAGAAAGGAGATCCTGGTTTTGGTCAAATGGGTTGATGGGTTTTGGGGTTTGGATCATAAATTCACGAAAATTCAGTCCCACAATTGGGTGGAAGAAAGACAAAAAAAAAATTATGAACTCCTAATTAATTGTTGTATATATTTCTTTAATAATGAACTCCTAATTATACAACTAAAACGTCATTGAAGGGACTTAACTTGTCTCATAATTATCTTACAGGTCCAATTCCACCCTCATTTGGCAATTTTAGCAATTTTAAATGGTTAGATCTCTCTTCAAACATGCTTGTTGGTGAGATTCATGGGCCATCGACAGATTTGACAACACTTGAAAATTCAACGTTGCGGAAAACCAACTTGTGGGGGCCATGCCTCATGGCAAACAGTGTTGCAGAAAAGTTCAATGAGGTAATGAAATTAATGTAGCATTAACATGTTTTGGTGCTGTAATTGCTTCTTCAAAGTTAGTAATGATACATGTTTAGGAATTTGGTAGTTGATGAATGGAAGGCACAAGAAACTCCAGCATGTTAATGTGAGAGCATCAAAGAAAATGTGAAAGACTGAGCAAGATTCAAAGAAACTGTGGCCGAGAGGTTGTAGTAGCTATAGCTTTATATAGGATTTAATTACTATATTATTTATATTTTATCTAAAAGGATTGTTTTAATTTTTATGTTGATGATTTTATTTATTACCTCTCCTTTCTTTTCTTTAGCCCTAGAGAAATATAATGGATTTTCATAAATGAAAATTTAAAAGAAATTTTTGTTTAAAATTTGCTCTGAATGTTCATTCAGAGATTGGACTAAAGGCCTAAGGCCTATCAAATGCTTAAGGGTGGAGACAGAAAGTGAAAAGACAAACAAAACCGTGAAGAATTAATGAGAGCATGAAGAAACGGGGAAAAAGTCAAGAATGATTTTGATGGTCAATTTATGAATACTCGTTCCCGGCTTCTTCAATACGCAAATTCGAATCATATTTGGACAACTTGATTAGTACATGTTGCAGGACACCCAACTATGTGAAAAGACAAGCAAAACCATGGAGAAGCAGATGAGAAGAATCAATAAGAGCGTGAAGAATGGGGCAAAAGTCACTGGTGACTATTAGTGAAGACAAGAACGATTTTGATGGTCAATTATGAACTCAAATTAGCAAGTCAATGAAAATTAAGGTGCCCATTTTAACACGCATAAATGCCTACGTACATACCAAGAAGAAAGACGACCAAATATCGAAGACTTGGAGCAAGTTTTTTTCTAATTAGATGAATAGACGTAGGCCTTCACCCTCAATATTGTCAATTATCAACAATTCAAATTGGTGTAGCAGCTAACAATGGGACCTACACCTGTGTGACAATGGGACAACCTTATCGTCAAACTTTACCAACACCAAAGATGGCCACAAATCAAAGACTCGGTACAAATTTTTTCCAATTCCATGAACATATTACCAAAAATAAAAAACGAGCTAATATTGGTGTAGCAGGCCTTCACCCTCAATGTCAATTATCAGCACTTCAATTTGGGACCTACACCGATGTGACAATTGGAACAACTATGTGAAGAGGACACCTAATCGTTACACTTATGAGGCACAATGATGCTTGATTATCTTTAAAGATGATAAATTACTTTCATTAAGCTCGTTATAAATATCAACATATCCAGTACAGAATTGCTCACAACTGTTTTATCACATAACTATATACTTAAGATTTATAAAGAAAGATGGGTTGGTTGTCATGGTTGTGCCTCCTCTTCCTGCTCTCTACTACTTGTCAATTGAACTCTACTTGTTCATTATCTAACTCTTCCTCTTCTTTTTCTTCTGGGCATTTATGCCATCCTAATGACAGCTCTGCTTTGCTTCAATTCAAGAACTCCTTTTCTGTTGATACCTCCTATCTTGAAGTTGAATTACTTAATGGAACAACTCTTTATTCTAATAGTACAATTTATTGGCAGAATAACAGCAAGGATTGTTGCGCATGGAGTGGAGTCACTTGTGAAAAGATGTCTGGTCATGTGATCGGTCTCAACCTTGGTTCTGGTGGGCTTCAAGGCAATATCCATTCCAATAGCAGCTTATTCACTCTTGGCCATCTCAAGAGGCTAGACCTCTCTTGTAATGATTTCAGAGGTTCCCCAATTTCGTCCAAATTTGGTGGCTTTGTAAGTATGACTCACCTTGACCTCTCTTACTCCAATTTCAGTGGCCCAATACCTTCCCAAATTTCCCACCTTTCCAACTTGGTTTCACTCAATCTCTCCCTATATGATGTAAGACCAGATACTCTTAGCTTGAACAGAATTGTTCAAAACCTAACCAATCTTAGGGAGCTTGATCTGACCGAAGTTGATATGTCATCAGTTGTACCTGATTCGTTCAAAAATCTGTCTTCTTCTTTGAAAACTCTTAAACTCTCCTTGTGCAACTTGCAAGGAAAATTTCCAGAAAGCATTTTCCACCGACCAAATCTTCAACTCGTAGATTTACGTGACAACTATAACCTCACAGGTTATTTTCCCAAGTCTAACTGGAGCAGTCCCCTCAAGGTGCTGGATCTTTCTTATACTAGAATTTCAGTAGATTGGCATCATCTGACAAGAAATTTCAAGTCTTTGAGAGAGTTGTATCTCAGGAATTGCAGTTTTGTAGGATCACCTCTTGCATTTGTTGGTAACCTCACACAAATCATGCAGTTGGACCTCTCGTCTAACAGTTTTGGAGGCCAAATCCCATGGTCGTTCTTTTTAAACCTTGAGAGCCTCGTTGAGTTGGATCTTGGTGGCAACAATTATGTCGGTCAGTTTCCAGAAGTTGATGGCAACTCGACAGGGATCGCTTCTTTATATGATTTTTCAAAACAACAATTGGTGGGTCCTATTCCTCGACACTTAACCTTCCTCTCTTTATATGGGAACCAACTCAACGGAACAATACCATCTTGGTTAGGTAGTTTGCCATCATTGGAGTTGTTATTCCTCCAAAGTAACCAACTCAGTGGTAATATCATTGAGTTCCAATCTCGTTCTTTGGAATACCTTTATTTAAGTGATAACAAGCTGCATGGCCTCATTCCGATATCAATCTTTGAACTTGATGTTGGTTTTAAAACATTTTTAAGAAGTTGATTTGAATATTAAACATACAAATTAATCAAATTAATTGCAGCGGAAGAATATGGTGGTTGTTTAAATTCAAAACAAAACTTCTTCCAAGTATCTTAAGCCATGAACATTGATATGTTTTCATAAATGAAAATTCAAGAGAAAGGATAAGTTCTAATTACCCTTGAAGCTATAATATGAACCAAGTTGTGTTTTGGTCTTCTCTTGACGATTTCCCTTTGTTGATCTCCTCTTGATCTTTCTCCTCCTTGTGAGCCACAAAAGTATATGGCCTCTAAGTCTCCACACCAATGGAACCTTGAGATGAGAAGAAGTATCTTGAGAATACTTGGATGCTAGTGCAAGATTCTCAAGATTGGTTTCAATCTAAACCCTTTTGAAAGAAGATAGTGTTTCACTCTTGAAAACTCACAACTATCTCTCTTTGATCTCCCAAACCTATTTGGTTGATGTTGGATTGTGTTTGTTGTGTTAATTAGCTTATGGAAACAATTCTCATACATCTTTACTTAAGCATTTTCGGCCAAACCCCATTGGGCTTCCAAAATTGGGCCTTATGACACTTAAAGCCATAATTTAGGTGTCTTAAGTCCATGGGCTTGATACCCAACCATTTGGGCTTCTCATTAACTATTATCGAGGCCCAAATATATTTTTACACGTAGTAAATCATCCACATCAAATCAATCAAATTGATTTCCTCATTCTCATTTGTATTACTCAAAGTTAACCATTTAAAGTGTGCGATCCATTAGGTTCTAATTTAGCAAGGCAGTGGGAAAACATTAGAACTCTTTCTAACCAACTGGAATTAAAACCCCCTTTTAATTCTTCCTTTATTTGGATCGATCACAGTCAATCCTAGGACTTCCACAAGCCAAGAGTGACATCTAGCAATATATCATGACTACCCAAGCTAATTAGAATAGATGAAGAACCTATTCAGTTGGAATTGCAATGCAATACGGTCCTTCTCTTATACAATGTTTCCAATCATATTATTAGGGTACAGATTGATAATGTCAAACCCCTAATATGATTAACCTCATATGATTCAATAGAACATAATTAAAACACTTTCTAAATCATGTTCAAGTACTTCGGCCGAAGATTCACTAAATCATATCTTGAAACATTCTCCTTTTCTTATCAAAGGTAGAGATTCCTTATTGTACATTCACATGCCTCCATGATGAATTAAGAGATCCCAATAACACATAAGGAAAATCTTTTACGACTTGCCTTTGTGAGCTATCAAAGATCAATAACGCATCACAAGACAACCATGATGCCTCAGGTCTAAGGACTAATTTGCATTATTGCAACTATAAGTTCTCGTTTGACATATAGATAAATACTCCATACGAGAACTGTAGTTGATCGCGTTAAGTGTACTCATTCACTAATGAGCACCCACATACTTGTATTAGTGTCAACTACACAAATGGTTTGAGACCAACCATCCTCATTATTGAGCATACATAGTATGTGCCAATCTTGACGGTTTATCAATGCCCATTTGATAACCCTATGATTAGGAACATTTTGGGATACTACAGTTAGAGATTAAAGGTCTCCGAATCTAAACTTCTTTAGATTACTTTATCTCTTATTTAGTATACCCTGGACTTTTGTTTCTTTATGCGACATAAAAGATAACAAAATAATATTGCCCTTTATTTATCATATACGAAATGTATTCTAAGGAGATTACATCAAATGTATTGGCTCTTAGGACACATTTCTAACAATCTCCCACTTGCACTAGAGCCATTTAGCCATGTATCTAATACCCATTTTCTCTGTATGTCTATCCAGTTGTGACTGTGACATAGGCTTAGTGAGTGGATCTGCTACGTTGTCTGCTGATGCAACCTTTAGGATGCACACATCACCATTCGAAATGAGTTCTCGAATCTTGTGGAATTTTCTGTCAATGTGTTTGGATCTCTGATGAGACCTTGGTTCTTTGGCTTGAGCTATCGCCCCATTATTATCACAGTATAAAGGTACTGGTGACATTATGGTTGGAACCACATTTAGTTCGGTAATGAACTTTTTCATCCAAACAGCTTCCTTTGCCGCTTCTGAGGCAGCAATGTACTCAGCTTCAGGGTGGAGTCAGCAGTAACACTTTGTTTACAGCTTCTCCAACTAACAACGCCTCCATTCAGAATGAAGACGTACCCAGATGTGGATTTACGATCATCAACATCAGGAAACGCTTCCACTCGTAACTCCTGATGTTCCTCCATAAATAAGGAACATATCCTTAGTCCTTCGTAAGTATTTAAGGATACACTTAACAGCTCCCCAATGATCTAATCCTGGGTTTGACTGGTATCTACTTGTTATACTAACAGCATAACTGATATCTGGTCTTGTACAAACCATGGCATACATGAGACTCCCTATGGCTGATGCATAAGGGATTCTACTCATCTGCTGTATCTCTTCAGGAGTTTTCGTACACATGTTCTTAGAAAGGTGAAGTCCATGTCTAACTGGAAGTAACCCTTTCTTAGATTGTTCCATATGAAATCTCTTTAGCACCTTATCTATATACAAGGATTGAGATAATCCAATTATTCTCTAGATCTATCACGATAAATCTTTATACCAAGTATATAAGATGCCTCTCCTAAATCTTTCATTGCGAATGATTTAGTGAGCCACAGCTTCACTGAAGATAGCATTCCTATATCGTTTCCAATAATCAGTATGTCATCTACATACAACACTAGGAATACTACCGAACTCCCACTGACCTTTTTGTACACACATTGGTCATCCATGTTTTGCATGAAGTCAAACGATTTGACAACTTCATCAAAGCGGATGTTCCAACTCCTAGAAGCTTGCTTCAACCCATAAATGGATTTATGTAGCTTGCATACCTTATGCTTATCAGCTGTAGAAATGAAGCCTTCAGGTTGATCCATGTATAGTTCTTCCTGAAGGTGGCCATTAAGAAAATCCGTCTTCACATCCATTTGCCAAATCTCATAATCATGGTATGCAGCTATTGCAAGCAAAATCCGAATAGACTTTGTCATAGCAACAGGAGAGAAGGTTTCTTCATAGTCAATCCCTTCTCTCTCTCTTGTAGCCCTTTGCTACTAGCCTTGCCTTGTAGGTTTCTATTTTCCCATCTGAGCCTATCTTCCTCTTAAAAATCCATTTATTTCCTATTGGTACAATACCAGGAGGCGGATCAACTAGAGTCCAGACTTGGTTGGTATACATAGAATCCATTTCGGATTTCATGGCTCCAAGCCATTTCTGTGAGTCAATGTCTACATTGCCTCATTATAGTTCGAAGGGTCTTCAATATCCTTACAATCACTTAGGAGATTTAACTCTCCTTCATTTTCATGAAGGAAACCGTAATACCTCTCAGGCATTCTTCTAACCCTACTTGAACTACGCGGAGTTTGTGTCATATCAGTTTGTGGATCTGGGATTGCATTCAGTTCAGTGTTGATTTCTAGCTCTTTGGACAATTCCTTGAGTTCTATCTCATGTCCCCATTTCCCATCAAGAGCGTATTCTCTTTCCAGGAAGGTAGCTGACCTTGCGACGAACACCTTTTGCTCGTCGATGTGATAGAAGTAATATCCCATAGTTTCCTTGGGATACCCGATAAATCTACACTTCACTGACCTTGCATCTAGTTTATCCACATCTTGTCTTTTGACATATGCTGGACAACCCCAAATCTTGATATAACCAAGACTTGGTTTCTTCCCAAACCACATTTCGTATGGAGTTTGTGGAACAGACTTGGAAGGCACTCTATTTAACAAATGAATTGCTGTTTCAAGTGCATATCCCCAAAAGGATATAGGTAAATCAGTATAGCTCATCATGGAACGAACCATATCCATTAAGGTTCGATTTCTCCTTTCAGAAACCCCATTATGTTGTGGAGTCCCTGGTGGAGTCCATTGTGATAAGATGCCATGTTCCTTGAGGTAATCAAGAAACTCTCTGCTTAAGTATTCACCTCCTCGATCGGATCTAAGGATTTTAATACTCTTGCCTGTTTGGTTTTCAACTTCATTTCTGAATTCCTGAAACTTTTCAAAAGATTCAGACTTATGCTTCATTAAGTATAAGTACCCGAGCCGTGAATGATCATCAGTAAAGGTAATGAAGTATGAATAACCTCCCCTTGCGTTTGTAGACAAAGGTCCACAAACATCTGTGTGGATTAACCCCAACAACTCTGTAACTCTTTCTCCTTTTCCTGTAAAAGGAGACTTGGTCATTTTACCTTGTAGACAAGATTCACAAGTAGGCATAGGAGCAGGATCTAAAGATCCAAGGCATCCATCTTTTGCCATCCGGTGAATCCTATCTTGGCCAATGTGTCCAAGTTTGAGGTGCCACAATTTAGTTGAGTTATCCACTTCTCTAGGCCTTTTAGGTCTAGGTGCATCTTTATCTATACAGTTAATACTACCATTCATTTCTAAATGAAAAAGACCATCAATCAAATTTGCATAAGCAATAATTCGATTATTATGTGAAATAGAACAAAGTAGTTTGTCAAACAAAACAACAAATCCGTCTCTTAAAAGCATAGAGACAGATATTAAGTTCTTTACACAACCAGAAATGAAATAACAATTATTCAAATTCAGGGTTTCTCCCGGAAGGTAGATTGAGACGATAGGTGCCTATAGCTTTGGCAGCTACCTTAGTGCCATTACCCACAGTTAGCACCATTTCTCCTTTTCCGAGTCTTCTACTTCCTACTAGTCCCTGCACACAATTGCAAATATGTTGACTAGCTCCTGAATCAACTATCCAGGTAGAAGTATTAACTGTAAAAACTGATTCAAGAACAAGAGTGTTACCTTCCGAAGGCTTGTTCTTTAAGCTTGCGAGGTAATCCTTGCAATTTCTCTTCTAATGTCCATCCTTTCCACAGTGAAAGCAAGTTCCTTTCGGTTCCTTGCCTTTCTTTGTTATTTTTCCTTGCTTGGGTTTTAGAAAACCTTTCTTCTTCTTTCCCTTATCCTTACTTTTCGGTTTGGATTTGGAAGAGGAGGAAGAACTCTTTTCAAACACCGCAACTGTCCCTTTCAGCCCTTTATCCTTTGAGATATTCTTTTCAGCTACTATAGCCATATTGAGTAGCTCAGATAAAGAACTTTCCATCTTTCCCATATTATAGTTCATAACAAATTGGGAAAAATCTGATGAGAGGGACGAAAGAAAAAAATCTTGTTGAACTTCAGCATTAAATGGACAATCCAATTTTTCTAATTTCTCAAGCAATAATATTATCTTGAGACCATGCTGATTAACCGGAGTCCCTCTTGTCATCTTTGTGTTGACAAGTTCACATATTGTATTGAATCGCAAGCTACGAGTAGCTTCACCATAAAGCTCATTAAGGTGAAGCAATATGGAAGCACAATCTTCCATATCTTCATGTTGTTTTAGTAGCTCATCATTCATGGATGCTAGTAAGTAACATTTACCTCTACTATCATCCTTAACATGCTTCTCATAAGCAGTTATTTCTTCCTCAGTAGCTTCTTCGTCAGGAGCAATATGTGGTGGGGCTTGTGTCAACACATAATCAATCTCATCCATTTTAAGGACAAGTTTCATTTTGCCAAGCCAACCCGGATAGTTCGTGCCATCAAGGATGTAATTGTTAAGTATCGATGAGATTGGGTTTTTAACGGCCATTTGAAAATTCTGCAACAACGTAAACAAATTTTAGTTTAGATTAATCTTCTACCAAAAACTTAGGGTCTTTAAGTCATGATGGTAGCTCCCACTATTTTTGGCAAATTTCATATCCCTCTTGAAATCCGAGAGTTTCCGTTGAAACTCTTAGTGGGGATGGGAGTCTCAATTTCAAATAGTTTTCCTCAACCTAACAGTTTGTTGGATTGCTATCTTACTAATGAGAGGATACTCTTATCCAATCACATCATTCATGTGAATACCCATCACTATGGCCTCTAGAGAACTAGACCTCAACCTAACAATTTGTTGGTTTCGTTCGTCTTAGTTAAGTTATTCCCACCATGCCTGTGGGTATAGGGTTTCAAGCATGACCTCAATCTAACGATTTGTTGGCCACACTCGTTATCTATCCGCACTACATCAAGTATGTGTAATAGGCTTCCCTTGGATGGTTACAAGTACTGGATGTTGCCTCACTGAGGTACAACAAAGTGTAAATGTGCCACCCAATAAGAGACTACCACGGTGGAAGGCCACAAAATAGCATTCAAAATGCCATTTCGCTTATCAACTTAATATTGCTTTGAGGGTAGTTAATTTGGTCTCATTTTAATCCAATTTTAATCCTGTTAAAATTACCTATCTAATCTCATTAAATGGTTCCCAATGCAACATATTAATAGCACATAATACTCCCACTAAATATTTTAGAAATCATTTGCTTAAGATAGCGAGAATATATGGTGCTACTAATTGGTTAATTATTGTCATTACCGAACATTCCAATTGCATTGGGCTTATAGGATGATTATGGACTTTCTTGTTGATCCAACACGACCCACCATGTTGGATCATGGTCTTGGAAGGTGATTCATTTTAATTATGCGCGCATAAAAATAAATTAGGCATGAAAGCCATTTCAATATTACATAGCCAAATAAATTAGGCATGAAAGCCATTTCATTAATACATAGCCAATCAAAATCGAATACATATCCAATAAGCGGCCAATCACATAGCTCAATTGTTTGGTCTAAGTCCATAATCATCCTTTAATTATTTAAACGCTTTAAACAATTAAACTAGCAATGTAAATACATACTCTTGGGTTGCATACATATGTGGGTTTAATTCAAGTGGTAACCATATTCAAAATAAATTTACCATGGAGTGAAAACGTTTTACTACAATAGCAAAAGTAATTGTAGAAATCTTTTGGACATAGTTACACTTATCATATATAGTAATTAGGTCCAAAACTATTCAACAATTAATAATGGATCCAAAGTTGATCCACTAGGGTGTGGGGTTAAAGCATGCATTTGTATAATACAAAGTGGTGATCATGATTATTCTAACAAGGTGAATAATCATGAATGTGACTAGGTAGGCCAACCACACTCACCAAAGTAATCAAAATTAATTTTAGTGTGGTGGGTAAATAATTAGTGATGGGAATAATTTGAACAACTTTTGCATTTTATATCAAATCATCATAATTTAAATCTAGATAGCCCCACACACTCACCAAAGTAATCTTATTAATTTTAGTGTGGTGGGTAAATGTTTATTAAGTGGAAACATTTTGAAAAACTTTTAATTTTATAATAAAACACCATCATCATCTTTTGACCTATTTTGGTGGAAAATTCCACTAAACACAATCATCAAAATTAGTCACCTAACTTATGGATCAAAAAGATCCCATAACAAGAACATCAAGAACACCAAGAACATGCATATGAACTTATATGAATGTTCATGCTATTTCCGGAAAAATCCATATTCCATTTTAACCATCTCATGCTCTTAGTATCAAATATTTCATGAAGTTAAAATCATGGGGTTTTAATGCAACTATGCTCTAATGTTTATACATACATATATGCATACAAAGAGAGCATCAATCATCAAAACATAAATCCGGAAATTCAAAATCCCAAACAACCCCTTTCACTCCATTTGATTTACACTTAATCATATCAAAATAAATCAAGTATAACCATTATACCTTTTAAATGAATTTATAACCCACATATGCATCTCTAAACCCTATAAACATATCAAGTTCATGACCTATGGCTCTGATACCAATTGTTGGTTTTAAAACATTTTTAAGAAGTTGATTTGAATATTAAACATACAAATTAATCAAATTAATTGCAGCGGAAGAATATGGTGGTTGTTTAAATTCAAAACAAAACTTCTTCCAAGTATCTTAAGCCATGAACATTGATATGTTTTCATAAATGAAAATTCAAGAGAAAGGATAAGTTCTAATTACCCTTGAAGCTATAATATGAACCAAGTTGTGTTTTGGTCTTCTCTTGACGATTTCCCTTTGTTGATCTCCTCTTGATCTTTCTCCTCCTTGTGAGCCACAAAAGTATATGGCCTCTAAGTCTCCACACCAATGGAACCTTGAGATGAGAAGAAGTATCTTGAGAATACTTGGATGCTAGTGCAAGATTCTCAAGATTGGTTTCAATCTAAACCCTTTTGAAAGAAGATAGTGTTTCACTCTTGAAAACTCACAACTATCTCTCTTTGATCTCCCAAACCTATTTGGTTGATGTTGGATTGTGTTTGTTGTGTTAATTAGCTTATGGAAACAATTCTCATACATCTTTACTTAAGCATTTTCGGCCAAACCCCATTGGGCTTCCAAAATTGGGCCTTATGACACTTAAAGCCATAATTTAGGTGTCTTAAGTCCATGGGCTTGATACCCAACCATTTGGGCTTCTCATTAACTATTATCGAGGCCCAAATATATTTTTACACGTAGTAAATCATCCACATCAAATCAATCAAATTGATTTCCTCATTCTCATTTGTATTACTCAAAGTTAACCATTTAAAGTGTGCGATCCATTAGGTTCTAATTTAGCAAGGCAGTGGGAAAACATTAGAACTCTTTCTAACCAACTGGAATTAAAACCCCCTTTTAATTCTTCCTTTATTTGGATCGATCACAGTCAATCCTAGGACTTCCACAAGCCAAGAGTGACATCTAGCAATATATCATGACTACCCAAGCTAATTAGAATAGATGAAGAACCTATTCAGTTGGAATTGCAATGCAATACGGTCCTTCTCTTATACAATGTTTCCAATCATATTATTAGGGTACAGATTGATAATGTCAAACCCCTAATATGATTAACCTCATATGATTCAATAGAACATAATTAAAACACTTTCTAAATCATGTTCAAGTACTTCGGCCGAAGATTCACTAAATCATATCTTGAAACATTCTCCTTTTCTTATCAAAGGTAGAGATTCCTTATTGTACATTCACATGCCTCCATGATGAATTAAGAGATCCCAATAACACATAAGGAAAATCTTTTACGACTTGCCTTTGTGAGCTATCAAAGATCAATAACGCATCACAAGACAACCATGATGCCTCAGGTCTAAGGACTAATTTGCATTATTGCAACTATAAGTTCTCGTTTGACATATAGATAAATACTCCATACGAGAACTGCAGTTGATCGCGTTAGTGTACTCATTCACTAATGAGCACCCACATACTTGTATTAGTGTCAACTACACAAATGGTTTGAGACCAACCATCCTCATTATTGAGCATACATAGTATGTGCCAATCTTGACGGTTTATCAATGCCCATTTGATAACCCTATGATTAGGAACATTTTGGGATACTACAGTTAGAGATTAAAGGTCTCCGAATCTAAACTTCTTTAGATTACTTTATCTCTTATTTAGTATACCCTGGACTTTTGTTTCTTTATGCGACATAAAAGATAACAAAATAATATTGCCCTTTATTTATCATATACGAAATGTATTCTAAGGAGATTACATCAAATGTATTGGCTCTTAGGGCACATTTCTAACACTTGACAACCTTACGAGCCTTGATCTATCATCCAATAACTTGAATGGCACAGTGGAGTTTGAAAAGTTTTCAAAGCTCCAAAGTCTTTCTTACCTTGATCTTTCCTCTAACCATCTATCCTTGAGTTTCAACCATTTGAGTAACAACAGCTGGCCTCAACTTTTGACCCTAGCTTTGTCGTCTTGCAACATAAGTGAGTTCCCATACTTTCTAAGAGCCTCACCAAACTTGGACAGGTTAAACCTTTCCTACAACCGAATTCAGGCGAAGTTCCCAAATGGTTATGGGATGTCGCAAAAGATTCATTGTATTATTTGGATCTTTCTCACAACTTTTTGACTGGCATTGCACGACACTTCCGGTGGAAAAACCTTGGATATCTCGACCTTCGCAACAATTCAATTCAAGGAGACCTTCCAATTCCACCACCTTTCACTTTTTTCTTTTCTATATCAAACAACCAATTGACAGGAGAGATGCCTCCAACCATTTGCAGCTTGAGTTCACTTCAAATCCTTGATTTGTCTAATAATAAATTGAGTGGCAAAATTCATCCGTGCTTAGGGAACTTCTGTCAAAGCCTTCCGTTTTGGATTTGAGGAAGAATAAATTTGATGGTGTGATTCCTTGGACATTTTCTAAAGGAAATGTTTTGAGAAATCTTGATCTTAATGGAAATCAACTTGGAGGGTCATTGCCGCCATCTTTGCGCACATGTAGAGATTTGGAAGTTCTAGACGTGGGAAACAACAAAATTCATGACACCTTTCCCCATTGGCTGGAAACTCTTCCGAAGTTGGAGGTTCTTATCTTGAGGTCTAACAAATTCCATAGTGGAATAGGCAATCCGAAATCTAAGTTTCCATTCCAAAAATTACGTATCATGGACATCTCCCACAATCAATTTAGTGGTCTTTTGCCAACAAAATACTTTGAAAATTTGGCAGCCATGATAAACTCACAAGAGCACGAACTGAAATATATGGGAACTGGCTACTATCAGGACACTGTGGTAGTGGAAATTAAAGGCATCATATTTGAAATGGTGAAGATCCAGACTTTGTTCACAACTATAGATTTCTCAAACAACACTTTCAGAGGAGATATACCAAACATAATCGGGAAGCTTAAGTCATTGAAGGGGCTTAACTTTTCTCATAATGAGCTTATAGGTACAATTCCACCATCATTTGGCAATTTAAGCAATCTTGAATGGTTAGATCTCTCTTCAAATAGGCTTGTTGGAGATATTCCAGGGCAATTGGCAAATTTAACATCACTTGAAAAGTTTAACGTTTCAAAAAATTGACTTGTGGGGCCCATACCTCATGGCAAGCAATTTGATACATTTGAAAATGATTCATACAATGGAAATGTAGGATTGTGTGGATTTCCAGTAGGAAAGACATGTGGTCCACATCAATCACCGTCATCATCATTACAACAAGAAGATGATTTGGAGTATGTGAATGGATTTGATTGGAAGGTAGTGTTGATGGGGTATGCATCTGGGGTGGTAATTGGAATATCTTGGCGATATCTTGTACTTTCTAACGGAACACCGGATTGGCTTGCAAAAGTGGTCGGAAGAAGGTGATGGTGTAAAATCATACGGCAGTGCATTTGAAGAAACCGTTCCAAAAGTATATGTCCGTTCCAAAAGTATATGTATTTTTGCGTTGCTGTTTCTTATGAATATTGTATTATGTTAAAAGAGGATCCTCTGTAATTTTGGATTGTAATTTTTTTAAGTACAAGCGTGTAGGGGAAACACACCGGTTTCCCTCTTGTCACAGCATAACTCGATGGAGGAAATAAACAAACAAATTGACAAGCCCAAGATGACAATGAGTAAATACATGAGAGAACACACCAAGAATTTACGAGGTTCAACAGATAACCTGCCTACATCCCCGGAGAGTCACCACCTTCACTATAACATGAGAAAGATACAAGTACAAGAATAACCCGAGTCCCGTATTGTTTTGTAGATTTCAGCTGCACTAAAATGGATTCAGCTGCATCCTCAACTTGTGATACTCGCAAGTGCACGAGCCGTTCGGTAGTATAGCGTATGTAAGTGCGAGGTCGATTCCACAGGGATTGGTGATTGAATGATCCAATTCGGTTTTCCTACACAAAACAGAAATGAAAACAAAAGAAGCAAAAAGGTTTTGTACACATTTGAGAACTTGAGAATTTGGAAGATAAGGTGTTTGGGAAGCTTTGAGGATGTTTGAAAGAGAAGAGAGATGTGTTTGAGAACTTGGAGGATGTTGAGAACTTGGAGAATGTTAAAGAGAATGGAGAAGTGTTTGAGAACATTGAGAATTTGATGAAGGAAGGGAGAGAAAGTGTTTGTGAAGTGTTTTGAGAGCATGGAGACTTTTGGAAGAGAATGTGTTTGAGAGCTTTGAGGATTTTTGGAAGAGGAAGGAAATGTGTTGAAGGACTTTGAGAAGAGAGCAGAAAGTATTTGAGAAGTTGATGAAGGAATGGGAGAAGTAAGTTTTTGAGATTTAGTAAAAAGAAATTTTAGTAGAATGATCTTATTACAACAATTGAAAATTACAAAGGGAAACTAAGAGAATTTGAGGGAGAGAAGGGAAGGGAACTCTAGAGAAGTGCTTGAGAGCTCCCCCCCCTTGGGGTGTATTTACAAGCTTAGGAAACCTCACTATTTATAGGCCTAAGGAGGTTGAAAATCTGAATTATACAATTGAATTATGTAAACACACTAACTTCACCTAACACACTACACTTAATTCACCAACTTAACCTAACACACAATTGCATTTGAAAACAATTCTTCTTGTCATTAAGCTTTGTGTTGCGTCATCCACTTCAACATCTTTCAATTCATTTGGCTGCTGCAAAATTCCACTCAAAAATAAGTATTGAATATGCTTCATCAAACTTTCCCACAATCAACAACACATCATCATGCATATGTCATGCATGACAATGCATTGCAGCCAGCTTGTGGGCTCGTTTTGGGCTTGTGGCTTCATCCTGAAAAATCTGGAAAAATATGGATCTTGAAGCTCTTTGAATTATCTTTCCAAGCATATTCAGCCCAACTCAAGGAAAAATCGGGAAGGCCTTTAAATGTGATTTTTGGCCCAGTAACGCAGATGCTGCCGAATTTGACCTTAAGTTGCCAAAACATGTATAACTTTCTCTAGAAGACTCCGAATCATGAACCGTAAAATTCTACAGAAAATAGACTTCCGTATATTTCCAATGATTTATGGCTCATTATCTGGTTCTTCTTGAGTAAGTACAGTCCAATCCGTGAAGTTGACTGATCTGCAGACACCGTTTTGAGCTAACTTATCTCCAAAATGCAATTAGTAAGTCCTTAAGCTTATTACACTGAAACAAACACAAAACTAATTAAAAGCACAAGTTTAACTCAAAAACATAACCAAATCATAAATTAGAAGGGTACAAAATGATATGTAAATATGCACCGATCAAATACCCCCAAACCTAGATTTTGCTAGTCCTCGAACAAAACAAAAAGAAAACAAAGAGAAAAACAAAACAAGAAGTTAACTAGACCACTTTCGCAGGTAATTCGATTGCATTTAACGTATGCAACAAGCCTTTAAACCTCTAGGTATCCCTAGTAGGAGGAGTTGTGTCTCCTGAGGGTTTAACAGAATATTAATACCCACAAACGTTTTTCTAACTCTACAAAATAAAGTAATTAGAAAACTTAAAAGATTGTTAGTCCTTAAGCAAAACCAAAAACAAAAACAAACATAAATACATTAACAAAAACAAAACAAAACAAAAAAACAAAAACAAAAAAAACAATTACAAAAATAAAAACAACTCAAAACAATCTTTCCGAACATTTTCTAAAGAGAAATGACTCATGCACATAACTCAAAAGTTTTAACAATAAAAACTCAATTTTAGACATTATTCACAAAGCGGCAAAGTTCAAAACACAACATGCTCAAAGTGTGGTAGTGTGATAGCCAAATGCAACAAATTCTCCAATCTTAGTTTTCACACAATTTCAAAAATCATACAAATCACAAATTCAACTTCAAATCTCACCAAAGTTGTCCTCTCACAAATGAATCACTCAGAAAGAGGGTTATAATGCAACACTCATATATAAACATGAGATTAGAGTTAAACCATAAGGACTTAACTCGAAATAGAAAGATGAAGAACTTGCATTAATATGATCTCAAGAAGGATGCCAAACACTTAAAAGTAGAAAAATGTATGCAATTCAACCACATGACATTTAAGATCAATTTAGGTCTTTATCATAGGTTGTAATGGGGCCAAGGGTGTAAGGTGAGTAAGAAATGAAGGGTATGGATAAAACAAAGTCTAAGGAACTCAAAATATTACAAGACTTCGAATCATTTTTACATGATCAAAACTCTTTATACCTTCATTTACAATGATTCACTCCTTTATTGAACAATCACCAATTTATTTTGAAGGCCCAAAAATAGAAATTCAATCAACCACCATTTAATCAGAACTTTACTCTTTTCTTTCACCAATTGTGTGAATATATATATTTTTGAAATGTAACACCTCTTCCCAAACCTAGTATGAAAAACACATCCCAATTAAAGCTCATGAGTTCCTCAGAAAGGTAAATATTTGTTTTTTAGGCTTAGGCGAGGAAATATAATTGGTAAATGAAAGAAAAGGTTTACATGTAGGCTCAAAATGGTTAACAATGGAAAATCATGCTTAAGCATGCATAAGGTTAGCTTGAAAGGCACAAACGATCCAAAGAGGGCCTTAATATCATTTCTTAAATGTCATGGAATCAAATTGCATAAGAATGAATGACTTTTAAGTGTTCAACCAAATTAATGAATAATGAGATCAAACAACAACTTAGATGACAAGAAATTAAGAGTATGTGTATAACACTCATGAAATGAAGTACAAGGCTCAAAAGCTCACTTTGTATGGTTAGTTATATAAGTCTAATTTATGCTTCATACAATTCTTTAGATCATGCAAATCCTTTAATTGGAAAATTATGAAACAAATGGCAAGTACAAAGGTTTCGAACATATCATGATAGAACAATGCCAAATTTATTTATTTTATTAAGTTTTTTTTTTACAATAAAAAGTTACAAAAAAGAAAAATAATAAATAATAAATAAATAAAATTCAATTTTCATTTAAGTCATGCAACATTTATCACAATCTCATCATATGTGTTCGGAAAGTGACTCAAAAACAAAACAAAACAAAACTCAAAATAAAAGAAAAACAAGCAATAATTTTTTTTAATTTTTTATATATATAAAAAAAATTAGGAAAAACCAAATTTATTTGCTAAACTTCAATACCCCCAAACCTAGAAATGAACATTGTCCTCAATGTTTAAAATTTAGGTACAAGCAATGTCATAATAACAAATGAAGGTATTAAAGCAAATAAAAATAACAAAATACAAAAACAAAATAAAAGAAAATAATTACAAAATAAAAATTTCAAAACAAACAAAAAAATAGAAAAGAAAAAGAAAACTAACTTAACATAAAAGAAAACAAAGCAATTCCAAATTGCAAAATCAATATTTTTTTAAAAAATTTCTTAAAACACACAAATATACAAGTAAGTCAAGGATGACCAGTTAAGGGCCTCAGAAAACACAGCCAGGGATCCGGGAAGGTTGGAGGGGTCACAATGATCCCGCTTAAAACCCAAACTTCTTAGACACCGAAGGTGTCGCCTAAAGAACTCCTAGACACTGGATTTGACGGAGACGCTCACTGGAGTTACCATGAGTCAGCTCATATAAAAATTCTTTTTATTTTTTTTATTTTATTTTATTTTTATAAAAAAAGAAACAGAAATTTAAAATAATAACAAGTAAAGAGAAAGGATTGAAATGCTCCCCCTTGAAGCGATTAGGTTGAGCATGGATGCACTTAGAGGTCGCGACTTCTCCCACTACTCCACACTTCCCATTCATTGAAGTTGCCTTCTTTCTCCCTTTTTATTGAGCTATTTAAATTGCTAGAACAAGCACACACAAAAACTTGAAACGGAATTAAAGGATTAGGAAATAAATTAAAAGAAACTAAAAAATGAAATGGAAAAATCAACACTTCCATGTTTCAAAGTAACAAGCAACAAAGTAAATCAAACTAGCTTATGGAGTTTGTTCTTTCTCAAATATGATTATCCATATGGTGTGTGGTTTTAATCAAGTATTCAGAAAAAGCATTTAGCTATGGTGTTTAGTCTAAACACAAATTCCGAACCCATTAAGAACAAGAAGAACAATAAAGAACCAAGTAGAATTTAAACATGGTGTTTGTCTTCAATATCTACCCATTCATTCACTAATCTGCACCAAAATGGATTCAGCTGCATCCTCAACTTGTGATACTCGCAAGTGCACGAGCCGTTCGGTAGTATAGCATATGTAAGTGCGAGGTCGATTCCACATGGATTGGTGATTGAATGATCTAATTCAATTTTCCTACACAAAACAGAAATGAAAACAAAAGAAGCAAAAAGGTTTTGTACAACACTTGAGAACATGGAGACTTTTGGAAGAGAGGAGAGATGTGTTTGAGAAAGAGAAGGGAGGAGTGTTTGGGAACATTGAGAATTTGATGAAGGAATGGGAGAAGTGTTTGGGAAGTTTAGAGAATGGAGAAGTGTTTGAGAGATTTGGAGACTTTTGGAAGGAAATGTGTTTGAGAGTTGTTTCAAGAACATGGAGAGAAAGAGAGAGATGTTGAGAACATGGGGAATTTGGAAGAGAAAGGAAAGTGTTTGGGAAGCTTGAAGATTTTGGAAGGGAATGTGTTTGAGAACTTTAAGAATCTTTGTGAACTTGGAGAATCGAGAACTTAGGGAAGGGAGAGAAAGGTGTTTGTGAAGTGTTTGAGACATGGAGACTTTTGGAAAAGAAAGGAAAGTGGTGTTTGAGAGCTTTGAGAAGGGAGAAGAAAGTGTTTGGAGAAGAGAAAGGTGTTTGTGATTTAGTACAAGGAAAATTTAGTAGAATGATCTTATTACAACAATTGAGAACTACAAAGGAAAATTAAGAGAATTTGAGGGAGAGAAGGGAAGGGAGCTCTAGAGAAGTGTTTGAGAGCTCCCCCCCTTGGGGATGTCATTACAAGCTTAGGAAACCTCACTATTTATAGGCCTAAGGAAGTTGAAAATCTGAATTATACAATTGAATTATCTAAACACACTAACTTCACCTAACACACTACACTTAATTCACCAACTTAACCTAACACACAATTGCATTTGAAAACAATTCCTCTTGTCTTTAGGCTTAGTGTTGCACCCCCACTTCATCATCTTTTGGCTGCTGCAAAATTCCACTCAAAAATAGGTATTGAATATGCTTCACCAAACTTTTCCACAATCAACAACACTTCATCATGCATATGTCATGCATGACAATGCATTGCAGCCAGCTTGTGGGCTCGTTTTGGGCTTGTGGCTTCATTCTGAAAAATCTGGAAAAATATGGATCTTGAAGCTCTTTGAATTATCTTTCCAAGAATATGCAGCCCAACTCAAGGAAAAATCGGGAAGACCTTCAAATGTGATTTTTGGCCCATAAACGCAGATGCTGCCGAATTTGACCTTAAGTTGCCAAAACATGTATAACTTTCTCTAGAAGACTCCGAATCATGAACCGTAACATTCTACAGAAAATAGACTTCCGTATATTTCCAATGATGTATGGCTCATTATCTGGTTCTTCTTGAGTAAGTACAGTCCAATCCGTGAAGTTGACTGATCTGCAGACACCATTTTGAGCTAACTTGTCTCCAAAATACAATTTGTGAGTCTCAAGCTTATTACACTGAAACAAACACAAAACTTATTAAAAGCAAAAGTTTAACTCAAAAACATAACCAAATCATAAGTTAGAATGGTACAAAATGATATGTAATAATGCACCGATCAAATACCCCCAAACCTAGATTTTGCTAGTCCTCGAGAAAAACAAAAGGAAAACAAAGATAAAAACAAATAAGAAGTTAACTAGACCACTTTCGTAGGTAACTCGATTGCATTTAGCGTATGCAACAAGCCTTTAAACCTCTAGGCATCCCTAGGAGGAGGAATTGTGTCTCTTGAGGGTTTAACAGATATCGATACCCACAAACGTTTTTCTAACTCTGTAAAACAAAATAATTAGAAAGCTTAAAAAAAATTGTGTTAGTCCTTTAAGCAAAACAACAATAATAAATAAATAAATAAACCAAAAATAAAAGCAAAAACAAAAAATAAAAATAAAAACAAAACAAAAATAAAACTCAAAACAATCTTCCTAAACATTTCTGAAGAGAAATGACTCATGCACATGACTCAAAAGTTTTAACAATAAAAACTCAATTTTAGACATTATTCACAAAGCGGCAAAGCTCAAAACACAACATGCTCAAAGTGTGGTAGTGTGATAGCCAAATGCAACAAATTCTCCAATCTTAGTTTTCACACAATTTCAAAAATCATATAAATCACAAATTCAACTTCAAATCTCACCAAAGTTGTCCTCTCACAAATGAATCACTCGGAAGAGGGTTATAATGCAACATTCAGTTATAAACATGAGATTAGAGTTAAACCATAAAGACTTAACTCGGAATAGAAAGATGAAGAACTTGCATTAATATGATCTCAAGAAGGATGCCAAACACTTAAAAGTAGAAGAATGAATGCAATTCAACCACATGACATTTAAGATCAATTTAGGTCTTTAGTATAGGTTGTAATGGGGCCAAGGGTGTAAGGTGAGTAAGAAATGAAGGGTATGGATAAAACAAAGTCCAAGGAACTCAAAATATAAGAGCATAAAACAATTGTTTACAAGACTTCGAATCATCACAATGAGAATTTATTTTTTTACACGATCAAAACTCCTTATACCTTCATTTACAATGATTCATACTCCTTTATTGAACAACCACCAATTTATTTTGAAGGCCCAAAAATGGAATTTCAATCAACCACCACTTAATCACAACTTCGCTCTTTTCTTTCACCAATTGTGTGAATATATATATTTTTGAAATGTAACACCTCTTCCCAAACCTAGTATGAAAAACACATCCCAATTAAAGCTCATGAGTTCCTTAGAAAGGTAAATATTTGTTTTTCAGGCTAAGGTGAGGAAATAAAATTGGTAAATGAAAGAAAAGGTTTACATGTAGGCTCAAAATGGTTAACAATGGAAAATCATGTTTAAGCATGCATAAGGCTAGCTTGAAAGGCACAAACGATCCAAAGAGGGCCTTAATATCATTTCTTAAATGTCATGGAATCAAATTGCATAAGAATGAATGATTTTTAAGTGTTCAACCAAATCAATGAATAATGAAATCAAACAACTTAGATGACAAGAATTTAAGAGTATGTGTATAACACTCATGAATTGAAGTACAAGGCCCAAAAGCTCACTTTATATGGTTGGTTATATAAGTCTAACTTATGCTTCATACAATTCTTTAGATCATGCAAATCCTTTAATTGAAAAATTATGAAACAAATGGCAAGTGTAAAGAAGGTTTCAAGCATATCATGCTAGAACAATGCCAAATTTTATTTTAAAATTATTTTAATTTTAATTTTTAAGTTTTTTTTTAACAATAAAAAGTTACAAAAAATTAAAATTCAATTTTCATTTAAGTCATGCAACATTTATCACAATCTCATCATATGTGTTCGGAAAGTGACTCAAAAACAAAACAAAACAAAACAAGACTCAAAATAAAAGAAAAACAAGCAATAAATTGTTTTTTAAAATTTGTTTTAATTTTTTAATTTCTTTTTAATTTTTTTAAAGACAAACCAAAATTACTTGCTAAACTCCAATACCCCCAAACCTAGAAATGAACATTGTCCTCAATGTTTAAAAATTAGCCACAAACAATGTCATAAGAAGAAATGAAAGGTACTAAAGTAAATAAAAATCATAAAACACACAAGAATTAAAATACACAAATAAAATACAATAATTACAAAACAAATAAAAATAAAAATGAAACAGTAAAACACACAAAACAATAAGCCCTAAACAGATAGTCATATGCAAACTGAAACCCAAAACAAAAACAGCCCAAAGCCCAAAATGGAATTAACCCAACAACGGTAAAACCTTACCCAAAATGAAATCCGAAACCCACACGTTTCAATTTTTTTTTTTACATTTATTTATTTATATTATTTTTTTGAAGCGCGAATGTGGGATTTCTGAAAAAGAGATAATGTGGTCCTTGATGTTTCGAGAGCGAGACACGTGTTGACAAGTAGAGGCACCGTATTTTTCACAAGCGGAAATTACGGGCTCATGGAAAGGTGCAAAGACTTTGTTAAACGCGTGCTGTTCAGACAAAGCAAAGTCGTGATAAATGAGTTGGATACAATTGGAAAACGCGAAGGTTGTGGGACTCGAGGAACGCTAGAGATTCAGAAAATGGTTAGACGCTGCAATGGCTAGGGTTTGTCAAAGACTATATCTATAAGAAAGAAAAAGAAGGGGAAAAACAAACTCAGAAAAACAAAAGAGAAAAGAAGCAAGAAAAAGAAAAAAGTGAGAAATCAAATGGCCTATTCCTACCCATTTTCGTTGGATCTCAACTTAGCTCCACCGACTCTAGACATGGGGCCAAGCAGCGGCACCAGTGGGTACCCTACTTTGCCTCCGCAAGGGGGTCTGTGACTGTCAATGACTCCATACTCCTGGACAACGATGTTGCCATTGGAGTTGGCAGAAATTTAGTAACTCCTATAGATATACGTGTGTTCGGGACAAGGGATGACAACCGGGTCACGAGTGATGCCCTGACACTGAGCGTGCAGAGTACAGCATGTGTTGCAAGTTTGGGTCATCGCCTACTTGCGAAGTCCCATGAGGTAGAGATTCTGAAAGGTCAGTTGGCGGCGGAGCGAAGTATGGTTGAAGAGTGCCAGGCTGCTATAAAAAGCTTGAAAAGGGAGAGGGCAAGAATAGTGGAGGTGAATCGACACCAGCTAGAAGTACAGCTCGGGACGAGAATAAAAACCTAACAAAGATGGTAGAGTTGTATTCTCGTGACATGAGAAAGCAGCTGGAGGACCTAGACCGACCGGGTAAACGCAAGCAAGCAGATCGTGAGAGTAGTTATGCTCAAGCTAAGATTGCGATCTTTGGGAGCTCAAGTGATGAGCCCCAAGATGCTGCGTGAAGCCCCGAAAGAGGATAGCCAGAGGGCCAAACTCAAAGCTCCTATGGTCGAGACACCTAGCGCTGAAGAAATGATTTCTACTGTTTTTATTTTTTTTGGCTGTTTTTGTTTTTGTTATTTTTGTTTCAGAAATAAAAGAGTAAAGTTAGAGAAGGATAAAGAAAGAGACAAAGAAAACACACTTCCCAAACTTAAATCAAACAAAAACGACAAACGGAAAAAAAAGCACACTTCTCAAACTAAAATAAGACAAAGGTGATAGCCGAAAGGGAAAAACACAAAACACTAGAAAATGAAAGTAACGGGCAAAAACATAAAACACCCGAAAACACGGAAAAAAAAAGTAAAGTAAAGTGAAAGTTAATGTGCTCCCCCTTGAAGCGATTAGGTTGAGCATGCCCGGGAAATCCGAAGTGGTGTTGGCTCTCTCTCATCAGCATATTTCTATTTAAACCACATCTCTGGAAGCGGATGATACCCAGCATTTCTTCCTGCAAACTTAAGGAAAAACATCAAAAAATTCAGAAGCAAAACAAATGGCATCCTCATGCACTCACCTTGATGATCTCAACCTTGACCTCTCACTTGCACCACCGAATGCCCAGAATAGGGCTCCTCCAACTCCTGCCCTTTCCCACACTCCACATATCATCATGGCACAGCCTCAAACTCTGCTGAGGTAATACCGAACTTTTCTGAGGCAGTGTCGAACAGAGCAGTGCTGCCTGGGCAGCATGATTGGTAGTAAACTCACATCGGCAGATCATCTGCATGTGGCACAGAGGTCCGAACAAGGCTGCGGTGGAGGAGTCCCACAATTTAACGGTGCTCCATGCGGTCTCGGCTACCAATTTGGGCATGCGATTACTGGCGAGGACACGGGAGTGTGCCGCGCTGAGCGAGGAAGTAGTTTCCTTGAAGGCTATGGTGGCGGACTCCAGAAGCGGCTCTCACTGTGCCAATCAGCATGTAGAAGTATTGCAGAAAAAGAATGAGGACCATGTGGAGCTGCTGCAAATTCTGCAAGTGCGAGAAAATAGAGGCATGCCATGAAGATGAAGATGAAGATGAAGATGATGTTGTTTTTGTTTTTGTTTTTTGTTTTTTGTTTTTGTTTTTTGTTTTTTTTAACTTTTTGTTGTTGTTTGTAATGCAGCCTTTGAAGTAATATAAAAATGTGTTTTTAACACTCAGAAATAAACTAACTAACCACACCGCGTAAATAAATACATAAACTAACTTAACAAAACAAAACAAACAAAAAAAACAAAAAAACAAAACAAAACAAAAACAAAGACTATACAGAAAATAAAACAAAGAAAATAAAATAAAATAAAATAAACTTAATTTAAAAACACACGAATATACAAGCAACTCACGGATGACCAGGAAGGGCCTCAGGAAAACACAGTCGAGGGATTCGGGAAGGTTGGAGGGGTCACAATGGTCCCTCTTAAAACCCAAACTTCTTAGACACCGAAGGTGTCGCCTAAAGAACTCCTAGACACTGGATTTGACGGAAGTGCTTACCTGGAGTTACCATAAGTCAGCTCATATGAAAAATCTTTTTGAATTTTTAAATTTTTTAAATTTTTTAAATTTTTTAAATTTTTTAAATTTTTTTTTATTTTTTAATAAAAAAGAAACAGAAATTTAAAATAATAACAAGTAAAGAGAAAGGATTGAAATGCTCCCCCTTGAAGCGATTAGGTCGAGCGTGATGCATTTGGAGGTCGCGACTTCTCCCACTGCTCCACACTTCCCATTCTTATGATTGAGATTGTCATCTCTCTCCATTTTTATTAAGCTGTCATAAATTGCTAAAACAAACACACAAACTTGAAATGGAATTAAAAGAATTAGGAAATAAAATGAAAAACACACATCCAATTCCATGCTTCAAAGTAAGCAGCAAGGTAAATTAAACTAGCTTATGGAGTTCGTTCTTTCTCAAATATGATTATTCATTTGGTGTGTGGTTGTAATCAAGTATTCAGAACAAGTATTTAGCTATGGTGTTTAGTCTAAACACAAATTCCAAACCCATTAAGAACAAGAATAACAATAAAGAACCAAGTAGAATTTAAACATGGTGTTTGTCTTCAATATCTACCCATTCATTCACTAATCAGTCCAAGAGTCATATGATGTTTATGTAAACTTGAACAAGATATTTAATTAAGAACAAGTGAATGAAACCATAAACAAGAAATAACCAACATGCTACTTGAACTTCTTTTTGTGTTGTGTAAGCTGGGACTCAAACCCAGTTCTCTTGCTTGTCAGGCAATTGTCCTTATCCGTTGGACTACAAACACAACTTGTCAATTAACCTCATTAACTTTAAAACATGAAACTGTCTAGTTATATACAAAAAATAAAAATAATAAAAAGTAGTAAAACCAAATAGAATCAAACAATGTTACCGATCCCAGGCAAGGGCGCCAAAAACTTGTTGTGTAGATTTCAGCTGCACTAAAATGGATTCAGCTGCATCCTCAACTTGTGATACTCGCAAGTGCACGAGCCGTTCGGTAGTATAGCGTATGTAAGTGCGAGGTCGATTCCACAGGGATTGGTGATTGAATGATCCAATTCGGTTTTCCTACACAAAACAGAAATGAAAACAAAAGAAGCAAAAAGGTTTTGTACACATTTGAGAACTTGAGAATTTGGATAAGGTGTTTGGGAAGCTTTGAGGATGTTTGAAAGAGAAGAGAGATGTGGTTGAGAACTTGGAGGATGTTGAGAACTTGGAGAATGTTAAAGAGAATGGAGAAGTGTTTGAGAACATTGAGAATTTGATGAAGGAAGGGAGAGAAAGTGTTTGTGAAGTGTTTTGAGAACATGGAGACTTTTGGAAGAGAATGTGTTTGAGAGCTTTGAGGATTTTTAGAAGAGGAAGGAAATGTGTTGAAGGACTTTGAGAAGAAAGCAGAAAGTGTTTGAGAAGTTGATGAAGGAATGGGAGAAGTTTTTGAGATTTAGTAAAAAGAAATTTTAGTAGAATGATCTTATTACAACAATTGAAAACTACAATTGAATTATGTAAACACACTAACTTCACCTAACACACTACACTTAATTCACCAACTTAACCTAACACACAATTGCATTTGAAAACAATTCTTCTTGTCATTAAGCTTTGTGTTGCATCATCCACTTCAACATCTTTCAATTCATTTGGCTGCTGCAAAATTCCACTCAAAAATAAGTATTGAATATGCTTCACCAAACTTTCCCACAATCAACAACACATCATCATGCATATGTCATGCATGACAATGCATTGCAGCCAGCTTGTGGGCTCGTTTTGGGCTTGTGGCTTCATCCTGAAAAATCTGGAAAAATATGGATCTTGAAGCTCTTTGAATTATCTTTCCAAGCATATGCAGCCCAACTCAAGGAAAAATCGGGAAGTCCTTTAAATGTGATTTTTGGCCCAGTAACGCAGATGCTGCCGAATTTGACCTTAAGTTGCCAAAACATGTATAACTTTCTCTAGAAGACTCCGAATCATGAACCGTAAAATTCTACAGAAAATAGACTTCCGTATATTTCCAATGATTTATGGCTTATTATCTGGTTCTTCTGGAGTAAGTACAGTCCAATCCGTGAACTTGACTGATCTGCAGACACCGTTTTGAGCTAACTTATCTCCAAAATGCAATTAATGAGTCCTTAAGCTTATTACACTGAAACAAACACAAAACTTATTAAAAGCACAAGTTTAACTCAAAAACATAACCAAATCATAAATTAGAAGGGTACAAAATGATATGTAAATATGCACCGATCACGTATCCAACAGGGATACACCCCTTGTACACCTTCTCTCATACATTTGAAAAACACTCTCTCCCCAAGAGATATACCCTCCCTTGAACCTTTGATAAACCCAGCTAACTCCCAGCTGAAACATCTGTAACATCCCGACCCAAATTTTTATATCTAATTAATTATTTAATAAATTAGATTAAGATATTACAATTTTACCCTTGGGGATAGGGGTATTTTGGTCATTTTTTAATTCAGAAAGATTTTGGGAAAATGAGTGGTACCGTTGCGTAGAGCTCGTCGATACGAGTTCGTAGACATGCGGCATGCCCAATTCCGACTTGTAACGAAGGAGGAAAAGTCTGAAAACGAAAGGGACATAAATGGAATTTTTTTTAAAATTTATCCTATAGCAACAGTTCCGTGCTACAGTACCGGCAGTTTTATATATTTTCCTCATTCTTCTTCTTCTTCCTCACGATCTCTCCCTCTCGCTCTCCAAAAACAGACCCTCCCCCCCCCCCCCTTGGATGGCAGGAACTTGTCTCCTCCACCGCCGCCACCACACGCCGCCACTTGGGGCGGCACCGACCCCAAAAGGACCGCCACCCTTCCCTCTTCCAGTTCCGGCCCATCACCGACTCGATCAGCCGCCGTGGTCGCCGGAAACAGCCACGAAACAGACGGTTTTGGACAGATTTTTCAGAAACTTTGGTCGTTCGTTCTCCTTCTTTCTCCACCGAATTGGACGAGTGAGGTATGAAAATTCATCTATTTTTCGTGCTCTAGCTGCCTGTTGGTTAGGTTTCCAGAAATTTTGAGAGTTTGAAACTTAAAATTCGAATTGAAAAAAACTGGCAGTTTCGGCCACCATTTCCGGCCACTTCCGGCCACTTTTTGGCCATTGTCCAAGCACAAAAGTGACTCCAAATTAGGGGTATTACCTAGGGTAGGAGTTTGGAGCCAAAATACTAAGTTTTTCCGGTCACCAAAATATTGATCAGGCCACCACCCACGCGCGGCAGCGCGTGGGCGGTCCGGCAGAGGTCACATTTTATCCTAAAATAATCCTTGTATTGTCACGAGCGCGTAGGAATTTACGGAACTCAATTCGGATAACGTTTGAACCCGAACGGATTTTACATATTGTGTGAATTCCGGGTTCGATATGTTAGAACCGTTGGATCGCTTCCAATTTAATATATGTTAATATAGGCATTCCTAGGATTGTGTAGGATTTCACGGATCGTGAATCGGAGCCCCGGATGTTCCGATTTCAATAAGTTAAAGTTTGTATTTTTACAATAACCGTCCGATTGTGCGATCGTGAGTGATCCGACCGTCCACTTCAGACCAAACTTGAAGGATAGGTTTATTAAACCTTGTGGAACCCTTAGGGATGTTTGGATAGTAAAATGGAGGTCGTGGGGCCTGCGGGCCCGGTTGACCAAATTTGGAAAGTTTGACCCTCGGTTGACCGTGAGTCTTCCGAGGTAGTTTCACACTTCGAAAAGTATTAGGATAACCTTGTGAGAGAGTCTAGGGTCTCGGTTTGAATATTAGTATTTAAGTGGACGTTTGTCTTAAAGAGTATTTAGTTTTTCTTTATGGAATTCTTGGATATTTTTAGATAATGGAAAATATGAAATGGATGAGTATGGGATACTCGATTTGTTGGGTTGTGAAAGTGAGTCTTGGGACTCGGTTATAATTATTGGAAATAAATGGCATGATTTTGTGATGAAAGTATTACATATGAATGTAATGGTTTATTGAAATTCATTTTATATTTAATGGTTGAATTTAGTATCTTTGTAAGTATTTGTGATATATGTGAGTTTTGACATATCCTAGTATTGCGAGTTATATATATATATACAATACTCGAGAAAGTGCTATGTTTATTGAATATGGGTGGGGTACTTGGGATGTGGTTGTGAGATTGGAATGTTGATTAGAGTGCTATTTGCACTACCCTAGATACCCCATGGATATAGAATATGTTTAAGAATTTATTAGCTATACTATGAATAAGTATTGTGGGAAAATTGAATTAAGGAATGGAATATTATTTTATAATATTTATTTGAGGATTAAGAACTCCACCATCATACGTACCTCCCCCCTTGGATGATGATACTTGGAAACAGTGGGTATGGACCCTGGGATACTTGGATATGGAAATTTTGGATATGGTCTGGATATGACGGAACCCGGGGCATCCTTGACGGGATGTTGCTGTAGACCCTTAATTGGGTAGTCTGCGTGCGTAGGACTGTTTTCAGGCGTACGGGTCTTGATTCTTCCGTCCGTACGTGCTGGCTGAGAGTTAGTCCCCCAGTTGGACGGCTCGTCCCTAGCCACATAGTCCGTTTGAGGGCTGATAATTGTGAGCTAGTCAACAATCCCCTATTGGATTGTTTCCCCCAGGACATGATGTGCAACATCACATGTACCTCCCCTTGGATACTGATACATGGAAATTGTGGATATGGTCTGGATATGACGGAACCCGGGGCATCCTTGACGGGATGTTGCTGTAGACCCTTAATTGGGTAGTCTGCGCGCGTAGGACTGTTTTCAGGCGTACGGGTCTTGATTCTTCGTCCGTATGTGCTGGCTGAGAGTTAGTCCCCCAGCTGGACGGCTCGTCCCTAGCCACATAGTCCGTTTGAGGGCTGATAATTGTGAGCTAGTCAACAATCCCCTGTTGGATTGTTTCCCCTGGTACATGATGATGGTGAGAGGTGGGTATTATTATATTACATATATGTATATATGGTTTTGATTCTGGTTTGAGATTCGTAAGTTTGTACTTTGTGAGTACCCTGCTTATATATGAATGTTTGAGCCCTGGATTGGGAAGTGTTGTACGGCAACATACGCCTTAAATAGGGTATGGTTGCAGGATTGAATGGATATAAATGGAATGAATTGATGATGTGTTTAATGTACATACGCCTTGAATAGGGTATGGTTACGGAATTGAACCGTTTATAAAGGAAGAATTCGAGAATGTGTTCATTGTGCTTTTGTCGTATTTGGAATTGTGTCAGATCTGAAATGTATAGATGGTTCTATTGTAAATAATTGTTTATTATCGGAGTTGTGGCCGTTGAGATGAGAACTACGTGTGGCTTGATCCCTTGTCCAAGGGTACGTAGGCAGCCTGGGGTCTCGTCAGGTGCAGCCGCGAAATATTATTGAGTTTAAAAGGTCTAATCGATTTCTGTGTATGTGATTGCATTTTGGATGTGGTTTTCGATGTGATTGTTGGATTTGAATCAGGTTTGATGTTTTCGGTGGTATTCATAAAGTTGTTTGAGATCTTTAATTGTATTGTTTATGAAGTATCCAACTTAAGAACTTTGTTGGTTCTTTTTAGAATTATATGAAGGCCGGAGGCCTACTATGTGATTGCATGTTGTTAATTTGTGCATGCTGCCAGTTGGTGTTTTAAAATGTGTTTTATGCAGATTGGAATTTTTGGGAAATGTCCAATTTACAGGGAGACTCTGCCGAAATTTCGGCAGAAAGTCTCGTGGCCTTCTCCTTTTCGGTAAAGAGGCTCGATTATTGTAAGTGGGCTCGACATCGGTGTGATGTCGAAAAATTTCCACAGGATTCGTCTCGGGTTTCGAGGAATTCTGGGCCGGTCCTGTCAACATCCTCCAGGAGTTTATGGACTGCTTACTTGCATCTCACATGCAACCCACTCTCCCCCTCTGCCGTGTCTCTCTCTGGTGCCTTTCCTTGGTGTGGCTGAAGCACACCAGCCCACACCCTCATGCCTTTGGTGCGGCACCTCTGCACACCTTCACAAACTCACCCATTCCTTATGCAGCCACGAGTGATACCTCACAAGCAAAAGGAAAAACAATCCCAACCATAATGATGGTGGATCCCACATAAATCATTATGTCTCCATAATAAATTTATCATTTGCATTAAACAAGAGGTGCTGATTTTTCTATCAAAAAACTATGAAAAAAGTAAAGTAAACCCCCGACTTATTGGCCCATTTACGAGTACATCCCAATTTGTGGGATATTTACAATTACATACACAACGTCACGGAAATTCTACAAAATGCCCCATTCGTCAGTTCAGTTCAGTTAAATGTTGACGTGTCAAAAATGGAACCCATTTTTTTGATGATATAGACTTCCACGTGGACCAAAAATTAATAAAAATTTATTTTACTGTTTAAATGATTTAAAAATTATTTTAAAAAATCTCTCTCTCTCTCTCTCTCTCTCTCTCTCTCTCTCTCTCTTGTGAACCTAGAACCAGAACTCTATCTCATTATTTTTTGGCATAACCCTACCCCCATCTCCAACCATCACGAGTTCTTACATTACTTCCCATTATGAATTAATGATGGCAAAATGGGGTAAGCGGTTTCTAGAGTTGGCTCCCTGTTTCGGTTCATTTTTACACATGATTTTTCATGTTATTCACCCATTATTTTGAGTTAGTTCTTGATATTTTATAGGCTTTTACTTCCTTTTTGTGTTTTCTTAGATTTTACCTTGGTTAGAATGAAAATGAGCTAAAAGTGCATTATTAGTTATAAATTCTGTTTTTGTTCATTTTCGTAGGTCAACTTCTTGACCTGGGATCAACATGCTCTGGTGCTCGGATGAGGTGAAGATTTTCATGAAACTTATTCCAATGGATGTTAACTATAACATATCCAAATTTGAACTCCATTGGACAAGTTTAGCCTATCCAGCTGATCCTATATATTACAGCAGCTCTGGAAATCCGAATTTGGCCAGCTTTTACCTCCTTTGTGTTATCTTAATATCTTGTTACCATAACTCTTGGTAACAAGAAATTACCTTAGCTTTGAGATATTTTCTGAAGAAATTGGCATCTTTGTGAGGACAAGGCTTCATCATTTGCAAGGGGACAAGAAGACAATGGGTGAAGACTTTAGCAATACAATAATAAAAGTAAAAGCTGGAAAGGAGGAGAGAGGGAAGCAAAGGGATTGCAATCTGATTTGGGGGAGCCTTTGAACATGGGAGATGAGGGCATTCTATCATTCTACACATTGAGAGCAGATTTTGGAGAGCTTGGAGCTAGGAGAAAGCCAAGGTGCAGCCAAGCAAAGTGGAGAAGAAGACTTCCACCATTGATGACCTTGATGTCATCCTAAGCAATAAATGGATGAAGTAAGAATCATCCATGTGAATTGGTTTCTTGAATACCTAATGTAAACACCATGCTATTAGGATTCATGTGATGTTCATATTCTCTTTGAACTTAATGGGTTTTTCTTGTAATTGAATCAAAGTACTAAGCACACCTAGATTCGATTATAGGGAAGGCACAAGTATTGTAGCACTCGTACTGCACTTTACGTATATTAGAGAGAATCAATGCGTCTTGAGTCACTCATACTGGTCTTGATTGCGAACATCTTCATCAACACGTTTAGAGTTCATCACTTGAGTATTCATGAACTTGGGTAGAATTGTTTAGGGTGGATTCCGAAACCCTAGTGTTTGTTACATTTTAATTTCACATCTTGATAATTCATCTCTGCCATTCTCATTTAAATTCAAAGTCCATTTACTTTCATGCATTAGAAATAGGTCACTTGAACCAAACCAAAACCCCACCCCCCCCCCCCAAATGTGTGTGTGAGACTGAATTTTATTTGTGTCCGTAATTATTTTGGACTTTTGGTTTGCGATGTGTTCTTGCATTTTCTGTGCTGAATCCAACCGTATAAAGAACGTGAATTTTGGACGTACGGTTGGAAAGTTATAGGTCAAAAACTGGACAGAGGTCCGAAACTGAAAAATGACTATGTGCAAAAGCGACCGGTCGCACTGTTTCTAACGACCGGTCGCTCATCACAAATTTCACAATTTTCGATTCTGTGCAAAAACGACCGGTCGCACTGTTCATACGACCGGTCGCCAGACACTGCTTCACGCACTGTTCATGCACCGTCACAGGTGATAAAGTGGTGATAAAATGGCGATAGAAAATGTTGTTTGTGTTTTTGTTTAGTTTTCTTGTATTGTTTCATTTCTTTTACACTTCTTTACTCATTTTTAGTTTTCATTTTGCATTTGTGCATTTGTGGTGTGTCAATTAAGTGTTCTTTACGTACTCAAATTAGAACTTATAGGAAGCCGACAAGTTCTTCGTGGGATCGAACCCCGTACTTACATAATCTATACTTCATTAGATTCGTGCACTTGCGGGTATTTTTAATTGGTTGTTTGCACATTAATTTGTGTCCTTTTAGGAATGCAACACTCCCTCAACTGCCGCACTCCACCAGCGTGTTTTCTGGAATTTTTTGTTTTTGGTTTATGGGTATTCATGGTGAAGGGAGGGAGGACGAGCGGTTGAAATGGGTCTGCAAATATTTCCCTCCAATTCGTCTTCTTCATCAGCATTGGCACTGGAATCTTTTGGGCGGTGACTGGGTTGGTGGGTTTTGGGAGGTGGCTGGGTGGTGACGGGGGTTGGTGGGTTTTGGAAGGATGGCGGGGTTTAGGTTTGATAATGGTTGGCGGCTGGGCCTATGCCTGGAGAAGTTGGGGTGGGTTAGGAGGGAGAAGGAGAGAGAAAGAGAGTTGGGTTTGGGGGTGGGCAACGGGAAAAAGGTGGCCAAGAGGTGGGGTTGAGTCGGGAGGGAGAGAGGATTTGCTGGGTAGGAGAAGAGAGAGGAGATCTGTTTTTATTTTTTCTGGAGATTAAGGATTATCAGATCAATTTTTTCCTTAAAAAATTCAATCTTTAAATTTTATAGGTTTTGGTTATGTGAATTGTGTTATATTTAGCAGATGAAATGGTGATGGGTTGTTGTAATTGATGTTTTAAGTTGGGTTCCAAATCTGTGTTTGCAAATATGAGGGCAGCACAAATGGTGATGGGTTGTTGCTGCCCTGGATTGTTATGAGCTTGCTTGAGCTTGAATGCTGGTTGGGTTGAAGAAGAGAGATGAGATTTTTTTTCTTTTTTTTTCAATTCATTTTTAATGATTTTAATATGATTAAAAATTATTTTTAACATGTACATAATTTTTTATTATTTTTTTGTCCACATGAAAGTCCATGTCATCAAAAAAATGGGTCCCATTTTTGACACGTCAGCATTTAACAGACTACGAACTGACGGAGGGGGCATTTTGTAGGGTTTCCGTGACGTTGTGTATGTAATTGTAAATATCTCACAAATTGGGATGTACTCGTAAATGGCCCAATAGGTTGGGGGTTTACTGTACTTTTTCCAAAAAATATCCCACGTGCTTGCCAAAGAAAACCAGCCGCATGCCCAAGGAAGCCACAATGATGTTGGTCAAAAAACCTCCCCCATCATTACACCTTGTCTCCCATCAAAGGCATCATCATTCAAGACAAAAACTATTCTCCATTAAGAGCACTTTCACCCCTATGGGTAAGAGTAAGATAAGGGCAAAGTAAGGGCTGTCTATTCACGGGAATAGTGGCAATCCTTGTAATTTTGTTTCCACCTCTATGGGCAAGGGCAAAAACAATTATTATTCACTTTAATTTATTTTCTATTTTTTATACTTAAACAATTAATTTTAATAAGATTTTCGGATAAGGTTTTTGGTTTTCATGTGTCACTATTTATTATAAAATTCTCATCTCAAATTTTCGGATAAAATTTTCAGATAAAATTAAATGTTGGAGGTAACCTTGTCACTTGACGGATTAAAAAATAAAATGTGGTTTCCAGGTCTAGTGCAGAAGCATAATATAGAGAAATTGTTCAAGGAGTCTGTGAATTATTATGGATCAGAAGACTTTTGTTAGAATTGAGCTTCAAACCAAAAAAGCCAATGGAGTTACATTGTGACAACAAGTCAGCTATCGATATTGCTCACAATCCAATTCAACATGATCGAACCAAACATGTTGAGGTGGACTAGACATTTCATCGAAGAAAAAATTGAGAACAAGATCATCTGTCTACCCTTCATAAAATCAGAAGATCAATTAGCGGATGTCTTAACAAAAGCTGTCTGTGGATGAGTGTTTTATGACTTACTTACCAAGTTGGGCATTGTGACGTATAAGCACCATCTTGAGGAGGAGTGTTGATGTGAGCTATCCTAATTAAGTAAGGATATTTATTTCCTATCCTAATTAAGGGATTTACTTTCTTATTTTATATAGTTGACATATCCTTCTATAATTTGGAGATATTCTCCTAGTTGTTTATTGTATCTATTTCCTTGTAAAGCACATATGTAAACTCATATACGTACCTTCTTATGGAGAAGAATACAATTAACCAAAAGTATTCAAACCATATTCATATTTTAGCAGACTCCACTAAGGAGGGATTTCCAATAGCGAATACGGGGAGAGTTACACAAACACTCATTGGGTGTTTAAGGAGGTGAAAGAGCTCAACCAATTGAGCTATACCCCACTGGGTGCTTCTTGTAATTTGTTAAACGCAACTCACAATTCAATTCAATCTGTACACGCAATTTGCCTTAACTATTTTATATACTCCTAGAAATTGTCTCATTACAAACAAAAAAAAAAGAAATGAAAAATATTAAATCACTTTAAAAAAAAAATTACTGAGTATGATTATAGCCACAGACTAGATCAACTTGGCTTATACTCAGTTGAGGCAAAACAATGACTTGTTTTTAGAGGACTTGCCCCTAATGAAAAAACGTCTTGGACTTGCAGATCAATGCCCAGGGAGGGAAGTGGTCATATTGTCTAAATCTTTGCACTTGTTCGGTTGAAGGGTCTATTGTTGGTGTCTAAATTCAATCGTTGATGCGCCAAACCATCTTTAAAATATATATATATATATATATATATATATATATATATATATATATCATTGTAATATATATTATACAAGCATATTGGGGGAGGCGGAAATCGAATCTAGGACCTCAAATGTAGGGATAAATGCTCTTAACCACTTAAGTTACAAATCAATCACAAGTTAATTAGGTTAAGTAGATGCATCGTGATAGTTATGAAATACTCATCAATGTTAATCATGTTTATTAAGTTAGATGTATCATCACGAGATAAATACTAACTCAAGTTGCTTATTAATCACGTTATGGTGGAAATAAGTGAAGTAATTTTCTTCATACAACACTATTGTTACATATTTATTAGTGTGTTAAAGTTGAGTTTCTATAGTTATATGTTTGACATCAATCCAATCTAGTTCGAGTTAGCTTATAGCATCCCATATTTATTAGGATTGTTTAAAACTCAATCCAATCCACTCAAATTAACCAATTAAATCCAATTTGATCGGAATATGATGATGACCTTTACTTGTTGGGTTGAATCTCCGGAGCTGCTAGAATGAGGAGGTTAATATGCGGAGGTTATTTTTGCAGAGGGTTAACAACCGTCAATTTCAAATGAAGGGTTCAGATTCAAATGGATTTAATTGGAACTTCTCTCTCATCTCTCCCCTTTTCTCTACCATACTTTCTCCCTTCTCTCTTCTTTCTCAGAAAACAAATACGATTACAAGATTTTCAAAGTACAAACAAAAGAAAAAAAACAAAGACACTCAGTTGTGGAGGACGCTGAAGAAGGAGGAACAAGGATTTAAGCCCATAACTCAATTCTTTCATTGGTATGTGATTTTTCAGCCCAATTGCGAACTCTTTTATTTCAAAAATATTATGTTTTGTTAAACCCCTGTGCAAACTTATATGTTCATATTTCAAGTTGTGTTGTCATTGATGTTGCAGAAAATGATTCATCATTACCCATTATTTGCGAGATCTTCATAGTAGAGGGAAAATAAGAAAAAGAGACACATGATATGTTGAAAGAGCCTTCGGTAGTCTCTCACTCGCCTAACTTTACACTCTGCTTCTGAACAAGTAAAACCCAAGTTTTAAAGAACTTTGGCCCTGTTTGGTGGCCGGACTAGATGGGACTTTTTCAATTAAAATGGACATGAGTCCAGTCTGTTGTTTGGTGGGCTTAATTGCATCACACACTGGCTTGGACTTAAAATTTTGATTTATTAAAAAAAAAAAATTAACTCAAGTATGTTGTTTGGTGCAAAAATGAATAGGATTGGACTCAAAGCCTAGCCAATCCAAGTCAGTCCAATCCAAAATTTCAAAGCTCATCGTAACTAGTCCAAGCCAGCCCCCAAACAAAGCCTAGGTGTCTAGGAACATGTGTTTAATAGTGACGGAACATAATATAAACGACATCAAAATTTTAAGACACACTTCTAGAGGGAGCTTTTGAAATGGCAATCAACAGTAATATATTGACAAGAAAGTTTCACCCAAACACTGTTTTCATTGACATTGAGCCCAATTGACTTTCCTTTTGGTTATTGCCTTGTGTGAAATAATCCTAATCAATGTTCCAAATTGATGTCTTTCGTCAACTTCCTTTGTATAATGTGGGTGCCAAAAGTCGCCAACATGATTAGAGCTTTTGTCCTTTGGAGATATAGTGCACTGACTTTGAAGAGCTCCTCCCAAAAGCTCAAGCCATTAACAATTCAAATATTCTATCAATCTGTGAAGACGTCGCAGAAAGGTTTGATTTCTTGCTGAACATTCTATTTTACGTCACTTCATGCGCCAAGAATATTGTTATTCTTTTTACGTTCCTTTTGGCAGCATAGCTACAAGAATATTTGATTAAGCAGAGTCCATTTGCAGTCATCAGCGCAGGAATTACTGATTTGACTTTCGGATTAAACAAACTAGTAGTTGATCACGGCAACTGCCCTTAAGACCACATTATTAATTCATGCTTAAACCAAAGGCTTTAATTAATATTATATCATGATAGTGATTTTGTGAGTGTATGTACTCGGTGCTAGAGAAGTTTATCATTAGATGCACTATCAAATAGCTCTCCATCTCAATCAATTTTTTTTTTCCTCAGATGAATAGGTCAAGGTTTATTATATATTGGGAATTAATGCTCTAAAATTGCACTTGGGCGAATCGGTGTTCTAAAATAGAACATAAGGCCACTTGAAATGTTTTTTTGGTCATTGGGTTTTACGTGAAAATTTAATTTGATCACTAAGTAAAAAATTTAGTCAAATTGGTCATCATATTTTCCAAAGTTCACAATTTATAGACATTTTATTATCTTCAGTTAAGTGCTGTTTTTATTTTTATTTTTTTAAGAAGCACCTGCAGTTTTCTTCCTCTAATAACTCATTGGGGAAAATTTTGGGAAAAAGATAACGAAAATGTCTATAAATTGTAAACTTTACAATGACTAATTTGGCTAAAAAAAATTCTCAACGACCAAAAAGGTATTTAACCCATGCAATTTTAGAGCATTTTCATGTATGTGAATAAAATTTGAAACATTTTCTACTTGGTAGCTTCTTCTCAGCCTAAATCCAAGAAATTGTTGCAATCTCATGTGCAATTTTGACGTTATTAGAGAGATAAATAAATAGTTGTAACTTGTATTGTATCCAACCGGACGAGGGATGAAGACGAGAAAAATTCATGTCATAGAAAACAGTAATAAACTAATAATGAAGAAAACACATTCCAGTTATATTGCAACAGCATGATGTTCTGCCGACGTGATATATACACTTGCAGTTTGAACGCTGTGAAAAAATTCAGTCCTCAATCGAAACCGCAAAGAGATAAAACAAATATGAAAACAGAACGCAGCATTCAGCCCACTTTCCCCAATCAGATGGTCCTTGCTTTCTTTCCCAAGGAGTTTTGCACGTACGTACGTTCATTGTCATATAGTATATAAAAATCAACCCAAGAGGTAGACAAATCCTTATCTTGACTTAATTTTATCAAATACAATAATTATGTCAATCCTGCCAATTGCATGGTCCTCAAAGGCAGGCAGCACTTTACCTGTTTTGTTTTTGCATGGAATCTAAAACGAACCGCCTTTGCCGTACAAAGTTAATTAATCAGTTGGTTAGCATATTAGTTGAGACTATTAAATAAAATGGTTCGGCGGACAGCGCTTCCATCACCGTCAAATTAGTTTTGAGTTTGGACAGAATATGAAGAAAATTTAATGTATGTTAATGTTGTATAAAATCGATGATCGGTGATAATGAGCAGACGACTTTATTGGCTCGTGTTATAATCAAGATAAGCATTTGTATAATAAACATAGCAAGTGTTTTAGATTGCAAAAGTATATATTAGGAAAGATATATGATACACAAAGACAAATTAAGGAGCGCTCCCGTCTGTTCTGTCTATCTATTCCTTCCTTTGCTGGCCATGATCAACGTGATTACGCCACACATTTATTTGGGTTTGACTTGCCAATAACTTGGCCAAAAGAAACGGTTTTGCTTGGACATATATGTGCAATTAGTCAACATGATATATAAAACAAAATTTTGGTAACCCAATTCCATTTTGTATAGCAAAATTAATTCCCAATCATGGCTTCATTAATGGCTTTAACTCCCTGCGATTTCAATTTTGAAAATTTTAATCATTGACTGTTAAGAAAAATAGACGTAGTGGTTACGATTTGGGTTCGTTGCAAATATTTTAAAAATACCAAAAATGCCCTCACACGTGGCGGTTGCATAATTTTTACCTCAAATTTCATCTTACAATTAGGACTCGATTGCAAACTAAACTAATTACATGACTAAAATTGACAAAATCGAAGACCAAATTGAAAAATAAGTTGATATACAAAGACCAATATGCAATTCAGCTTTAATTTGTGTATAGGTTTAGTTTCAATTAAAGAAAAATTAGTCCACCCCAATATGAATACCTCGTTCCGCCAACCATTGTATATTTCCACTTCAAAATGAGAATCTCAAGCCACCAAAAACAAAAAAAACTTGAATAAATAAATAAATCACATACTCCTTCCTTCACGTGTGGGAGGTGTAAAAGCAGCTTTATTTGAGAGCGGAAAAGTAACAATTTCCCAGCAAAATGTTACCTCGAAAGAATCTTGCAGACATCATTCTCGTAAGTTCCAAGTCAAACAAACATCATTGCTCCCTTGGCCTTTGGTCTTTAGTTGTGACCAAAGCATATGACTAATTGAGGCATATAATTCCATTTCCATGGAAAGGGATAACCATCTGGGACTCCAAAATTCAGCATTTTCCAAGATATTAGTGTTGAATAATTTGCTTAGATGGTCTCTCACGTCACAGGTCAACCATGACCACAGCTAGGTCGTATAATTAAATACAAGAGGACGATCAACAAGAAGAAGGAAGAAATAGGATATGGAATACTCCTAATATTAAAATTATTTTTTTGGGCGGTAATGCAGTATTGTCAGTGGCAGCAGTGTAATTTATGGAAAGATTGAGGTTTTGAATTAAGCAGCATTGCCGTACCTGTAAGAGTGAGATATTTTTTAGGTAGGAGACAATGTTGTAAAACCAACCAACTTTGGATCTTTCATATGAACTCAGAAGAAGCAAAGGAGAAGACGAAAGCTGAAGGCTGCAATCATCATATACCATTCATATGTCAAAAACCTAACTGGGTTTTCACCAAATTCCTTGTGAGTCTTATTTTATTTTCAATCTTTTTGTGTTCTTCAAGTTGGATTTTTTACTATAATGTTTGCTGCACTTGCATATGTTTCTTCAGATTTTGTATGGAATGAATGCATTTTGTGGATAACTTGGTGGTAAATTTTGTAGCTTTGAATTAGTTATTTTAAGCATGGATTTTTGTTCTGGGGTAGTAATTTATGGGTTTTTAAAAGGTGGTTCGTGGCTTGGCGTTTGAGCTGTGAATTCTTCTTATCTGTTTGTTCGAATGAAGATATGGTGACAGGTGATAGCTTCAGAATTCCAAGTGAAAGCCTTGTTGTGTGTTTTAAAGTTTCTCTGTTTCCTAAATCTTGAATACTTGTTCAAAATAGAAAACGAAGAGCTGGAATCATCAAAAGGCTCTCTCTCTCTCTCTCTCTCTCTCTCTGTGGATATAAACTGACAAAACTGTACAGTTCATTCCTAGATATCTGTAAGATTCTCCTCCTTTTCCACTTTACTTGTTTGAAAAGGGTGAATATTTGTGGTATGAAAGCAGTTCTACTTAATGTTAAAACCGCATCACAGATAGAAATTATGTTGACAAAATTTAGGTAGAATGTGCATGCTATGATCTCACATGGGTTTTGCTTCAATATTTTTCACTACGAGTGTTAAAATATTCTTTTCTTTTTCCATCTTAATAACACCAGTTGTCTTGTTACCTTTCTCTGCAGAACATATACTCTCTTTAATACACCCCCAAATCCAAGCACAGTTTTCTTTGAATTCTCTGAGATGATTATGATGCATCTGCATGATTTGAAGTAGCCAAGGTTCGCTCTGTATGATAACAGAGTTTTCAGTTAAATTTGAGAAATTGTGTGCCATAACAATTTATTAGTATATACGTTGGTTGCAATCAGTCAAACGAATTGGCTGAAAATGCAGGAATCACAGAAACATATAATCCCAAATGTTTCTCACGGATGTGGAGAACAGCCTGTGGAAGAACCAGAGTCCTACTCCTGGCCTCCTATCTACAGTGTTGACCACCAAGCATCCTCTGATGAGGTTATACAAGGAACACAGCTTTCAGTTCAAAACTTGGCACCATACTGCACCCATGAATCTTCGACAGGAACCAGTACTTACCACCCTGTTCACAGTTCTCCATCTAGTATAGGTTTCTCAGCAAATGGAAGTCCAACATCACATCCAGATTTGCAGAACTACCAGTCTTGTGGCTCTCCTGTCAACCAGTCTTGCTTATCAAATGATACGGATGACCTGGGGCACAAAATGAGGGAACTGGAAAGTGTTTTGCTGGGAAATGATTTAGATGCCGTTGATATGTATGCCATCACAGATGAGCTTGGGCCTAACCAGCTTTCATCAGAAGCAGAGAACTGGGAACAAATGATGGAGATGATCTCCAGAGGTGACTTGAAAGAGGTCCTTTGCGCTTGTGCGAAGGCAGTGGCAAATAGTGATAAGTCAACAACTGAATTGTTGATGTCAAACTTACGTCAGATGGTGTCAGTTTCAGGTGAGCCAATCCAACGATTAGGAGCTTACATTTTGGAAGGTCTTGTTGCAAGGTTGGCTTCTTCAGGAAGTTCTATCTATGCAGCCCTAAGATGCAAAGAGCCTGCCAGTGCGGAACTCCTCTCATACATGCACATACTTTATGAAATCTGCCCATACTTCAAGTTTGGGTATATGTCAGCCAATGGAGCGATTGCAGAAGCTATGAAGGATGAAAGTAGAGTTCATATAATTGATTTTCAGGTAGCTCAAGGCAGCCAGTGGATTACTTTAATCCAGGCTTTAGCTACTCGGCCTAGAGGACCCCCACAGATTAGGATCACAGGCATTGATGATTCCACATCAGCTTATGCACGGGGAGGGGGACTTGGTCTTGTGGGACAGAGGTTGTCAAGGCTTGCAGAGTCATGTAAGGTACCCTTTGAGTTCCATGCTGCTGGAATTTCTGCTTCTGAGGTTCAGCTTGAGGACATTGAGGTTCGACCAGGAGAGGCAATTGCAGTGAATTTTGCCTTCATGCTGCACCACATGCCAGATGAGAGTGTGAGTTGTCAAAATCATAGGGACCGGCTGTTGAGGCTGGTCAAGAGCTTGTCTCCCAAGGTGGTGACTCTTGTTGAGCAAGAATCGAACACCAATACAGCCCCTTTCCTTCCCCGTTTTGCTGAAACATTGAGCTATTTCAGGGCTGTCTTTGATTCAATTGATGTGGCTCTGCCAAGGGAGCATAAGGAGCGGATCAATGTTGAGCAGCATTGTCTGGCACGAGAAATTGTTAACATTATAGCTTGTGAAGGGATGGAAAGGGTAGAACGTTACGAGCTTCTCAGTAAGTGGAAGTCGAGGTTTATTATGGCTGGCTTTTCACCTTATCCGCTTAGCTCCTTAGTAAATGGCGCTATCAAGACTCTACTGCAGAGTTATTCTGAAAAGTATACGCTTGAAGAGAGAGATGGAGCTTTATATCTTGGTTGGATGAATCAAGTACTGGTTGCCTCTTGTGCATGGAGGTAAAAACACACATGAATATATGCGTGTCATGGTCCTATGGAATCCCGAGATAGAACTCTTCCTAAATTAGCTTTACAATGTTGTAAGATTATGCTTCCTAAGTAATAAACTTTTCACTAAACATCTTTAGACCTCCAATCTTAAAATCCCCCATAAAACTATTTTTTGTTTTAATTTTTTTTATGCAAGTCTAATACAAATCTGGTAAGCTAAACTTGATATACTGTTTTATGCTACGTAATGCCTACTGATGAAAACAAGAGCTCTGCGTACAAGTAACATATCAGGTGAAAACTATGACAAAACGGGGACGCACAGCACAGGGGTTCATCACTATCAATTATTCTGAGGTAGAATCCTGGTTTTGGTTTCCAGTTGAATCTGACTCCTCAGTTTCCTTGTCTGTCATATTAACCATGCTCCCTGCAATTGTCCTGCAAACTATTACAGCCCTTTTTATCTTGTTCCTCCTCGTAATGGTAATGGTGCTTTCACCGAATTCCTTGCTATTTGTAGTCAATTGAATCTCATTCTTCAGTCTATATTCTGTATCAAAGTTTGATTGAATTATCCAGCAAACTTGACTAGTCTGACCCTTACAAAGCTCAGAGATTCGCTTTGACTCTCCATTGCAACATACGAGCCGCATCCATGGAGCTCCTCACCCACAGGACGCTTTTGATCCTACTTGATGGTTTTGAAGGATTCTTAACAGCTCCTTGGACAATCATCTCAAGGATGTTCCTTGACAGGTTTCCAATGTCCAGATCTGATTAAAGACAAGAAGAAATTGTACCTTAGACACCAATTCCAAGCATTGGCAAAAACATAGCTGTAGGTGTATAGTTATCTAATCTAGATAGGACTTCAGTCATATGTAACTGAAGGCCTCCCAATACTTCAGCATGTCCATAATTGAAAGATTGCAAAAATTTAACCGTCTTAAGTGCATGCAGAAGTTGACTAGTGTTAAAAACTAAATTCAAAAGCTCTAGAAATTTGAATATTGTACCGAAATACATACGTATAAATCAAAATGAGAGCAAAACATTTATTTACCATATAGCTGTAATGTGTACCTTCTCTGGTATGCCGGTTCCAGAGTCGGAATCTCTCTGCCATGAACAAGTAGTGCAGGAGGTTTACTATCAAATTTTGCCTTTCCTAAAGTAGTGTTGCTTCTTTTGTTACATATTTCAGCTGGCTGGCCAATCTGCCACCTTGTTTCCAGAACACTTCGCATTCTCCTTCAACGATACCCACCTTGCATGCATTATTTCTGTGTGACTGAGCGAGAGCATGTTGCACTATTTTATCCTTGCCCAGTTGCAGATTTTTTTAGTTTGAATACGATCAAAATAACCCATAATTATACCTTGTTCCATCCTGTTATTGTTAGTCACATTTATATTTTATACACGTACTGAGAACTGTGGACCTGAATCAATTTTAAGAAAGAAGAAAAAAAACAAGCAAAGCCTTTTTTTTTTTTTTTTTGAATACAAGTGTGTCAACGCAAATTGTTCTCACTCCTAACCATTGACCTGCTGTGCAAATATGCTGTATTTACTATTATTTAAGGCTATTACCATTTATATCTATGTTGTACAAATATAAATATTGTAACCTTTCCCACATATGAAATACAAGATTCAAATATTCTACATGGTATCAGCCTAAAACCGATCCCTTTACCCTAAGCCCTAAAACCGATCCCTTTCTCTCTTTCCCCATTCCTCCTACCCGAACCCTCTCATGGCCTCTCAATCTTCTTCAACCTCTCTTCCTGGTCCAAACTCTTCATACTTCATCAAACTCACAGAAACAAATTACCTTCTATGGCTCCGTCAAATTAAACATTTTCTTATTGGCCATGGCTTATGGAAATATGTTGATGGCTCCTCCTCTCAACCCTCTCCTTTGCTTCCTCTACCAGCATCCTCCCCTGACCAAACAGCACCACAACCAAATCCCGCGTATGAAACCTGGTTCCAACAAGACCAACTCATTGTCAGCTATCTAACCAGCACTCTCTCTAAGTCAGTATTATCTCTCACCATTGGCTGTGACTCATCCAAAAAATTTTGGGATTGCCTACAACGACACTTCTCTCAAACCTCAATGGCCAGTGAATCCATCCTTAGATTTCCACTCATGGATTTGCAGAAGGGCACCCAAACCGTGGATGAGTACCTTCGTCATGCCAAATCCAATGCTGATTCCCTGGCTGCGATTAATGAACCAGTCTCCAATAAGGACCTTGTCACTGGCATTCTTTGTGGCTTGGGTCCCGACTACAAAATGCTTGTCACCGCTCTCTTAAATTTTCCTCCTCTTCCTGATTTTGCTGATCTGAGTGCCCGTTTGCTTTCATATGAAGCGCAGAATCCTCACACTGACCTTGTCCAATCCGATCAATCCACAGCTCTCTTGGCCATCCAGCCTCCCACCTATTACTCACATCGTGGGGACTCTGTCAACCGCAGCAGTTCTCGTGGACGTGGTCGTGGCAACCGTGGTCGTCACGGTCGTGGCTGGAACCAGTCACAACATCAGTCTCCTTCGTTGCATCATAATGGGTCCTTTGGTTCCTCCCGTAGCTGGCAGCCTGGGCCTCATCCACAGCCCCCATCCTCTTGGTCTAACAACAGAAGTCAACGCTCTTCAGCTCCTGGCATCCTTGGCCCACCATGGTGCCCCACCTGCAACACCGCTCAACATTCTTATGCCACATGTCCTCACAAATTTCATGGACTTGAGTCTTTTCCTCCCTTTGCTGGTGCTCAATTCCTACAACCCAGTGACAACACTTGGAACCTTGACACCGGTGTCACCCATCACATGACTGGTACTGCCACTCATCTTCAAAATCCGCAATCCTACATGGTAATGATTCCATCTACTTGGGTAATGGTGACTCTTTAAACATTTCATCCACCGGTACAATTCCTATTTCTTTAGGCTCTTCGTGTCATTCTCTTCATAATGTTTATCATGTTCCTTCTTTACGCACTAACCTCATTTCTATTGCTCGTTTTACTCGCGACAATGCTGTCTCATTCCTGTTTACTCCTGATTCCTTCCAAATTTATGACTTACATACTGGTAATCTTCTTTTTCAGGGCCCATGTAAGGATGGTCTCTACCCTCTTTCACTTCCCTCCGCTCCTTTCTCTGCCAAGTGTTCCCTCACTTCCATTCATTCCTCCGCTTGGCATCGTCGTCTTGGTCACCCGTCATCCGCTGTTTTGTCTCGTCGTTCATAGTCCTTAGGTTTTAAATTTAATAAGGATTTCTGTAAGCCTTGTGCTCTTGGAAAATCTTCTCAATTAGCTTTTCCCATCAATGAAAATCATGCTACTATTCCCTTCTCTATCATTCACTCTGATGTTGGATGTCCCCTGTTGTCTCTAAAACTGGTTTTAGGTACTACGTTCTATTTACTGATGAATATTCCCGATACACTTGATAGATCCCATGCGCCGTAAAAATGAAGTATTTGAGCACTTTCAGTCTTTTGTTTCTCTCATTCGTAATATCTTTAACTCCACAATCAAATTTCTTCAAAGTGACAATGGCACAGAATATGTCAACACCTCATTTACTCAATTTTGTCAACATTTGGGAATTCAATGTTCGCACCACTTGCAAAACCCAAGGGAGGTGTCGATATAGCAGTGTAGCTCGGAAGTTCCAAGTGTCGTATCCACAGAGAGCAGTGTAAAGAAAATAACATAGATGAAAAAGAACAAGTATGATTGAGAGGTAGATTTATGCAAGATTTGATTTAGAGAAAATTTAATTGATTAAAACACTAAGGCATTGGGGTTCCACTTTTAACATAAGCATGCAACTCTTATTAATTTGATCCACAAAATATTTTCCATTGTAGTTGTTCAAAATAATTAAAGCTCTTTTTAATTTCCTTTAGAAGTATTCTAAGCATAACTTGTACCATTGGCAACAAACTATCAAAAAATAATCTTCATCAAAATTCTATTAATCTCTAGTAATTCTCTTCTCTTTTAAAAGCATGAAAGTTTTTACTACACAATGGGAAAAACATGATTGAACTCATGAAATAGATTATCAAACATTCATCAATTAATTAAAAAGAAAACTACAAATTCCATTTGAACAAAAACTACAAATTCACATTAAAGTTTATGTTTGGATCAAACTAATAAAAATTACACACTTATATTAAAAGCTTTCTCCCTAGCCTTAGCTAGGGAGTTAGTTCCCCATAATAAAATAAAACTAAAAACAGAAATTAAAACTTAGAAAGATGGAGGGAAGAGAGAAAGCTCAAGAGTTGTGGAGTTTGGGTGTGGTTTGAAGGCTTGTAGAGCTTCCTATTTATAGCCTTAAATCTCAACAACTAGGGAAATATTAAAATCTAAAATTCTCATCTCATTCAATGCACAACCGTAACCCTCATCTTAATATTTCTTCTTTTCTTCAATTGTTGCTCCACTTCTACTTGCTTTTGTTATTCAATCCTTTCTTTTGGTTAAGTGTTGCACCTCTTATCATCATCCTTCATCTCATTTGCTTAACTCACAATTTTAATATAGTTCATGATTCCACATCTTCAGGCCCCCATCTTGTTTGTTGCTTCATCCACTCCATGCATGAATTGAATATGTCTTCCACTTACCATCAAACCAATTGCCAATTTGCTTCCTTTATTTATTTCATAGTGTTGATGACTCCATTCTCCAAATTCTTCATATTTTTGTTTCATTGGTTGTTGCATCCATTTGTCTACTAGCATCCAATGATCTTCTTCAACCTTAAGATAAAATAATGAAATCATCATCAATTATGTAATAGGTATGTAAGCAAGTGCAAAAGTGAAAAACAAATCTAATTAACTAAAATTGTAAGAAAATCAATTACTAACAAATATATTTAGGGATAATAAATGTGATAGTTTATGTGCTCATCATTCAACAACGGTTCTCTTGCCCTCACACTCCCTAACAAAACGGTCTTGCAGAACGCAAGGACCGCCATATCGCTACAATCATTCGCACCCTACTCACCACCGCCCATACCCCACACTACCTTTGGGTTGAAGCCGCTCTTACAGCAGTTCATCTTATAAATCTCCTGCCCACACCCACCCTTCAATGGCAAACTCCATACACCACACTATATAATCTTCCCCCTGCTTACTCCCATCTTCGAATTTTTGGGTGTTCTTGTTTCCCGTATCTTGGTGTATACACAGAAAATAAACTTGCCAACCGCACCACTGAGTGTGTGTTTCTCGGTTATAGTCCTAATCACAAAGGCTATGGTTGCTTGGATCATTCTACCTGGCCGTGTCTACACCTCAAGCCAAGTTGTTTTTAATGAAAATAAATTTCCCTTTGAAAGCTTGCAGGTACCTTCCTCTCCTTGTTACACAGAACTGGAATTTAATCATGTGTGCCCAACCGCATGGGTTCCCTTACCAGGCCCGTGCCTCCATCACATCCTCCAAGTCCATCTCTTCATAAGTCCTCCGACCTTGCAACAACAGCACCGCCAACAGCCCTTTTTCCAGCACCTCTGTCGTCCCTAGGTTCCGGCACCTCCATCCTCCCACAAGCTTCCGGCACCTCCATCCTCCCACAAGCTTCCAGCACCTCCATCATTCCACATGCTTCCAGCACCTCTATCCTTCCACAGGCTTCCGGCACTCCTACTTCAGAACCAGTCCAGCCTTTGCTCCACACATACTCCAGAAGACATGGCATTCCAACGGCACCAGCACAGCTAATCCATGATCCACTTGCCCCTCCGGACCTTGCTCCCCCACAACCTACAGGACTAGCGCCGCCACCACTTGTTCATCCCATGCGGACTCGTCTCCGTGACGGCATCACGCAGCCCAAGCGCCACACAGATGGCACTATACGATACCCCATTCCTCGTGCTCTTTTAACTGTGCTTGAAAATACTGAACCAACTTGTTTTTCTCAGGTTACCAAACATCCTAAATGGCGTGCTGCAATGTCGGAAGTAATCAATGCTTTGCTACGGAATAAAACTTGGTCCCTTGTTCCTCCATCTTCCAATCATACTCCTGTTGGATGCAAATGGGTCTTTCGCATCAAGCGTAATTCTGATGGCACTATAGAACGCTATAAAGCACGCCTAGTTGCTAAGGGCTACCACCAACGTCCAGGCATTGACTACTCAGACACCTTCAGCCCCGTTGTCAAACCACCCACCATTCGCACGGTACTCAGTCTTGCTACTTCCCGTGGCTGGCCCTTGCACCACCTAGATGTCAAGAACGCTTTTCTTCATGGGTTTTTGAATGAGGATGTGTACATGATTCAACCCCCTGGCTTTGTGGATCCTGCTCACCCTCATCATGTGTGCAAACTCCACAAATCCCTTTATGGCCTCAAACAAGCTCCACGTGCATGGTTCACCCGCATTAGCACTTTCCTACTCTCTGGGCTTTCATCGAAGTTTGGCTGACTCCTCACTCTTTATTTTGCGGCATGCTTCTCATACTATGTTTCTTCTCCTATATGTTGATGACATAGTCATTACTTGGCAGCGATTCCTCTCTCTTACAAACCTGGATTGCTCTTTTGGGTCACAATTTTGACATTAAGGACCTTGGTCCTCTTAGCTACTTCTTGGGTTTACAAGTTCATTCTCAGGATGATGCTCTTCATCTTAATCAACTTTAGTATGCTCATGATTTGCTTCAAAAGAGTAATCTCATACATGCCGAGCCTGCCCCTACTCCCCTTGCCCCAAAACCACTACTCACAGCAACTGAGGGTGCCTTACTTGACTCTCCTACTAAATATCGTGAACTTGTTAGGAGTCTACAATATCTCACCTTCACCCGCCCTGACATATCATTTGCAGTCAACACCGTTGCCCAATTTATGGGCTCCCCTCGCTCTACTCACATGGTTGTTGTCAAGCGGATCCTTCGCTATGTCAAAGGCACACTTGATTTTGGTCTTACTTTCCAGCCGCAACATGCCTCTTCTCGACTCCTGGTCTCTCAGATGCGGATTGGGCAGGTTGCCCTGACTCGCGCCGTTCTACGATTGGCTACCTTATCTACTTGGGCTCCAACCTTATCTCCTGGTGCTCCAAGAAGCAACCCACTGTTTCACGCTCAAGTGCAGAATCTGAGTACCGCGCTCTTGCTCATGCTTGCGCCGAATCCTCGTGGCTCTTCACTGATATTTGAGTTAGGTGTCCAATTGCACTTTCCTGTTCTCATACACTGTGACAACCTTAGCACCATTTATATGGCTGCCAACCCGGTTTTTCATGCTCGAACTCGACTATCACTTTGTTCGTGAGAAGGTTGCTCTTGGTAGTCATCAAGTGTGCTTCATTCCCTCTATTGATCAACCAGCTGATCTCCTTACTAAGCCTCTTCACAAACTGCGTCATCATCTCCTCTGTAACAAACTTGTTCGTCCTAGGCCGCTCAGCTTGCGAGGAGGTATCAACGTAAATGCACTCATCAAGGGAGAAGAATCAGGACTCTTAACCATTGACCTGATGTGCAAATATTCTGTATTTACTATTATTTAAGGCTATTACCATTTATATCTCTGTTGTACAAATATAAATATTGTAACCTTTCCCACATATGAAATACAAGATTCAAATATTCTACAAAGTGATAACGGGTGAGGGGGAAAATTGAAGCTAAAACCTTGCTTGCAAAGGTAAATACTTTTAACTACTTGAATTACAAGTCGCTTGCAGAAAAGCCTATGTTGTTCTACTTAATATAAAATTGAATTTAATAATGAGTGCTGATTTTCTCACTCCTCTTTTGTCCATTTACACACCGTATTTTCTTAAATTCTTAAAATACTCTATTTTCAAAGCAGGATCTTGGAATCCAAACAGCATTGTGTCTTGTTCTGCTTGAAAATTAACTTGCACTAATGAAATATAGCAGTGTAGTTTTAGGCCACAACACGTGGCGCCATGCTGCTGCATTGTCCACTGAGCAAAAGACAAATGTGTGAATTAAGGAATGTTGTATCTTATATGAAACACCAAATCTGGATGCTGCCGGCCAGTCCTTGAAAGGAGCCAAAAACTCGGTTGCCCTACGTCCGTTTTTTACGACAAAGCCAAAAATAATTCAATTGTCAAGAGCCATCTCCTGGTTTATTGTGCAATGATTTTTCATCTAGTTTTGGTAAATTCTTACATTTTTGCTCTGTTTGTATTTCTTTCTTCTTTACATATGTTGGGTCCATATAATTGACCTAAAGGGACACTTTGATCCATGTGACTCATAGATAGCCTTGTAAATTGCTTCGTCAATTGATTGTTTCTATGCAGTCTGCATGTATATGAGGATATTAAAAACCGATTTCTGTGTGGTAGTTAGATTACCAAGTTGCTTCACAGGCTTGTAAACAAGTAGCTGCAAATTTTTAGCTCCAAAACAAGCAGCTGCAAGTTGCTTCACAGCCCCTATCTTTCCCTGGTTCACTCAGACACTGAGCTGCAAATTTTTTTTATTTTATTTTTAATCATGCCTGGTTTTTCACCTTATCCAAAGTGAAAAAGGGGTTTGACTTACAGACTAATTGATTCAGGTTCAAATCCCTTGACACCTTGAGAAAACCCCCATCCCCCTTATAATTTAGATTATCACTCATATCTTTTTTTCATCTAGTTTTGGTAAATTCTTACATTTTTGCTCTGTTTGTATTTCTTTCTTCTTTACATATGTTGGGTCCATATAATTGACCTAAAGGGACACTTTGATCCATGTGACTCATAGATAGCCTTGTAAATTGCTTCGTCAATTGATTGTTTCTATGCAGTCTGCATGTATATGAGGATATTAAAAACCGATTTCTGTGTGGTAGTTAGATTACCAAGTTGCTTCACAGGCTTGTAAACAAGTAGCTGCAAATTTTTAGCTCCAAAACAAGCAGCTGCAAGTTGCTTCACAGCCCCTATCTTTCCCTGGTTCACTCAGACACTGAGCTGCAAATTTTTTTTATTTTATTTTTAATCATGCCTGGTTTTTCACCTTATCCAAAGTGAAAAAGGGGTTTGACTTACAGACTAATTGATTCAGGTTCGAATCCCTTGACACCTTGAGAAAACCCCCATCCCCCTTATAATTTAGACTATCACTCATATCTTTTTTTTAAAAGAACATGAACATTTGTGTCTTTTGATATTGTATATGGAACCCTGAGGTGGAACCTCTTCCCGAAGTGGTCTTCTGCTCTCATTTTTTAAAAGAACATGAACATTTGTGTCTTTTGGTCTTGTAGATGGAACCCTGAGGTGGAACCTCTTCCCGAAGTGGTCTTCTGCTCTCATTTGTATTCTTGTTTTTTCGTTTTCTTTTTCTTGGTTGGATAAGATATCTTTTGTAGAGTGATAGCTTTACTATGTTAGAAGTTTATGCTTCATCAATAATACATGAGCCTTTTCCATATACATCTTTAGGAGTTAGACCTTCAATATCAAAATCCCTCATAAAACTAATTAAAAATCTTGATGGAAGTTCAATACAAATCTGGTAAGCTAATAATGCCTACTAATGGAAATAAGAGCTGTGCGTACAACTTACAAGCAAATACATATCAGGTGAAAACTACGACAAAACAGGGAAGCACAGCAGAGGGATTCTTCACTATCAAATATTCTGAAGTGGAAAGCAGCTTTTGGATTCCAATTGAATCAGACTCTTCATATTCCTTGTCTGTCATATTAACCATGCTCCCTGCAATTGTCCTGCAAACTATTACAGCCCTTTTTATCTTGTTCCTCCTTGTGATGGTAATGCTGTTTTCACCGAATTTTTCGCTACTTGTACTCAGTTGAATCTCATTGCTCAAGCTATATTCTGTGTAAAAGTCTGATTGAATTATCCTGCAAACTTGACAATTTGGAGCCTTACAAAGCTCAGAGACTCTCTTCGACTCCCCACTGCAGCAGGCTACCGTTGTGCCATAGAACCTCAACAGCTCGTTTCCATCTACTGTGCTTCTTGGATGCCTCATATATCTCTCTTTGGCCATCTTCTTTACCATCTCTCTGTACTTCTCAAACCTTTCAAGCGTTTCTATGGAGTTCTGCACCCTCAGGACCCTTTTAATCCTGTTCGATGGCTCTGAAGGATTTATCGATGCTCTTCGGACAATCATCTCAATGACGTTCCTTGATGGGTCTCCAATGTCTAGCTCTGATTAAAGAATTAAGACAAGAAGGACATGTACCTTAAGCAACAGTAATTCCAAGCATTGGAAGATAGTCCTAGGTTTATAGTATCTATATAAGATTTCATTCCAGTCTACATGAATAATTCCAGAAGAAGAGAATAATAAAGCAAACACTGTAAAATATGATAATGGTCTTTGCTTTGCTTGTCATATATTTTTGGTCGTTACCTAACACGTTAAGCTTATGGGGTCTAGTGGTTGTCTAACAAGGGGAGCTTAAAAATGGAGAAGAAAAGCTACTTGATTACATGTTGTATCTTGCTTAACGAGGTTTCATGTCAATTATAAACAACATCTGTCTCCATCTAAAACCTCACTCTATGGACTCTTGCATGGCTGCTGCTGCAACGATATGATGCAGCTGTTGAAAACTTAATTCAAAATCCTTAAAAGATCTTTGTCATTGATAATATGAAGCAAAACCAGAGCAAAGCTTTGAGACTTACCATATAGCTGTGCTTGTGTGTAGCTTCCCCGGCGGTGCATCAATTCTCGGGCTGGAGTCTCTTTGCCATGAACAATTCCACCACCAGAATTTGCCTTTCCAGAACTGCTGTTTCTTCTGTTACATATTTCAGATGCCCGGCCAACTACATCTGCCACCTTGTTCCCATTACACCTCACATTATCCTTCAAAGACACCCACAAAGCATGCATCTCTGTTTGATTGACCGAGTGACTGAGTGAGAGTGTGTTTCTTCTGTTACATATTTCAGATGCCCGGCCAACTACATCTGCCACCTTGTTCCCATTACACCTCACATTATCCTTCAAAGACACCCACAAAGCATGCATCTCTGTTTGATTGACCGAGTGACTGAGTGAGAGTGTGTTTGTGTGAATTCTAGTTAACTCGTACTGGTGCAGTATTTTATCTTCGCAAAGTTGCAGACCTTTCTAAGTTTAAATCAAACAAATGCACCCATAACTATACCTTATACTGATACTGTTGCTGACGTATAAAAGAATATGCGAGTTGTTATTATATTTTTTCATTAACAGGAGGCAGGACTGGAGCCACGGTAAGCGCAGTAAAAATGAAAATAGAATAAACCTGATAGTTTTTAACTTTTTCCTTCTTTTGAAATAGGTCACTTCTTTTATGCTCCGTTTGAATGGAGGGAATGAAAGAATTTGGATTTGACAATACGACTAAAGTTGCTAAAAAACAAGAATCACATTGAGTTGAATATAATTGTAATCGAAATAACTAATGGCATGTTTACTAATCCGGAATTGAATTAGGGGGAATTGAATTGAGGAGGAGTTGGATTGAGGAGGAGTTGGATTGAGGAGGAGTTGGATTCGGATTCCTAATGAAGTTGTTTACTAAATCATATGAAATTTGGGTATGAGTGGTACTAATTACTAAAATATCCATATTTTTTGGTTAAAGTATATGACATATTTGGAATTTTGAAATTGTGTGAGGATATAATGAGTAAAAAAGATGAATTCCTAATGAGTGAATTCTCCAAGAATTAGAATACCACCTCTAATTCCGGAATTCAATTCCTCCAAAATCAGGAATTTAATTCCTAATTTTGTGTAGGCCCCGCTTACTTTTTAATTCCTTGATGTGAAGTAAATTAAGAATTCTCATAGGCGGAATTCAATTCCGTATGAGAATTCCAATTCCTGATTAGTAAATATGTCATAAATGTAGTCATAAGCCACTAACGCGTTTTTCTCACTAATCTACCAAAAAAACCATATCTTCTTCTTTTTCTTTTCTTCTCTCTCTTCAACACATTGTCTCCCTCTTACTCTTTTTTCTCCCAAAATATTTCTTATCAATACAAACATGCTCCGGTGTACGGCTTAAGCTCCAATTAACCATTCTATATCACACATCTAGATCCATACTATTTTGAAGCCAGAAAAATGGATATACAAAAAAAAAAAATTAGTACTTTATTTTCATGTCAAAAGTATCTACAGAGAACATTTTAATTTTCGCCCCGGGCATTCAAAAGTCGAGCACCGGCCATGCTGAAATGGATATTATACCAAAACAAAATACTGAATGACATATTCATAAATAAATATAAATTACTGATTAAGATAAAACAAGTCCTTAAGAAGAAAGAGCAAAATACTAATTTTATTTATTTATTTTGCAAGAAAATTAACTTGGACTGAGCATGGCTAAAACAAATTAATTGTGTACTTTGAAGGGGCTCTTGGAGGGGCCTTCAGGGAGTGGAGTTTTGGGCCACAACGTGGCTGCAAGACTGCATGGTGACATTATCCACCAAGCAAAAAGACAAATTATGTATTTAAGGAATTTTGTATCCTATTATATTATACAAATACAAATGCATTTAAAGAGCAAGTTAAAATGCTGCCATGCCTGCCAGGGTCGGTAAGTTTTACAACGGGCCACCACAACAAAACTACAAATAATTCTCATCTGCACAATCTATCTTCTGGCTTCATCTGTAATGATTTTTCATTTTTTCATTTATTTTGGGTTACATTGGAGTTCGAACGGGGGTGCCGGTGAAGGGGGAAGCCACCACCGTTGTGGTGGGAATCCATTGGCTGTGTTCACTGTTTTGGTAAACTTCTTACTTTTCACTATGTTCTTTCTTTCTTTTCTGTTTAGGGCCAAGAATTTTTACCTCACAGATTTTGATCCATGTGATTTATTGCCTTGGTCAATTAATAGTTTCTATCTAGTCTAAATGTATGAGGAAATGAAAAACTACTTCTGTGTGGCGGTTGACTTACCAAGTTACTTCACAGGCTCCAAAACAAGTAGCTGCAAATTTTTTTATCCCACATTGAAAGGCCTATAGAGAACCTTTTGTCCCTCTCTCCTGGAGAATGGAACAATTAAAGCTCAAACCACCCTCCATACCGCAGGATGAGAGACCCAGCAATTCACAGGGTCAGCATTGATCTTCCCATTGGGACCATTCTACAATGACAGGCATGAGTACAATTTATCTTTTATCTCGTCGTTTTATTGCAGCAACAGTATCGCAATTGTCAGACACAAAAGAACAATGCCCCAGCATCTACATTGCTCAAGCTTTAGCAATAGGGTTCACAATGCCAAGCAAATTTAAGACTCAGGAGCTCAATAAGGTCATCACACAGGCCAAGTAGAGAAACAAAACTTTCTTATAAATATTGTAAAATTTAAGCATTTGATCGAATTACAACACATGCGGTCAATGACTCTGAATATAGTATCAGTATTAATTCATATTTGTACATAGTATTCCCTGACAAGTAAATGTTGCACATACATTAATCGGACAGAGAAGGAATTTTGCACCAGGCACCTATACCACATCTTTGAAATAGGGAAAGAAGAAGAATACCTTTTGTTTCTTTCTTTCAAATTGAGATGCCCCTTTGACCTTCACCCGTGGCCAAAAGAAGGGAAAAAGTAGCTTATTTCTGTTGGCTTCATCTTAAGCAATTCTATGGACCTGTTAGCACTCTTCCCATGTTCTGTGGATATGCATAAGAGGAATGATTTAAAGGTGGAATCTCAATGCTACGTGATTCACTTGGATTTTCTCTAGATCCGTACTGATTCATGCCACTATTTAAAACACCATAGTATGTTGAAACAGGGGTAGTTTGAATGGCCTTAAAATTGGAACTAGTGTGAGATTGGCGTTCCACTTGTTCAGAGTGCAGTTGCAGGTGCTCATTGGATCTATTTTCAGCAGCAGAGTTGATTCCGACACCAAGATCGAGACTTATGGTGTCACTTTCTTCTGATCTAATCCTCGATGGGACATTCACAGTTGTTGGTCCTGAAGTGTCATGGCTACTATTCCTTGCAGTTGGGACGTCATGGTTATGTTTCCCCTCATATGTAGTTATAACTGCCTTTGGATCATGGGATGCCCTCTCCACATGTTTTCTAACAGGGCATCCAGCATTGGTGCACTTGTAATAGCTCCTGCATAGCATGTGAGAACAATGAGAAACCCCATAAACCAGTTGGAAAAAAAGACTAGAGCCAAATATTAGCCACACGATGAAGAGGGTACACCCACATATGGGAGATACACGTTATAGAACTACTTCCTAGTTATTCAGAAGCAACATTGTAATTATAAAGTTATCCGGGTACATTTACATATAATATAACCAAACACACTACACAAGCATGATGCAGGTTTATCTCTAACCCAACACAATCCTAAATAATGAGGTTACATTCTACGGTAAATAATTTACAGGTCGGTTCAATTACAGAAAGAGATCTAGAATACATATATAATTTATTCTTTTGTTCCTTGTTTGTGCATTAAGTTTGACGTTTAATGAAATTACTGGGGTAAAACATCAGGCGAAATTAGCAATATTCCAAATACCCAAACCATCTGTGCTGAAGGTGCCACTTCTCAGGAGTCCTTTATGAATAGGCAGGGTCTGCACAGCCCTCTATTTTCTTACATGAAAATGGGAAAGTGGCTAAGGGAGATAATGAAAAGTTCCTGTTAAACTAAATGAGAAGAATTGCAACAGTAGCAACAAAGAATTGCACAATTACCTACACTAAAACTCAATTTTGATGCAAACAGTCACTTAAAGAAAGAGAGAAAAAAAAGGGAAAAATAATGGAAGGCTAAAAGTTCAAATTCAAAAGACAATTTTTCAAACCATAGCTATCAACTGTCAGACTAAGTTCTTATACTGGATTTAAGAATATCCGTATTTATTCCTTGAGTGTGAAACGGCCAGAGGGTGGGAGAGTGAACTACCAAAGTCCGTCCTTACAATACTGTGTTCCATTGCAGAGAGATTGGGATTTAATTGTTTGAATAAATGTTATCATTAGCTCAATACTTTTCAGAATAATCCACTAACCTTCAGAGAAGAAAGCCCGACTTTTGTACGATTATCAGAAAGTTATCAAATTCCATTCATGGTCAGAGAAGAAGGGCCAGCAATTTTATGAACATTCGCTAAGTTATCAAACAAGCACTAAAGCTACAAATTGAAACAGATGAAATAAGTCAGAATTATTGTTGAAAACCGTCTGCCTGATGATAAACTATACCTTGGATTAGGATTTCCCCTCACCACTTTCTGACCATATTTCCGCCAGCGATATCCATCATCCAATATATCAACCTCACTCAGAGTCTGAACAACAACTCGTGGTTCCCGGATAGGTTTAACAACTGGTGTGACATCAACCCCACCAACATCCATCCTCCTGCTTAACAAGTTTGACACTTTGTTAGTTAGGGAACATGAACAACACAGGAAAAACATAAGCATTTCTTGAATCTCTATACCTCCTTTTTGAGAATGGGTCATCATCATCAATCTCCTCGGCCATCCTATTAGATAGTGAACCTGTGCCTTCTACACTGTCATCATTTCCTGTGACCGGAGATCGCTCAGGAGTACTATTTGGCTCATTAGTACTCAACATTTGCCCATATATGCTGGATGGCTTGTCTACAGTTAGAAAGGAACAAGATTATTAGTAGATATCTACCGATAAAAGATTATTGCCCGTATATTCATAAAACAGCTAAAGAAAAATACTCTGATGCTTACCATCACGGCCAATCAAAGAGGAAGCCTTTTCAGATCTTTCTTCCTGGATAGGCATCATAGCACCAGTATTATATCGTCGACTAGGTTGAGGCTTAGGATGATCATGTGTACCCTTGTAGATAATCTCTGTTATCTGTCCATCGTGAGATCGCTCAAACAGCTTCTTCACTTCACAATTAGGATGGGTGCATTTATAATAACTGCGAGGAAATTCACTTCCTTTAACGTGTTTTTGTCCATATTTTCTCCAGTTATACCCATCATCAGAAGATATGACTGAAGGCCCACTTCCTTTATGATCAAACTGTGATGTTTGGACCCCAGGATTTGGATGTCCCCTCTGACTTAAGTCATCTGAATCACCTTCAGCAGGTGCACTAGCTCCTGAAGTGACCATGTGAACAGGTGCTGACAAACTCAATTCATTTGAGGAGACCGCCATCTCACTTTTAACCAAAGGTGGAGACACGAGTGATTGAGGCTGAGCTTGACCTTGGACTAACTGGTCATTTCTCTGGTGGTTATAATCTGTAGTAACCTTGAATAAATGTGAAGCATTAGGCAACCAGTACTTTACAACGACTTTGACACACTTTCAGATATATAATGAACTCAAATCAAGATATATCATTGCTCTATAACTCAAAAAGAAATATGACAGTCCATCTTGACAAAGAGATTCATCTACCACCTTTTGTTTCAATTCTTCTTCCAGTTTCCTTAGAAAACATTGGTTCCTTATAAAGCATTTTCAGAAAACAATTGTAGATAACTCAATAAAGTATTAGTTGACACAAGAAAACCAATCCAGTGCTCATCAGATAGCACTTGAGACACACAGGAAGTATGGAAGCAATAACGTAGCAAATTAGTTAAGCTTTAGAACAGGGACTTGAAAAATTTTGAGGCATTAAGAGACATCGACCGATATTGCAAGTTTAAGTTAGTGCACAAAATAAGCCAAAGACCAATCAGCTAAACTTTGGATCAAGGCCACCATTTAATCAGTATCTTTCACTACATAAATAAAACGTAGTCCTCATAGATGCAACTAATAAAAGGATAAATGACCAACAATTGATAAAGAAATTACCATATTTGATCCAGCATGGGGCTTAAACTCCAAAACTTCCAGAATTTCTTTCATCAAAGGTATCGAAATCAGAGCACATTGTGGTTGCTGAATATGTAGTAGAACTCAGAGAACCGTACACCATTTGAGGCTTCAAAAAGGACCCAGTAGTTGGGGAAGGTTCTGCCTGCAATACCAGAAACAATATATTTTCATTCAGGAATTCCTGATCCAGAAGAGAGAGATGGCCAAGAAGATTCAGAACAATTTCCAAGCCCTTTAAATGTGGCAGTACTTAAACATACTGTTACACATATGTTCAATAACAAGAAACTCTGACAACTACTCAGGCATCCTTCTGATTGGCATCACTTAACAGAGATGTAATTTGTCCATCCATCCTAGACTACCAAAATAACTCTAACAAGTTCCTTCATTACTGATGCAAATGAAACAAATACTAGTAAATAAAAGATAAATTTCTTAAGTAAATCCACTAAAGATTGGAAGAGCAATATATTTATATGGATTACCCACATAACTGAAGTTATTGCAAACTGCTTTGAACAAGAACAATCATCTCTAATCACAATCAGCACAATGAAGGTCATATCCTCCATAAAACACATGCCAATGACGACTTATATCAACACCTTGACCCACAAACTTTCTAGCCTTCCTATTCCTTCCCTGCTGATGCATTTATTCCTTATTCTACTTACACAAATGTAAACGTTTTTGTCGTACTTGCATCCACTGCCACCGTTAAACAAAGACAAACAAAAAGGCTAAAACCCACCACCAAAGCAAAAAGAAGAGAAGAAAGATTCATTATGTGAAAAAACAACACAGTCGACAGTAATAAAGAACAACAAAGTTCAAAGAGTTGTAAGTGAAAGCCCCATATTCCCAAAGCAATTGCTTTCGAACAATCCATACGGGCATAAAGAGGAAAGACCCAATAGGCCAATACTAGCATTACATTACTCTTAAACAGCAACAAAGCATCAGAACCTTCGGGTCCCATCCTAAGCACCCACATATGAAATCCCACTGGTTTATTGAAAAATAAAAAAAAATAAAAACCCATTTGATTAAATTCACTGTTATGCCACAAAACGGAAATTGTAATCAGAATTTTCGAATTTGGCTGAAAGGAGGAGCATCTTTTTAGCTCACTCATCATCAACATCACATCAATTTTTTAAGTCCACAAAATTCCATCCTACAGCATATACCACGGGGCAAAATCTCAGGCCGTTAGACCCAGTTCCCTATATACCCCATGTTTGGTCACCGAGAAAATGCCTGAGAAAAGTTCAAAATTAAAACTTTTTCACTGCAAAGTCAATCTCAGTTGCTCAGAGCAGTAGAATAACTTCAACACTCCAATTACAAACATTTCCTTTTCTCAGCAACCAAACAGAGCCTTACATTTAATTCACACCCAAAAAATAAAAAACTTCAAAATAAAAATTAGAAGATCATGTTTATTTTTGTTGTATGTTCCCACTTCCCACACTTCACTGAGCAAGCCAAACACAGCATGAGATTCAAAAAGAGCATTTGCTTTTCCTCAGCAGCAAAAAAGAAAATAAAAATCAACAAAAGAAAATAGAACAAGGATCGAAACAAAACGACGTCGAAGCAGACCTTCATGTTGGAGAGGAGGACGGGGGACTCGAGAAATGACGTCGGACTGAGGCCGGGAGGGATAGTGAGGCAGGGGGACCTCGAGATCGGAAGCTTGGCCGGGGACATGAGCTTGTACTTGGCCCCACCACCACCACCAGTAGAAGAAAAAAGGGTCGGGTCAGACCCGGGATTGAAGTCGGTTAGACCCGGATCGAAGTCATCGGAGGGTGCAGATGGGTGGTCGAGTGTGGTCGCGTCCATTGAAAGCCGGTTGGTTTGGGTGAGGGGCGAGTCAAAAAACTGTCAAAGGGAAAAGGAGAGAGAGTGGGTTCGTTTTTGTTCAGAACAGGGGAAGATGAGGGAAGGGCAGAATGGTAATCTGTGGGGGTGTCTGTTGTGTTTTGGAAGGTTTTGTTGTCAGAGAGAGACGTGGGTTGACTTGTGGCAATGGATCTGAGTTTCATCTGCGGACTGAGCCACTCAGAACTGTGTTTGAGTCGTTGAAGACGTTTCCCCATTTCTCATGGTTAAAAATAATATTTACAAGATCTTATAGTCATACAAATTAAACTTAAACTTAACTAAAACATTCCTAGAAAAGTTACACGAGATTTTTCAATAAGTATTTTATGTTAAAGATTGATTATATACTCTTAATTTTGGCTGTTGGATTCTATTCATTGAATATATTGGTAGTCTTTTAGGTACAATTTACTAGCTTTAGATTAAAAATATATAACAAATCATTAACTTAAATACTTATTTGAAAATATCCCGAAAAGTTACTAAACTAAAGTATTTGTAGAATTATGTCTTATCACAACTTGACTTGTGAATTATAACTATTCAATGTCAAGATTGCATTGAATTGGAATAAAATGAAGTGACTCCAAGTTTTGACTTGTGAGCCTATTAAGGAAACCTTATCAAGAGGCTCATCACAACTTGGAACCACTTTTGATTTATCTACTCAAATTGTATTTTTAGTGCCAGCATTGATTTCAATCAAGACTACTATAGAAAAAGAAAAAAAAAATGCAAAGATACTCTCATCAGATTTAATAGGTGAGAATTTATGTAACCAACCTCATACATTTGAGTTATTTGATTTTCATATCCCTAATCGTCAAAGAAATGGAAAATTTAAAAGCAAAGAGTGAAACTAGGAAAATTGAACCATCTATAAAGAGACTAATGATTTATGTTCTCAATGAATTCTCAATAGTCAAGGCTTAATGATTTTTAGTTTTCTTTTGATTTGCTAACAAGCAATAATTATTGAACATGCTACAAGACCTTTTTCACATGTTGATTTGCTAACACCCATATTTTACATTGAATTTAAAACTTCATTTAGATAAGACAAATCGGAGCTCATAAATATGATTTAAGTTTCTTTTTCCCTTACTTTCAAAATAACGATTAAGAGTCACCTGTAAGTTCAACTAATGATAGCATACCTAAAAGATATGAGTAACATCAATAGAGTAAAGTTTTAACTTCATTTCATTAGTCATTAAATTAGGCCGATACAAGACTTTAGAGGGTTGAATAACTCAACCCTGTCAGGTAGTTAAATTGACTTCAATAAATTGGCTTGAAAGAGTATACAGTCTTAAAGAGGCAATCCAGAAGTTATCGTTGTGCTTCCAACCATTGGAGTAAATTGGATTGTAACAAAAATAATGCACTTCAATGGATCACCATGCTACGTTTATTCCTTAAATAAAAAAACCCTAGAAGAATAAAGGCAGGCAAAAATAAGTGAAGATAAAGCATGCATATCTTGATCCCGAACCCTAAATAGAGCTTCGTTCAACCACAAGCTATACAAGTCCAAAGGGTCAAATAAAATGACATTTAAAATTAAATGTGTAATGACCTCAAAAAATAATATTTGGTTTTATTATTTTTGTGGAAAACCTTATTAAGCTTTGTGACTATTTTGGGTGTTGTATAAATTTGGTTGGATGTAAAAATATTGGAATTAAGTGAGTTTAATCAAATTGGGACAAAATACCCTTATGATTAAGTTTATGATTTTTCAAAGGAAGTACAAGACATTGAAGTGAGAAAATTATGATTTTTGAATTGGAAAATTGAGATTGATCTCACGAACGCGTAGGCGCAAACGGTTCGTGAATCGGAGTTGAAACAAAGAAGTTATGCTCGTTTGAAATTTCAGGGACTTAATTGCAAACAAAGACTTTGCCTATAAATTTCAGATGGGCACTGTTTGAATTCATAATTTACAATTGAATCCGGAAGTTTGAGAGCTCGTCGGAGAAGCGATTTCCGGCGGCTTCTACGGCGGCGTACGGTGGAGGTGATCGACACCACCAACCCAGATAGAAAACCTGCTATCTCGTGAACATAATCCAAGAAGAATCGGAGTCATCGGAGGTACGGTGAAGGCAGGGCGACGCCGTGAAGTTGGTTCGTCAACAGTAAAATCAGCAACTTCAACCGGCGGTTTGAGCCACTTACACTTCGAATTGGACCTTGAGGTAAGAATTAAAGTTGTTCTACTCAGTATTACCAACATTTTGGCATAGGTCTTGACCGGAAATTGTAGGGTCGGTCCGTCGCCGGAATAGTACCCAAACCACCACCGGCGGTGGCGGCGCGTGGCGGCGCTGGGTGGCGATTCTGAGTTAGGGCTTTAGAGACATAATGTAGTGCTGGAGTTACTGAACATGTTTGTATGTTTAAATTTGTTGAGATTCCGTCGTTTAATCGATGATCGGAGTCTCACAAAACTGGACCATTGATTGAAGATGATCGGACCGTTGGATCGTGTCCAATTTTAATTATGTTGTAGCTGGTGTTGTAAGGAGTCTGTAGGTTCAGACAGATTGACGATCGGACGTCCCGATCTTGAGTTATCAAATTTCAAAGTTAAGGCGAACGATCGCCATTCGATCGGGTAATGTAGAATAATCCGACCGTTGGATTCGGCCCAAATTGTCGCAGGGTGATGTCGGGACTATTTAGAGTCCATTGGTGCGATCGGATTTGGAATCTGAGGTTGTGGGCCCAAGGCGGATTTTTGGGTGTCGGTTAGACATGTGGGACCCACGGGACCCAAATAGTGACCTTTTGGACAATGGGTGTCATTGGTCATGATTCGACGTCGACAGCACGTACGTTACAGTTTTGGAGTTGGTTGGATGAGATTTGATCGCTTTGGATCCCGGTTGGTCCAAAGGGCAATTTCGTCATTTGATGTGAAATCTTGGATTTTTGGAGTTTTGTGCTAAGTTGAGCTATATACTTTGCTTAGGTACTATTGGGGATTGAGTTGCTCGTTGAGCTTTGAGATTGAGGATTCGTTAAGTTGTTGAAGACGCAGCTTGGACGAGAGGTGAGTAAAACCATCCTAATCGTGAGTAAAATCACGAATTATTATATTTATTATAATGTGACCTTGGAGAATGTTAATGGCTATAATTAACATGTTGGTTGTGTTTTTATAAAATGTTTTAATTATTTTAAAAACACATGAACTTGTTCTTCAAGGGTTCATGCGGTAATTGAATTCTATTTTGTTTTGAATTAATTATTATTATTGGAGTTTTGGTGTTTAACCATATAACATATGTTGTGGATGTATGGTGGAAATTCATTCGTGAATAACCACATAAATATATATAATAATTATATATTGCTGTGATTGGTGTATTTGGCTATAAAACAATGTTTAATGTGAAACTACATTTTATATTGTTTTGGTGTTGGTGTTTTGGTGTTTTGGTGTTGATGGATTTAGGTGAGAATACCTTGAATCCCTTCTGAGTTTGTCAGGTGGGCATTCTCGTGGCAAATAATGAGGGATAAATTACCCTAGGGAGCAAGACCCAAGAACAGTTAGAGCTCTAGTCTGGCGCCATCTAGTACTCATGACTGGAGTGTAATCATGAGTGAACACTACTTTGGTGTTTGTAGTGTTATAGATTAGAGGTTCATAGTATTCTCTCTTCTATCTGTCAAATAAATGACGTGTGAAAACTACTTTGAAATAAAGAGTTTTGGTGTGGTCACAGGTGGTGATTCGAAAAGTTCTTTAAAATAAAATAAAAGAATTGTGATTGTGATGATATTGATGTTTATGATTACCTTGGTTATACAAGGATTGTGGTGTGCTAATGAAAGTGCATGTGTTTGTATATTATGTGTAAATTGACATATTATACTCTGGACGTGGTTTACTCATACAAGCTTTAGAAAGCTTACCGGGTTGTTCTGGGTGAACCCGATGCACTATTCAATGGTGTAGGGGAAAATCATGCAGGTGTTAGAGACGGTGAGCAGGAGAATTAAGGTGAGGAGCAGGAGGCTCATTGGTGGTTCCACAGAGTGTAAAGTGTGGTGTGAGAGTGTTGGTGAGTGTTAGACTTCCGCGTGTGTGAAATAAGCTCTGAGGAGCATATTATGTAAAATGATGATTGTTCATTTATATGGTGTGTTTGTAATGTAATATTTGACTTCAGAAGAGTTGAGTCATTATTGACATTGTGGTTCGGAACAGTGGTGTTGTATCAAGAAAGAAAAGTTTAAATTTCTAGGTACTTTTGTTGAAGGTTCCGAGCTTCGCGTCCCGGATTGTTGGTTGTTCTGTTAAATTTGCAGATTAATTGTTGTTGAAAATTCGGGGCGTGACAAAATGAATAGACTTACACCAGACGCAGGAAGAAGGGAACATCTATAAAGTGACCACATGTAGAAAACGAAAAGCTCCAATGGCGACTAAAGCAAAAATTGATAAAAGAAAAACATGAAAGAAATAAGCCACAGAAACAAGGTTCCTGGAAGAAATCCTAACTTTTCTTCCCCAGTACCCATTTAATATCTAATAGCAGAACAACTCCATTAGGAGTCGATAATGGAGCCTATCTGAAGACCCCTACTCATAAGAAGGAGTTGCTGCTATGCCGTTAGGCTACAAGGCCATTGGCCAAAAAATCGTTACATACAAATGGCAACAGTACACATAATAAATAAGAATGGAGGAGCGGCACAAAGCTTCCATTCTGTTTTACACCAGCTCTCGCGAAAAAAGGAAAAGAAAAAAAAAGAATCTATCCAGAGATGGATGTCACACAAAGATGAATACTTAATAGGGCAACCAAACACTTTCCTTCTACTCAAACATTAGAAACAGAAGACAGCCCCATTTTTTAGGCATACAGGAGGATTTATGCTTTCAACGAGCAGCATCTGCTATCGAAGAGGAGCTAAAGTTTTGCAAGCTACCAAAGAGGTCAAGATGGGGACAAAACAAGTCCATTCAAGCAAAATTAATGAAAAAAGACTTCCTATTTCTTAAAACCAAAGACAAGAAAAAAGATGATTACTTGTTCACCAACACTACTTGCTCTGCAACGATTTGTTGATCACAATGATCAACCTAAAACCAACGTTAAGTTCCTATTCAATATAGATAAAAATCATCACCTCTTTCTGAGACAGAAAAAGGGAATGCACCTCAAGTTCCTTCGGTGAAAGGCAGAGTACCTCTGTTGTCCCTGTGAAATGGCAGCACAAGGAGGAGAACCCTAAAACAGGTAAAAACATGAGGATGTCTTTCCCTTTTTAGGAAAAATGCTCCCGGGGAAAGAAAATGGATGAAAAGATCCTAAAAGTAGACTGTTCACAAGAATTAGTGCTTAAAAATGATATAAAAATAAGCTATTCTACTTTCAGGCTGATTAGTTTATTAAACACCCAGAAAAAAAATTAATTTAATGGATGACACAAACTACTCGGAAGCAAAAAATTTTGTTCAAGTAATTAGACATGTGACGCCATACATGCAACCACTGATCTTAATTACCAAGTCTTGTTGCTGAACTACAATTATGGTGAACAAAAAAGCAGACTTTGCTTTTTTGATAACCAGCATTGTAAAAAAAATGCAAAAGGCATCACACCATCCAAAAGTATACTATCACAGAACAAAGGGTAGCAAGCACTACTGTGGATAGTGAGATGGAGGATGGTACTCAGGGGGTACACCATATCCACCATAGGCAGGTTGCCTGTTATAATAGCCTGATGGCACATAATGGTCGGATGAGTATAAATGGTTAGTAGCAGGGCCCGGGTTCCCAGGAAAACCCATCTGGCCTCCTGCAAAACCATACAGCCCAGCTGATGAACCCGCATAAGGGGGAATTGGAGGAGCAGTGCCTGACAAGGCATAGGCTGGCAACAAACCTGCTGCATTGACACTATTTGAGACTGCTGCAGAGCCAACTGGAGCAGTCATTCGAGGATGCTTGTTTCCATAATGCTGCTGCTTCAGTTTTTGCTGCTTTGCTGTCTGCTGTTTATGTTGCTGAGGCTTGACAGCAGGAGCTTCTGCATGGCGTTTTCTGTTTGCTTTCTCCTTCTCCAGCTGCTCAAGTCGCTTTTGAAGAACAGCCGGTGGATACTCAGATTCGAGCTTGAGGTCTTCAATAACTTTGATTACTGATTTCAAAGCACCGGTTTCTTTGGCTGTGGCCTCATTCTACGAAGAAACTTAATGAATAGTAGGCCGCAGATGAACTATTAGATTTTAAGAGAAATTAACATATAAGAGAAAGTGAAATTACCATTGACTTGCGGGAGTTATTTCCATCCTTGCAAACTTTCTTAGCGAGCTTCTTAGACTCTTTCAAATAGGACTTCAAGAGGGGAACTGGTGGGAACTTATCAGTCAGATCAAATTCAGAAATGAATTTGACAGCCAAAAGATGTTTTCCCTTACTCACAAGTTTCTGAATGAGATCTGCGAGCATAACATTTTACAGTTAAATTCAGAATCTACCCTAAGCAGAACAACCAAAAACTGTGCAATTGGGCAGTTAAATAGGTCCATCCAAAAGGCAAACAACAATCCTGCCATACAATGCCCTCAACGGAAAGTATGATGCTAAGCATTGCCACTCCTCCCCAACATAAAAAATATGCGAAGTGTTTACATATTGAGAAAAATAACTGGATCTGTAGCTCTCCCCAGCACATTTTTTTTTTGCCTCATGCGTATAAAGTTCCATTAAGCCTTCTAAGTGGTAAGACCATACAAGCTCTACTACTCTCTCTTCATACTTCTTACACAGCCTTCTCCTACAGCTTATTCATAGAGGCTAAAGATCCCAAAACTTAGTGGTTTGCCATTATGTATAAACTGCCCTCAGTAACCAAAGTCACTATTTGAGCTTATTTATCACTCTGCCTCAAGTTTGTAAACTACATGATTAACAATCAACTCAAGAATTCATTCATCCCATGAATAATAATCAATATTTCAACCACAAATAGCTACTTAGTAACTAGCATCCATTACGAACTCTCTGACTGAAACATCAAAGCACCGCAATTTGATACTGCTAAATTGAAAGATACACCAAATACAATTCGTTAGCTCTGACTATGAACATTTGATAACACCATAACTTATGTATTAACATCGAACATAAATTAAATAAAAAGTCAGCTTGAATGTTTCCACTAACAGAGAACTCTACCTGCAATCTTATCTCCCAAACCAATTTTCTGGCACAATTCGATAGCTTGCCTATACCGCGCAATGATAACAAAATGATCAACAAGCTCATCCATCTTGAATTCAGACTGCAGTCCATAAGCTGCCACCAAATGCAAGAATCCCAACGCCTCAAACGGGTTTTCACCATCCATACTCACCTTCCCTTTCCAAGCCAACGCCAACTTCTTGGCTCTCTCTCTCACTTCTAATCCTACATCCGGCGAAACCCCCATTAGCACTTCCAATAACAGCACACCACTTCTCCTCACGGCAAACAATTCCGGGTCCTTATCACCCTTATCCCTCCCGTTCTCACTATAAAAGTCGTCTACTGCATCTAAAACCATCGCAGCAGGGTCCTTGGCATACCGTATAGCTCCCAGGAGCTCGGCCCGGATGGTGTTGCGGTTATCCAAGGTCTCATTCATATACTTTCTCAACCCCATTGCATCCATTCGCTCACAAAATGCCACCAACTCTGGCCGAGGAGGAACTGAATCCGACTGAAGACTCGTACCAAGCTCAACCGTGTTCCGGGTCGGAGGGTTTGATGAAGAAGGGTCCTTTACCATCTGGGTCGACGAAATTGATGAAGAAGGCGGGTCCTTTGTAATCTGGGTTGGTGTTTTGGTGTCTTCCGTTATCTGGGCCAATGTCAACGATAACGAAGACGGGTCTTCTGCTATCTGGGTCGGTAAATTCGACGAAGAAAAGGGGTCCTTTGGTATCCGACATGAAGAAGAAGAAGGGTCTTGTGGTTTCTGAGATGGAGGGTTTGATGAACAGGGGTCTTGGGGTATAGAAGAAGAAGGATTTGAGGATTGGGACTCGAGGGTTTGGAGGAGCTGGAGTTTTTGGTTAAGGGAGTCTTCGATGGAGGTGAAGTGGGAATCGAGGTCAGACCAGGTGAGATTGAAGGAGGAGAGGACGTTGTAGTGGGCTTGAAGCTCATCGAAGGCCTTCTTTAGGTTCTCTTTCTTTGTCTCGATCAGTTCCATGGCCGCTGACATTGTTTCCACTGTCGTAGCCATTGTTTCATGAAATTTAGTTCAGCCAGAACCCCTGTTGGGAAATTGCCAATGCCCAATGGAAACGCCAGTTGAAGAACTGAATACCCAAATAACCCCAAAACTATTTTAAAGGAAGTGGTGGAGTCCACATAAAGAAAAGAATAAAATAATATTCAAAAGACAAATGATGTTGGACAATAAATCTTTGGAGATGCATTGTATCTTAATTCATTCACTGTACATCCACGAGAAGCTATCCAATTTGGCTATAAATAGGCTTACTCATTCAGTTGTAGAACACTATCGATCCAAAGAGAAAATAGAAAGAGATAAATTCGAGAGTGTGAGAGTTTATCTTATGAGAGTTTTATGGAGAAAGTTCTGTCAATATAAAAATCATAAGACCAAATACAACTCTACTCTCAATATTCAGTGGTATTTTTCATACTCTGATTATTTATTTTTTATAACACATTATCATCACGATAGTCTCTTCTCTTTACTTCTATTTTTTCCAGCTTAATACTATGTGGCTATTTCTCTGTTTCCTTTTTGTCGTATGTCTCCTCTCACTTTACTACTACGACGGCATACAAACTTTCTTTTTTGTATTCTCAAATTATTTTTATGTTTTTTCATTCATATTTGTTTAATTTATTTTTTTCGTCCTGCAATTTGGAATGGCGGTTTTATACCCCATCCTGTTATTTTATTGTTGTATAATTTCATTACCCATCATGTTGTAACACATATTAATAAAAATTATGGTGTGATTTTAAAACCTATCTTATTATATCTTGAATAGTGGCATAATTATATTGTCCATAATATATAATATTATTATGGAAAGGCTAATGGTATATACTAATTTTATTATTGTGCCTTTAATGGATGATTTCACCTCCTACATTTCTAGAACAAGTGCCTTCAACATTTCCAGGATGCATTTAATATTGAAGGCGCTTGTCACAGATATGGCACAAAGGGACATTGAGCTTGTATATGACGTATGCCGAAGCATTTGGCGAATCTTTATCAATCTTCACTTAAGAACAGGAAAGTGGAGACAAATTACATTGATCATGTTATACTAAATCTGCGAGCCACAAATGGCCTATCAGAAATATAACGTCAGTTACACATGACATATCTGGATGTTTCCAATTTTGTTATTGAAAGAGGGAATGAAGTTTATGGGTTCGAATTAGACTAAATTCCTTCATTTACCATTTGTATTATCTGAAGTATTGTTTTTAATTTTTATTTCAATCTAATAAAAGTGGCAGTGTTTTTCTTTACATTGAATAATTGTTTATTGATTAAGCTTATTTTATTTATTTAAATGTATTGATATAAATTATGGATGCTCCCAAAACAAGAGCTCTAGCAAAAATATTTGTCTCGCGGGCAGTGCGACTACTCATACGATCCTTCGAGATCAAAAGTATTTCTCAAACTTAGGCCTAGTTTGGGATTGCCTGTCATTTTTTAAAAAAAAAGTTGTTTCTGCTGACTTTGAAAATAATTAGCTGTAAAGTAAAGCGCTTCGTGTTTGGTAAATAATATTTTTAAAGTGCTGTTAGTACAAAAAGCAGTGTCAAAACCGTTTGGTAAATTTTAATATAAAATTGTTGTAACTGTTAATAATGACTAAAATAAACATGATGTTAAAAGTGTTATGTACTAATCATGTGATGGTAGTGGTAGTGATGGAGTGGAGGTTGTGGTGGTGATGAAGGTGGAGTTGGTGGTTATAGTAGTGGTGGTGGTGGGGATGGCGGTTGTGGAGGTGGTGGGGATGGCGGTTGTGGAGGTGGTGGTGGTGGTGGTAGTAGTGGCAGCATGGTGGTGGGGGTGGTAGATGTGGCGGTTTTGGAGGAGGAGGTGGTTGTGGTGGTGGTGGTGGTGGAGGTGGAGGAGGTGGTGGTTGAGGTGGTGGTGGCAGAGGATAAGGAGGAGGAGGATGTGGAGGTGGCTGTGGCGGTGGTTGTGGAGGTAGTGAATGTGGTGGTGCAAGTGGTGGAGTTGGATATGGAAATGTAGGTGGTGCCATTTTTAAAAATGAATGATGGTATTTTGGGAATTAAAAAAATTCATTAAAGATTCACTCTGCTTCTTTTGAAAGCGCTTTGAAAAGCAACCCAGAGTCCTGCTTTTAAAAGCCTGTCAAAAGGCCACTCCTTTTAAAATAATCAGGATATTTTATTTTTACCAAACACCTTAAACTGCTTAACTTTAAAGTGAAGTAGGTTTTTGGCCAAAAAAAGCAATCCCAAACGGGGCCTTAATGCTTACAAAAGCAAAGTTGACAACCATATCAGGTCCTCTGGAGATCTAATCGGAAGGCTCAGGTACAACCCAAGTTATGTTACCAAATGGAACAATACTGTCCATTCAAGATGCCTTATATTCATCTAACTCCAGAAGGAATCTGTTGAGTTCCAAATATATACATTTGAATGGCTACCATGTTGAAACAAAAAATGAGAAAAATATGGAATATCTTTGCATTACCTCCAATGATACTCAGAAGCGTATACTAGAGAAGTTTTGTGCGCTATCATTAGGGTTGTACTATACAACCATTCAAACAATTGATGCACACAATATCATGGACCAAAAGTTCATTGACTCAAATACTTTTAAGCTTTGGCATGACCAGTTGGGTCATCCTAGATCCACCATGATGCGTAGGATCATCACCAACTCTAAAGAACACCCATTGTTGACAAAACACATTATGTTATCAAGTGACAGCTCTTGCCAAGTTTGTTCACAAAGGGAGTTAAAGATCAGACCATCACAACCAAATGTTGATGTTGAATCCCCATCATTTTTACAAAGAATGCAAGGGGACATTTGTAGGCCTATTCATCCTCCATGTGGACCGTTTTGGTACTTTATGGTCTTGGCTGATGCATCTACCCGATGGTCAAATGTTTGCCTTTTGTCCACTCGAAATATGGCATTTGCTACGCTCTTGGCTTAGATAATTAAATTACGAGTCCAATTCCTAGATTATCTCATTAAGTCAATCAAACTCGATAATGCTGGTGAATTTACATCTCAGACTTTTGATGACTAATGCATGTCACTAGGCATTGACATTGAACATCATGTTCCTTATGTTCATACTCAAAATGGCTTGGCAGAAGCTTTAATTAAGCGTCTTCAATTAATAGCTCGCACTTTGCTAATGAAGACAAAGTTGCTAGTTTCTGCTTAGGGACATGCCATTTTACATGCAGCATCACTTGTGCAGTTGAGGCCTGTTGCCAACAATTAATATTCTCCAGGACAACTCGTATTGGGTAATCAACCAAACATTTCACATTTAAGAGTTTTTGGTTATACGGCTATGTGCCCATTGCACCACCGTAACGTACTAAGATGGGCCCTCAACGCAGATTGAGAATTTATGTTGGTTTTGATTCACCATCTATCATCAGACATCTAGAGCCCTGACGGGTGATATCTTCACCGCACGGTTTGCAGATTGTCATTTTGATGGGACAATTTTTCCACTATTAGGGGGAGAAAAATCTGTTCTTAAAGAACAACAAGGCAAACTCGTTCCTGAAGAACGACGTGAATTATCATGGGATGTACTCACTTTGTCTCATCTCGATCCTCGTACCGCTCAATGTGAAAATGAAGTGAGAAGGATCATTCACCTCCAAAGTATTGAAAATTAGATTCTAGATGCATTTAATGATACAACAAAGGTGATGAAATCACATATCTCAGCTGCAAATGCACCTGTAAGGATTGATGTCCATAATGGACAAAACAGTGTGTTTGGGCCCAAATTTGGCACGCCAAAACCAAAAGCAAAAAGCCCACATCATTTCCTGGGCCGCTTGAACGCTTCCAGCCCATCAGCACGTCCAGCCCATTAAGCGAAGCAAACATGCCAATATCACGTGGCCCAAAGAACGTTAGGACCGCAATGGAGGCCGAAGCGTTTTGAGCCAAAAGAATAAATGGGCCTGATAGTTTTGATTAAAGAGAAACATACCCACGTGACCCTGACTAGGAAAAGTCAATAGAATCGGCTCGAGTTAAAGTTAGAATAGAGGCAGGTATAAAGAAGAATGCTTCTGAAAGAAAACTCTCCTGCCAGAGGATCAAATTCCGTTTAGTTTATCTAAAGATATTCTGATATTTTTAGAAAAACACCGTTTTCGAAGGATAAACAGAACTCTGGTTATGTGAAAGGAAGATAAGCGGGAAACAGGGAGCTGTTCGAAAATGAACTTACCATCTCAAAATTCAGACTCTTACAAAAAGCAATTGAAATGAAAGAAAGGCATGGCACCCCATCAAAATACAGAGAAGTGGTCACTTCAGGGGCTGGTCGTTGAGTGCTCGCTTGCCAGAAAGTGAATGGAACCCTGCCCGTTTCAATTAAAAATTAAAAGATCTTTTGATTACTTGCCGCCCACTCTCAAAGAACATTTCATGTATATACAAGAGAAGGTGAACAGAGGAAAGACACAACCAACCAACCCAACCAAAAACTCAGTCAAATGACAAACACTCAAAATGATCACTTGATCTCAAGAAGATTTTCAAACAGACCTAGAGTCTGAGCATTCCAATCTCAAAAGCTTTTCAACAAGCTTGCAGAATCACCCTACCTGTCCTTCCCAGCAAGAACAAGTTAGAGTCACTATTTCCAATTCAACAAGTCAACAATAACGAGATTTTTCTCATTACAAATTTGGTTCAGCAAAGCCAAAACAAGCAGAGTATGAGTTTTCTTAAATACGAAAACCTCAACAAATTTATGGAGAGCTCTGGCCAGGTAGCACAGGTACCACAACACAGTCCAAGCTTAGGTCCAGCCACTTCTGCCCATTTCAGAGGGAGAAGTCCCAGTTCTGTCCATCCAAAAGCCTTCCAGGGCTTGAAATGAATTAAAGCTCTGCCAAATTCAAACTTGGTATCGATTTTGCAACTGAAGTTTAGCAGTTGAAGTTGTTTAAAAGTCCAGTCCAGCAGGCGCATCCGGTCCCAGTCCAGGGAGGTGCATCCAGTCCGGTCCAGGACAGGCGCGCATCCGGTCCAGTCCAGAATAGAGGCAACTACCCGGACAGAAATGAAAGCACAGCTCTTTCTTTGTCTTTGAATAGTCAGTTTTCCCTTTTTGAGTCTTGTAAGGGGGAGTTCTGCCTGAAATTAGTTCAATCTGTTATCACTTATTCTGCCAGAACTACCAATTTTATGTTGAGAAAAATTATGAAGTCCTTACCAGTCTAAGGCATAGAAAAGAACTTACTTGGGAGATATTTCTCACCCAAATTCACAATCGTTTGTTCAAAGTCAATAGCTTGGGGCGCAAGTTATTTTTACTCTTAAGTCTGTTAGAATCGAAAGGTTGTTAATAGTGGCACGCTCAGCACATAAAGAAAGTTGATTTATTGACCAAACAATGGTCTTTGAATTAATGGGGAACTTTACCCTACTATCATAGGAAATCAACAGAAACGGGTAAACACAGTGTGCCAGCAAATGATTCATCTATTGCACACCTGAAGCGTGGTAGACCACTAGGCTCAAAGGACTCAATCCTTCGAAAGAGGAAGTCGATGGCCAAAATGAATCCAAATGAAATAAATGGAAAGCCTATAATTCATAATTCAAATACCCCCAAAGAGACACAGGTACTTCCTAAAAAGGAAAATGTCATTGATGAGACAAGCGCCCCTGAAGTGGCAGCGATTCCTGAAAGTCAAGAAATCTCCACAAATTATATATTCACTAATGAATTGTGAAATAGAAATGAGATGATCATCGATAATATATTTGCATTCTCAATGGCTACTAAGATCATAAAAGATGATGATATTGAGCCATGCTCCATTGATGAATGCACATAAAGACAGGATTGGCTTAAGTGGAAAGATGCAATTCAGGGAGAATTAACTTCTTTGGGAAAAAAAGAGTGTTTGTGGGCCTATTATTCCAACTTCACCTAATGTGAACCCTGTAGGTTACAAGTGGATATTTACAAGAAAGCGCAATAAGAAAAATGAGATCGCAAGATATAAAGCGTGACTCGTTGTGCAAGGTTTTTCACAAAGACTTGGAATTGATTATGAGGAAACATACTCTCCTGTAATGGACGCAATTACGTTCCGTTACTTAATAAGTTTAGCGGTTTTAGAAAAACTTGAAATGAGACTTATGGATGTCATTATTGCATATCTGTATGGAGAATTGGATACAAATATATACATGAAAGTCCTAAAAGGGCTTAAGCTACCTGAAGCGAGCCAAGAATAAACCACAAGGCACATTCTCAATTAAATTAAGAAGATCATTGTATGGGTTACAACAATCTGGGCAAATGTGGTATAATCATCTTAGTAGGTATTTACTGAAGGAATGATACACAAATGATCCTATTTGCCCATGTGTGTTTATTAAGAAATCAAAGTCCGGATTTGCGATAATGGCAATATATGTCAACGACATAAATCTAATTGGAACTTCTGAAGAGCTCTAAAAGACTGTTGATTATCTAAAACGCGAATTTAAGATGAAAGACCTTGGAAAGACAAAATATTGTCTTGGCTTATAGATTGAGCACAGTGCTAGTGGTATTTATAAAGCCCTTCCACTTAGCACTCCAATGGCTGTTCGGTCGCTTGACACTAAGAAAGATCCATATTTTCCAAAAGGGGATGATGAAATGGTTCTTGGTCCAGAAGTACCGTACCTTATTGCGATAGGTGCTTTATTTTACTTAGCATAATGTACTAGACCAGACATAGCATTTTCAGTAAATTTGTTAGCAAGATATAGCTATGCTCCAACAAGCCGACATTGGACCGGCATCAAACATATTCTACGATATCTTCATGGGACAACAGACATGGGCTTATTCTATTCTAGTGAATTGACCAATGCCCTGAGTATTGTTGGATATGCTAATGCAGGATACCTCTCTGATCCACATCAAGGACACTCACAAATTGGGTATGTATTTATATGTGGAGGAACTGCAATCTCATGATGCTCAACGAAACAAACGTTGGTAGCCACATCTTCCAATCACTTAGAAATACTTTCCTTCCATGAAGCCAGTCGTTAATGCGTTTGGTTAAGGTCGGTGATCCATCACATCAGAAGCACATGTGCCCTACCCTTAGCAACGGATACTCCAACCATCCTGAAGGAGGACAATGCAGCTTGTATTACTCATATCACAGGAAGATACATCAAGGGTGACATGACCAAGCACATATCACCAAAGTTTTCCTACACACATGAGCTTCAGAAGAGTCAATAAATTAAAGTTAGACAAATCTGTTCAAGCGATAACCTGGTAAATCTCTTCACCAAATCTTTGCCAAAATGTACATTCCAAAAGCTAGTGCATGACATCAGATTACGTCAACTCTGCAAGCAATCAAATTGGAGCATGTAAAATCAGGGGGAGCATTCAAGAGTCCTCTAATACATGACATATGCACATTGTACTCTTTTTCCTTCGACTAAGGTTTTTCCTAGCAATGTTTTAACAAGGCAACATGAGTGCATTTAACATTATCCTTATGTCCCAAATAAAATTGTATTATTTTTCCTTCGCTTAGGTTTTTTCCCATTAGGCTTTTCCAAGCAAGGTTTTAACGAGGCAACAAATCTAGGGACATGTGGTCTCCAAGGGGGAGTGTTGTAAAAAAAAGTGGTGGAGCCCACATAAAGAAAAGAAGAAGGCAAATGATGATGTTGGGCAATGAAGTCTTTAGAGATGCATTGTCTACCAATTCATTCACGGTACATCCACGGGAAGCCATCCAATTTGCCTATAAATAGACTTGCTCATTCAGTTGTAGAACACCACCGATCCAAGGAGAAAATAGAGAGAGAGAAAGTTAGAGTGTGAGAGCTTTATCTTAGAAGAGTTTTATTAGAGGGAGAAAGTTCTGTCAATGTAAAAACCACAAGAGCAAATACAATTCCACTAACAATATTCAGTGGTACTTATTATTTTTTATAACAAAAAACCACATTTTGAACCCAAAAAAAAAAAAATTCAGGGATAAATTGGATCCGGATTCTTTGCTTGGATTTCCTCTGGTATGGTTTGCTTGATTTCTAGCTCATGAAACCAACTATGAGCTTCCTCTGTGTTAGAAGGAAGTTTCCCATAAAATATCTCATTAGGGTTTGCTCCAGGAGAGCCATTGACAAAGCTTTGAGCTGCTTGATCCTTGAGGAAAGCTAACTGTGCTTGTAAGTTGACCACCTGAAAAGTTCAAACCAAAAGCATATACTCATCAGTTACTTCAACATACAATCTGAACAGAAACCCAATCTGAACATACAAAGGGTAGAAAATGATTAACCTGTTGTTGGAGAGCTAAAATATGTGAAACACAGCCATATATGGGATCTTGAAGCCTGGCTTGAGCTTCATATGATATCGTCATTGCGGCCTCGCATCGATCGCTCAACGGAAGGTGACCTAAAAGCTTCGACACATTGCTTGCGCCAAAAACCCTGTGGATGGCAGAAAAATGGGTATCTCCCTCTTCATAGCAGAAATAAGGCATAAAAATACACCCTCTCACACATTTTCTTCTCAAGAACTTGCAAGCTCCACAGGGAGAACCAGAACCAGCCATGGTTTTGATGATCTTTTTTAATTGGGAGGGTTTTATGTTTTATGTTGGCGATTTTTGCCCCTCATTATTGATTGTTTTTGTTTTTACAGCATTATTGGTGATTTTTGCCCCGCATTATCCCCATGTTTTTGTTTTTACCGAACCTTGGGATCCTACCATACTTGCTTAAACCATATAGCAGCTGGCTTTTCTCAAGTTATTTTGCTTGATTACACACATATAAATGAAAATAAAAACTCACAATATAAACAAAATATCAATATAATCAAAATAAATATGAATTGGATTTCAATTAAATTAAATATATTCTACATATACAAAATAATGAAAATAAAAACTCACAATATAATCAAACCACCAATATAATCAAAATAACTATGAATTGGGTTTAGAACTTACTTGAATTGGGTTTAAAACATGCAAAGTAGTCACACAAAATTTTAAACCTTTCTACATTGTAAGTCCAAATTTCCTAAACCAAAGACCTAAAATTGCTTACCTGGCCTTTGCTCCTTCTACTTTGTGAAGGTTTGGGAGAGACTGACGGTTTGGAATCTGATTCCAAATATACAAAAATTGAACCCAGATGTACAGGATCTACAAGATAAACTCATATGGAAGAAGAAAGAAGAAAAGGGGATTTGAAAAAAAAAAAAAAATACCAGAAATAACGTAGGGAGAAGAAGAGAGGGATAGGGAAAAAAAAAAAGAGGTAAAAGAAAAGAGAGAGAGTGTCGGCACCGCACAGGGAAGAGAGAAAAGAAGAACAAAGAAGGGGCACTACTAGAATATGTGGCTTTGGGCACCATTTTTATTTGTGCCTTTATCTGCAAGAGACACAAATAATTGTGCTCAGTTATTTCTATTTTTTTTTTTTTTACACAGACCAAGTTATTTCCCTATTTCTATTAGTGTACTTTTTATCTTCAAAGTTAAACACCACAAGCCTACCATAATGAAAGTTATAGTTTTGCAAAAGTCCTTTGCAATGATGTGAAGACATCATCATTTGTCTTTAATGATGCTGTTTTTTCAATGATAGACACATTTTCAAGCCACTTTCTCAAAGTGAACCAGCTCTCTAAGAATGTGCCTTTCACCTTCGTTGCCTACTTTTGTCGTTGGTATCCTTATATCTGAATTACAAAGACAATTCGCTATTTGTCTTTGTTTAACTACGACTTACTTTATATTAGGCCAAAACAAACTAGAAAAAATTGAGAATGGTTATTGTTAAGACAAAGTCGATTAATTTAAACGAGTTCATTAATCATTTTGGGACCGAACTTTTTTTATCTAGTATCTGTCAAACTTGGATTGAAGGTCCAAAAAGGCAGTGAGTCAATATGTGTGAAGTACTTTTAAAATAGGGATTATTAATTACTATTAGCTAATTGGATTCTTAGAGAGCTGGTCCACTTTGAGAAAGTGGCTTGAAAATGTCCCTTCCACATAAATCCAAGTAATCATAACCACAAAAAGAAAACTCATTCCACCAAAAGTAATCATAACCACAAACAAAAAGCCAAGTAATCTTTCTACCAAATTAGAATGTAGAAAAAGAATACATGTGAGCTTTCCAGGCAACAAAGACAAGAATGACTAGAATGTTTGTTAAGAGAGAAAGAGAGATGGGTTCTGTGTAACATCCCGGTCCCAAAAAAAGAAGTAAAATAATTAAATTAAGAGGAAATAAATTGGAGTAAACAATAAAATAAAATGATTTGAATTAATTAAGTTTTTTTGAAAATTTAAAATATTATTTAATATAAAAAGGGTCAAAAAGGTCATTTTAAGTTCGGGAAGGAATTTGGGACTTCCGGTTATACCGTTGCGTAGAGCACGTCGAGATGAGTTCGTAGACACGGAGTGGGCTCGATTCGGAGTTGTAACGAAGAAGTTACGATCTAAAAACCCTCAATGGCACAACCGTAATTAATTCGAAGTTCAATTTTAATAAAAACTCAGAATTTCTCTCTCTCTCTCCCTCCCGTGCGACCCCCCTCCCCTGTTCAGCAGCGACGGTTCCACCGTCGCCACCGCCACCACCGGCCTCCACTCTGGCCGGGATTCGGACCCAAACGACCGACACATCCCCGCCGTCGAACCCCAGCCCTCCTCTCCGTCGCCAGCAACTCCAGTCGTCGAAAAGTGCAGAAAATCGCGGCTGATATTGACAGATTTTCCCATCGCTCGTTCTCCCTCAATTCTCCACCAAATCGGACGAATGAGGTATTAAATTTTGACTATTTTTCATGCTCTACCTGCCGGTTTCGACCTCCATTTTCGGCCACTTCCGTCGAGAAATTGGGGTATGCCCAAGAACAAAAGTGACTCCAAATTAGGGATATTACCTAGGATAGGAGTTTGGAGCCAAGATTCTAAGATTTTTTCAGCGAAGTGTTATCGCTTTGGGCACACACAAGCTGCCAGCGCGTGTGGCGACGTGTGAGCACTGGAGCAGAGGGGCATTGTGTCCCAATCGATCCCCTGGTTGTCACGAGCGTAGAAATTTACGGAACTCATTTTGGATAACATTTGAACCCCGAACGAATTTTACATATTGTGTAATTTCCGGGTTCGATATGTTAGAACCATTGGATCGCTGTGATTTTAAATTATGTTGATCTAGGTATTCCTAGAATCGTGTAGGATTTCACGGATCGTGAATCGGAGCCCCGGATGTTCCGATTCAATAACTTAAAGTTTGGATTTTTTTTATAACTGTCCGATTGTGCGATCGTGAGCGATCCGACCTTCCGTTTTGATCGGTGCATAATTACATATCAATTTGTACCCTTTTAACTTATGATTTGGTTATGTTTTTTAGTTAAACTTGTGCTTTTAACTTCTTTTGTGTATGTTTCAGTGTTATAAGCTTGAGACTCACTAATTGCATTTTGGAGACAAGTTAGCTCAAAACGGTGTCTGCAGATCAGTCAACTTCACGGATTGGACTGTACTTGCTCAAGAAGAACCAGATAATGACCCATATATCACTGGAAAGCTACGGAAGTCTATTTTCTTTAGAATTTTACGGTTCATGATTCCGAGTCTTCTAAAGAAAGTTATACATGTTTTGGCAACTTAAGGTCAAATTCGGCAGCATCTGCGTTACTGGGCCAAAAATCACATTTGAAGGCCTTCCGGATTTTTCCTTGAGTTGGGCTGCATATGCTTGGAAAGATAAGACAAAGAGCTTCAAGATCCATATTTTTCCAGAATTTTATGGATGGAGAAACAAGCCCAAAACGAGCCCAAAAGAAGACTGCAATGCATTGTCATGCATGACATATGCATGAGGTGTTATTGATTGTGGGGAAGTTAGGTGAAGCATATTCAATTCCTATAATTGAGTGGAATTTTGCAGCAACCAAATGAATTGAAAGATGTTGAAGTGGATGATGCAACACTAAGCCTAAAGACAAGAGGAATTGTTTTCAAATGCAATTGTGTGTTAGGTTAGGTTGGTGAATTAAGTGTTGTGTGTTAGGTGAAGTTAGTGTGGTTAGTGAATTCAATTGTATATTCAGATTTTCATTTCCCCTAGGCCTATAAATAGGGAAGTTCTCTAAGCTTGTAATCACACCCCAAGGGGGGAGCTCTCAAACACTTCTCTAGAGCTCCCTTCCCTTTTCTCCCTCAATTTCTTTTAGTTTCCCTTTGTAGTTCTCAATTGTTGTAATAAGATCATTCTACCAAATTTTCTTTGTACTAAATCTCAAACACCTTCCCTTTCTTTTCTTCTAAATTCTCCAAACACTTCTCTATTCTCTTTCAAAGTTCTCCATGCTCTAAAACATTTCCCAAATACAATTCCCACTCTCTTCCAAAATTCTCAAAGTTCCCAAACACTTCTCCCATTCCTTCATCAAATTCTCCAAGTTCACAAAAATTCCCCAAGCTTCCCAAACACCTTACTTTCTCTTCCAAATTCCCCATGTTCTCAAACACATTCTCTTCCAAATCCTTAAGTTTCTCAAACACATTCTCTCGTTCTCTCCAAAAAGTCTCCATGTTTTCAAGTGTTGTACAAAACCCTTTTTGCTTCTTTTGTTTTCATTTCTATTTTGTGTAGGAAAACTAAACAGGATCATTCAATCACCAATCCCTGTGGAATCGACCTCGCACTTACATATGCTAAACTACCAACGGCTCGTGCACTTGCGAGTATCACAAGTTGAGGATGCAGCTGAATCCATTTTGGTGCAGCTGAATCTATGCAACACGTTTCGGACCGGACTTGAAGGATGTGTATCCTAGGCCGTGTGGAACACTTAGGAACTTTCGAATCGTAAAACAGAGGTTGTGGGTCCTACGGGGCTCGGTTGACCAAATTTGGAAGGTTTGACCCTCGGTTGACCGTGAGTCTTCCGAGGTAGTTTCACTCTTGGATGAGTACTAGAACGACCCTTTTGGACGAGTCTTGACCGTCTTTTGATTTATGTTGATTATGTGGGGCTATGAGTTTATTTTTATGGTTTTGTGATGGAAATCTTATGTTTTTGAATTTAATGGTTTATTTAAATGCTTTATATATTCAATAGTTGAATTCCTTATTTTTGTAAAGTAATTGTGATACATGTGGGTTTGACATATTCGAGTGTCTTGAGTTTATCTATAATAATTGAGAAAGTGCTATGTTTGTTGATTTTGTGTGGGGTACTTAGAATGTTAATTTGAGTGTTATTAGCACTACCTTAGGTACCTCCCCGGTTATAGGTTTTATGTTTCGGAATTTATTTTGCCCAGGTCCGTCGGAGTTTGCCCAGGCCCTTCGGAGATTTATTTTGCCCAGGCCCGTCGGAGTTTGTCCAGGCCCTTCGGAGATTTATTTTAGAGATTTATCTTGCCCAGGCCCTTCGGAGATTTATTTTGGAGATTTATTTTGCCCAGGACCATCGGAGTTTGTCCAGGCCCTTCGAGATTTATTTTGGAGATTTATTTTGCCCAGGCCCGTCGGAGTTTGTCCAGGCCCTTCGGAGATTTATTTTGCCCAGGCCCGTCGGAGTTTGCCCAGGTCCTTCGGAGATTGATTTATTTTGCCCAGGTCCTTCCGAGTTTGTCCAGGCCCTTCGGATGTCTTCTTAATACGATGCCTTGGGAAGAAATTGATAATGTTTCAATGTGTTTTTGTTGGATTTGGAATTGTGATAGATCTGAAATGTATAGTTGGTTCTGTTGTAAATATTGGTTTATTACCGGAGTTGTGACCGTTGATGATGAGAACTACGTGTGGCTTGATCCCTTGTCCAAGAGTACGTAGGCAGCCTGGGGTCTCATCAGGTGCAGCCGCGAAATATTATTGTGTTTAAAAGGTCTGATCGATTCTGGATATGTGATTGCATTTCGGATGTGGTTTTCGATGTGATTGTTGGATTTGAATCCGGTTTAATGATTTCAGTGGTATTTGTAAAGTTGTTTGAGACCATTAATTGTTTGGTTTATGTATTGTTCGACTTAAGAACATTGCTGGTTCTGTTTCGAATTAATTGAAGGCTGGAGACCTATTATACAATCGCATGTTGATGACTGTGTGTATTGCATTGTGTGTGCTGCCAGTTGTGTTTTTTAACAGGTTGAAATATTTGGGAAATGTCCAATTTCCAGGGGAGACTCTACCGAAATTTCGGCAGAAAGTCTCGTGGCCTTTTCCTTTTTGGTAAAGAGGCTCGATTTTTGTAAGTGGGCCCGACATCGGTGTGATGTCGAAAAATTTCCACAGGATTCGTCTCTGGGTTCCGAGGAATTCGGGGTTTGTCCTGCCATTCTGCGCTGAAGTAGGAGAAAAAGACAGAGAGAGAGAGAGAGAGAGAAAATAGGCGCGGCGGGATGGAGGTCAGAGAGGATTAGGAAAAATATGAGAGGTTAGCTTACTTAGGGTTAGACTTATACATAAATATAAAAATATACTGGCATATTTATTAATTAAATATATTTATTAAAGAAATTAAAGCTTCAGCACACCCAATGGGTTTCGAACCCCAACCAATTCCACCTTTGCTTGCACTTTATCCATCTTGGTGTTGATAATTTTGTGATTATATGTTACAACATTTGATATTTATAATGTCTTTACAAACTGATGAGCACTTAATTATTACATTTTTATCCCTAAATTATATTTGTTAGTAATTATTCCTTATAATTTGAGTTAATTATGTATCTAGGGTTTAGGGTTTAATGTTTTAATCCCTAAACCCTAAACCCTAAACCCTAGTCCCTAAACTCTAATCCCTAAACCTAAAACCTAAACCATAAACTCTAAACCCTAAACCCTAAACCCTAAACTCTAAACTCTAAAATCTAAACCCTAAACCCTAAACCCTAAACTCTAAACCCTAAATCTAAACCCTCAAGGACATGTAACACATCCTTTTGTGAACATTGCAAACGAAATTAATCAAGGAAATGTTACTAGTGAGGATATTTAATAATTTCATTACTCTATTAGCTTAGCAAAAACCTCAATAAGTATGTGATGCATTGATATGTGAAGAATACACAAATAAAATCCAAATAAGTTCATGGTCATCCTTGCCAAATTGTTGGAGAAGGCTATTTATAATAGTTAAACACTACGTTCTCTCTTTGATTTCTCCCACTAAAAAAACAATTGATGGCGTTGTTCAAAATGCAATAATTATTTTCTTTGTTTCTTCTTCATTATCTTCATTTTTTTAATTTTTTAATTTCTCTTTCTCAATCTTTATATATAGGGAGAGGCAAAATGAAATAACTATTTTATATATTAAAAAATATAATTACTTGATTAAATTATCAACATTTAGATTTTTTTTTTTAAAATTTGCTATTACTTAGCACCGTTAGCGGGTTAATAGGTTAACTCGAAACCCGCACGGGAAATTATATGGGTCGACACGAAACCCGCACGATTATTAAACGGGTCATAGCGGGTTGATCCCGAACTTACACGAGACATAAATGGATCAACACGAACCCGACACAAACACGACCCATTGCCAGCCCTAATTGTATCAATGGGAAGGCCAGCCACCTTCAATTAATGACCACATGCCAACTCACGTGATGGCCAGCTAAAGAAAGAAAAAAATCCTTCTGCACACACAACACAAAACCTGATTTCTTCTTACAAAGATTGTTGCTCAAAAGCGATTGTCAAAGGACTTGCTATACACGTGTCTCTCTCCTGATGGTTTCCAAGTTGGGCATTAAAATAGTATTGAATTGATTGTACCAATGTTCTCTCTCCTCTTTCTTTTATTCTCTTCTTTTTTTTCCTTTCTTTCTCTCTTCTCTCCCTGTTTCCTATTTTCCCCTTCGTTTATCCTTCTCTCTCTCCTCCTCCTAGGGATGGCAACGGGCCGGGTATGGTCCGGGTTTGCCAATACCATCCCCGACCCCGATTCCCAAACCCTCCCCCCGTCCCCGCCCCCATCCCCGTTTAATACGGTTCGGGGAATCCCCTCCCCGTACCCGTCAAGGGACCATCCCCCATACCCTCCCCCAAATCCCCGAATTTTCATTCTCTTCATCTTGTGTCTGATGTAGGAAAAAAAACAGGTTAGTTGTCAGCCACTAAAATAAATCTGAATTTCTGAAAAATACTTTACTTAATCTGAATTTCTAAAAATTAAAAAAACACATTACAAAATGAATGTTCACTAACCTCAGCTCTCTCACTTTGAAGTTGAACCTCCATATGTAAGAACTTGCCCCTGCTTTTTCAATCTGCCAGCAAAGCAACCATTTTTTTGATGAAAATTACAAGAATAGTGAAAAACTTTTAGGAAAATTATACAAAAAAACTAACAGAAAATGACAGCTCTCTAAACCCAAAAAAAATTCAACGAATGCTCTCTTGTTTCTTTCCATCATAGCACATCTGTCGTAGACCCACATAAATCCAAGTAATCATAGCCACAAAAAGAAAACCCATTCCGCCAAAAGTAATCATAACCACAAACAAAAAGCCAAGTAATCTTTCTACCAAATTAGAATGTAGAAAAAGAATACCTGTGAGCTTTCTAGGCAACAAAGACAAGAATTAAAACTTGAGAGAGAGAGAGAGAGAGAGAGAGAGAGAGAGAGCTTAACCCATGTCCTGTGGAGGTCAGACTCATCAAACATCTTCATTCTTTTATATATAACATATATTATTCTCTCCTCAACACTGAAAAATGTTATTTTGAATTTACAATGAGAATCCATTTCCAATTACACAATCATATATATTCTCCAACCGATTTGAATTTAAGATGGGGCTTCTAAATTTGAAAAAGGAAAACCGAAAAGAAAAAAGAAAAGAAAAGGCATTTGAAAGATTGATAATAGTGTACCACCAATAGGCAAAAAGGCATTTGAGATCATGTAAAAGAGAAGAGAATCATTTTCTGTAAATAATGGTGGCGTGAAAGGGGACCTTTTGGGACTTTTACAGTAGTTTTCTTGTTTTACATATATAATTTTGCATATTGTCTGTCCACTACTTTGGCATGAGAGCAAAGAGACACTCTCGTTAAGTATTTTTGTCTTCATTGTCACAAACAGACAAGTCTTTCCATTCTCTAGTTAAGGGAATAAGGAAAAATGAAGTGCAGAGATGGTAGTGGATTTGGGATGAAGGGAATAAGAAAAAGATGAGATATCTTTCTATCATTGCAAAAAACAACATCATTAAAGACAAATGATTATGTCTTCACATCATTCCAAAAGACAAATGAATCACTTTATGAAAAGTATGTTAAATATGCATGAGTAGTTAAGATAATAACAAGCAGGAGCATTCTTTACATTTATTTTAAGAACATTTCTAGTGCATATATCACTATTATAATATGGTCAAGAAGTTTGAGATCATTCATTAAGGATTCATTATTATAATAGGGTTAAAAAAATGCCCTCAGGTCAATTTAATAGTACTTGCACCCTAGATTGCAAAACATTAATGGGGCAAAAAAAAAAAACAAAACAAAACAGGAAAGGAAAGAAAAAAGCAGTATATTACCTCAAGAGAAGGAAGTCTTCACGCAGGAGGTTTCGCTAATCTAGCTTTCGCTACACCAACAATATCATCAAGGAGAAAAGAGAAGGAAGTTTTCACCCAGGTCTAGGTTGTAACTCCAGTTTGCCAACTCGTTAGGTATTCTTCTCTTCTTCTTATGTCTTCATCTTTTTCTTTTTCTTCCAATTTCTTATTTGGTAGTGGCTGTTTCTTCTAACAATAACCAAAAGGATTTTAATTGTAATTTCAATTGTTATGAGTTCATCTTTCAAATCTTGTTGGACGTCTAGGAGCAAAGTACTATTTTTGGTTTATGTTTGTTTTTCATTATGACATGGGTTCTTTTGTGATTATAGATGGCACCCATGGTAAAAAAAAAAAAGAGCAATAATAGAGCATCACATGATCGCGAAATGCAAGAGACAAATCAAACATGTATGAGTTATTTGCGTGTTATTATCGATTAAATTCTTGTTTATGTTATTTTTTTAGTTGTATTTCTATTATATGAGTTTTTAATTTTTCAATTATGTTTTGTGTTTGTATTTCTCTTACAAATGATAGTCGTGGCAAGAAAAGGAAAGAGTCAAGATAGAGCATCAGGCACTGCACATCCTCGGTCGTCTAGACTCTCCTTAGATCGCCATATTTCCAATGAGTCATCACATGATAACGAAATGCAAGAAACATGTATGATTTATTTTGAATTTTTTTTGTATATGTGTATTTCAATTATATGATTAGTTCTCTATTAATTTCCAATTTTTGTCTCCATTATAAATTGTAGCCGGGGCAAGAAAGAGAAAGAATCATAATAGAGCATCTGACATTACACATCCTCAGTCATCTAGACCTTCCTTAGACCAACATGATGACCTCATTGAGCCATCACATGATAATGAAATGGAAGACACGCCTCTTGAAACTGAACCATCAAATGGAGAAGGTAAGTATATATATATATATGAGGTTTAAAATATATAAACACAAATCTTTAAAGGATGCTCCACTAGAAAAGCCACTACTTTTCATGAAAATTTAATTAAGTGCAAAGCATAGTTAAGACCGATTATATAAATAAATAAATAACGAATAAAGATTCTCTGAAAAATTTTGCTTAAGGGATATATGATCTATCTCATTTAGGTTCAACTGTTGGAATAAAAAAAGGTAGAGGGAAGGCTAAGGGTAAAGATGGAAACGGCACTCCAATTGTAATACGTAGAGGAAGGTAATGTATAATGCCTGCAAAGTTAGCCATTTCTTGTGTAGATTCATTTTTATTTATTTATTTAAATTTGGTTTAAATTTTCAGGATTATAACCACTGGAGCTTGTGCGAACTATAAGAGTGCTTTTTTATCAAGCTATCGATGGAGCATGGCCAACATTTAAAACATTTCCATCAACTCAAATGGATTTACTGTGTGATCGCTTTAACGCAACAGGATATACACACACATGCTCAGAAAAAGAGATGAGGGAGGCATTTGAAGAACATATTAAATTGCGATATTCCGATTGGATGTCGTCATTGAGAAATAGAGTTTTTAAGAAATACAAGACTACTGGTGAGAGATATACTCATTGCCCATTAGGGATATCTCAAGATGTATGGTTCAAACTAGTTGATTATTGGTTGCAGCCTAAATGGCAGGTAAAAACTCAATTTAAAATAATATTGTTATGACTGGCTAGTGTATGCTTTGGTTTATTTATAGATGCCTTATATGGGTTCACTAAGTTGATATTAGGTTATGATTTACCTTTTTCATGCAGGATAAAAGTAAAAGAAACAAGTCTAATAGGGCGCAATCCACAATTGTGCATACGAGAGGTTCTATTCCAATGGAAAAGTACATAAAAGATGAGGTAAAAATACCCATTTGGTTGTTGCTTTTTGTTGACGGTTCATATTGTGGTTATTTCCAAATTTGGTCCTAACAAATTTCATTGTTTAAATCTTAATAGCTTGATCGAACTGGAATTGAACCGAGTCCAATTGATTGTTTTAAAATTTTCCATGTAAGTAAGCCTAAGAATGGAGCGGAAGAAAGTTGGCCAAGTGAAAAGGCTAAAGAACTTTTTGTATGTTGCCCCTACTTTGTTTCTCTTTATTTTTTTTTAAATTTTATTCACATGACATTTATTTATATCCATTTTTATATTTCTACTATTTCATTGAAGGATAAAATGGAGAATAAAAAGGTTGCTGCAACGGAAGACGGGAATGAAGTAGATGATTGGGATATATACAAGGAGGTTATTGGTGGGCCAAGTCACGGTCGTATCCTTGGCTTGGGTGGTGGCTATAGTACAAAAGATGTGTATCCCTCAAATGACCAAGGTTGTAATAAACGTATATGCTTAGAACGTGAAGAAGAGCACGAGAAATTAAAAGAGGAAGTGAAGAACTTGAAAAGTGTGTTGTATGAATTGAAAGATTTAGTTCAAAGTATAAGGGAAAACAACTCAAATACTTCTGGACGCTCGAACAATGTAGAAAGTTGTTGCAAATATTATAATTCAAATTTCTTTTTATTAACTTTTTAAATAAAATAATTATATTTTTCGACCGCATTTCCCTCTCGGTATTGCATATTTCCAACAAACACTTTATCATCGGAAATACTTTCCGACAATAATTGCCTATTTTCGACAACATTCCCCACGACATAATCGGGTTCAAACAATTATATTTCCAACCACTTGTTCGTCGAAAATATTTTCCGACAAGATTACTCTATTTGCGACAAACTTTGTGACAAATAAATGTGGTTGGAAATATATATTTCCATGTAACTTGCCCGTCGGAAATATTTTGTTATACTCTTTTCCGACGAGCTATTATATATTTTCCACAAACTCTTTTGGTCGGTAATGATAATTACGACGGAATCTAGCCCTCACAAATAATGTATCATTGTCGGAAAAAGTATTTCTGACGACACTCATTGGTCGAAAATATGAATTCACAAAAACAAGAAATCACTATAAAATAACTATTTCCGACAATCAAATAAGTAATTACGACCACATTTATGGTCGGAAAAATAAATATGTAGGGTATTTTTAAAAATCCATTTCCGATATAAATTTAAGCAATAGCTACGAAGCATAGGCGTCGGAAATACATTATTTCCGACGGAATGGTCGGAAATGAAGTATTTGCAACCGGCCTTTTAGCGACGACTTCCGACGGACTTTTGCCGTTGAAAAAGGGTATTTTCGACGGCAAAAGGCTTTTTGCAACGAAAAAATGCCCTCACAAAAGGGCTTCTGTTTTGTAGTGAAACCACATTTTGAACCCAAAAAAAAAAAAAATCAGGGATAAATTGGATCCGGATTCTTTGCTTGGATTTCCTCTGGTATGGTTTGCTTGATTTCTCTTCTTCTTCGCTTGCCACCTCATTTTTAAATTTCATTTCAATCACATCCAATAGCTACAAAATTGGCATATCATAGTTGAATTATAAAATAAAAATAAAAAAAATCAATTAACTCACACTCAATTTATGTTGTACGGATACGAATACGTTGATATGATAAAATATGATACATGAAATCTCAAAAAACTAGAATAAGATAAGCCAAGAACACGACAATTAAAGTAATATATTGAAGTAATGTATATGAACTGTTATTTCTATCCCTTGTCTTGTTTCTCCACCCATCTTATTTTCAAAATTTTATAGACAATGTAAAACGACTTTTAAGGATTTAGGGAAAAAACCTCAATTCTAAAAGAAAAACTCAATTTCATAAGAATTTAAAAAGAAAAAAAATTCCTTAATTAAACAAAGAGACGTTAAACTGCATCTCTTTTATATCATATTGATCAAGCCATGTCTTTTCCCAATCAAAAAGTATTTCTTCTCTTTCCCATATGATTAACAGTTCTTGGCAATCCCTAATGTTCAATCCCGCAAATATGGACTTCCAACTTCCAAGACAATATATAACAACCATAGAAACCTCGGTTCCCACATGTACCTATTATTGTAGCAAGTTATTTTGATTTTGCATAATTTAAACCTATAATCAAACTCAAATTAAACAAACCCAACCCCTAAAAAAAATTATTTGACAGTTAAATAAACACAGGAAAAAAAATTCACTCTACAGTGACAAAACACACAAGAAAAATCAATCGAAAAGAATAGAACGTAAAGAAAATATAACTCCCATGTTTTAATTATGAGAAAAACCAAATGAAAGAGAATTTGCTTGAATTAATAATTAAGGGGTATTTTATGAATAATGGTGGGTGGAAATATAAGATTGTGTTTTTTCAAACTTACATGGTGCGTAGGAAGATAACATGGATGGGGAATTTGTGTATAATTTCTAGGGAAATAGAAAAAGATTGTGAAAATAGCAGAACTCTTAATTAAATATATATTTGTACTGGGTATGAGCTAAAGCGTCTGTTGAGGCCCAAAAAATCCACGGTTCGGCCCAAATAAATTCTCGGCCCAATACAATACCTTACCGAGAATAAACCCAATTTGGGCACGCGAAAGTTCGTCATATGCGCTTGTACACATGCCACGCCAAGCAAATAAGCAACACGCCACGCTACAAATTTAAGTGGGCCAAAGCCACGCAAGATGCCTGGGGCTTGCTTGAGTGGGTTGTGGTATGGATGGTAATAAGTTGACATGAGGCCCATTGATGGGCCAAGAAATGGAAGTCCCGGGTTGCTTGGGAGGCTCGGAACTCAGGCCCATTTCTTAGGCCCAAACATGTGGGTGAGCACAAAGAGAAAATATCCCAACCAAAATATCCCAACTAAAATATCCTAACCAAAATAGCCCAACCAAAATAGCCTATTGACTCAACCAAAAAAAGCCCAATGCTTGAAAGAGATAGCCCACTTACTCAATAAACCAACTTGGCCCATACAATTACAATAGAAGAGCTGCAAAGCTCCAGGCACTTGGCTGAAACAGAAAACCACGAAGGGGCTAGGAGGATCACATGTGCAGAATTGTTGGAAGGCTCCAGGCAGGCAAGGGAACAAGTTCCAAGCTGAAACATTCGAAGGACCAAGGGACAGTGGCGCAAAGGGGAAGATGCCATCCTTTGAACCAGGCATACACGCCGTTGCCTTTCTCCATCAGATCTGGCCATGGAAAGAAGAGGAAATGAGAGAAAAGAGATATATGAAAATAGGCATTCTTCAGGGCAGCCGTAGGAAAGGGGCCCTTGAGCTCCCAAAATCCCTGATTTTCTGCAAAGGAGCAAAGTAAATTTCACCACAAGAAAATGATTGAAAGGATGAGGAGAGAAAGGAAGGGAAAAGTTTGGCAAAATATGAGGGAAGTCATTAGGGTTTCTTGAAAACAGATGACTTCCAACGGCTATAAATAGGGTCTCTTCCACCCAACGAGAATCATCGACAACTAGAGAGCAAGCTTCCTCTCTTGCATGCAAAACCCAACATTTTTCGTGCTTAGTTCATCTCCTCCCTCACCTTTCCCCTTTGTCATGCTATTCTGACATTTGACAGAGTCACTGTCGAGCTGCCGAAAATAGCGCCCAAGCCATCTTTTCCTTTCCTTCCCTCCTTTCTCAGCCAAACCTCTTTGCAAACTCTCCATCTCCTACCTTAATACTCATTTTTCCCCAAAGAACACTTAGTTTTCTCTTCGGTGCTAAACTCATGTCGATTTTGCTCCCATGTCACAAGCTTCTCATACCAAGCCAAGAATTTATCTATAAGCAGCCATTATTTTCGTTGGTGAAGGTAACCAAGGTGTTTCCTACGGCCTTACTATCCTTTCGAAGCATTCTTGGGGCTTGATCTCTAAACTCAGACTCAAGGGGCAATTTCATCCATTTTGCTATTTACGGCAGCCCAGGCCCGTGGTAGCTGCCGGAAGAAAAAAGTCCCTAGACGTCAAAAGAGTTTTATTAGTTGTACATATATATTGGGAGTTGATTTTCTCATTTCTCTTCTCTCCACTTACACTCCCTTTTACTTTTTAATACTTTTTAATCAATACTTTTTTTTTATTTTATAAATTTCTGTTAACTTTTCTGTTAAAGATTAATGAATATTTTTTAAATCAATAAAAAAACAACAACTATAAATACAAGAAGTAAATTAAAAAACACGAACTAAATTTTCCAAAGTGGTCAACACACAAGAACTAATGTGACATTGATTTCGAGCCTCTGCATTTATAATCTACATATTTTCTCGTTTTTGCTTAATTTTAGTCGTGGTAATAATCTAACATAATCTACGCATTTTTTTTTTCATATTTAGCTTAATTTTAATTTTTCGTATTTCACTTAATTTTAGTTATTGTAATAATCTAACCAACCATCATGACACGTTATCCTAAATAGAATGATTGGGTGAAAGCCACTTGCCGAGAGAATCTAGTGTAACAGAGAAAGTTGCCGAAAACCGTAACACAAGATAGACCATGGATTCAGACCGAAAAAAAAAAAAGTTAGACCATGGACCCCACATTAATGCTCAGTGGGACCTGGGCTTCAACTTGTAACTCCAGCCTCCCCAACGATAAAAAGAAGGGAAAAGAAAAAAGGAAGGCGACATCAAAACACAGAAGCCATAGCCAAAACCAGGCAGGCGACCACCACCTCCTCGTCAAAGTATTTGCTCAACTACCATTACCTAATTGGCCAAAAAGGAAGAAACAGAGTGAGTTCTTTTTCTTATCGGTTTTCCTCTTCTCTTCCAAATTGTATCATGTCTATTTGAATATGCTGCTCTTGGTACGAATACTATTAATGGATCTCGAAATTTCATTGCCGCGTTATTTATTTGTCATTTTTTTCAATTTATGCTTTTGGGTGGTTTCAAATTTAGCTCTGGGTTTGTTTATAGCTTTGGTATTGGGTTTCCAAGTCTGAGGGTTGGTTTCCTCTGTGGAATTATTTGAGGATTTATTTCGATAATATGTTTTGTTTATGGGTGCACATAACTGGGTGGTTTTCTGGGTAGGCTTTTGACATATTAGGTTCATTTATTGGCACCTTAAAGAACTGATATGGATTCTTTAAAGTTCCTTTTTTCCGTTCATTTCAGATTCATTCCTGACAAAAATTTGTAAAATCTTATTTCTGTACACTATATTATATTTGTTCCTTTTCTTTGAATGTTTTCAATCATGGCCTGCTGCTACCAGTAATTGAATCTAGTTCTGGTTGGTACTTGGCTGTCTGCTGCTGAGTATGTGATGTTGGGTTTTGTATGAGTCCTCAGCCTTCTTTTCGTATTGTTTCATACTTCTGTAACTTTAGGATTCAGTCTTGAGGAAAGTTTTTATGTATAAGTCTTTTCTTTCTCTGTAGATGTTTACTTTTGATTGGACTCCTATCTTTTTTTGTATCTTAATAATCTTTGTTCTCCTTTCCATTGTAATCACAAAAGGTTCCTTCTTCACACAAACCACTTCTATGGAGTTCAATGGTTTTTGGGTCCTTATTTTTGTATTAAATATTCATGTGTTTCCTTATCTCAGCTCTTTGGCTTGTGCTTGTCTATTATAAAACCATCATCGTTTGAAATATTCAAATTGTTCAAATGTTTCAGGTATATAAATATTTATAATATGGAAGGTATTGTAGTAAGAAGGGTTATTCCCTCAGACAATAGTTGCCTCTTCAATGCGGTTAGGTAAGCTCCAATACAACCTTCTATTCTATCCATTGTCTATTGCAATGAACTGAGCTGCGTCATTTAAGGTCAATTTTTCTATTCAATAGTCACGCGTCATTTGTAGGTATGCTATGGACCATGACAAGAAAAAAGCTCCTGAGTTGAGACAGGTATCTTTCAGGGATTAAAAGTACACCTGTCATTTAAGGTCAGTTTTTGTGCATATATTGCTCCATGTTTGTATTAAGCATGCATAAGTGCGATACTTCCTGATCATTTTGTGGTCATCCATGATGTGAAGGTTATAGCAGCAACAGTAGCAAGTGATCCAACTAAGTATTCTGAAGCATTTCTCAGTAAATCAAATGAAGAGTATTGTGCTTGGATTCTTGACTCTGAGAAGTGGGGAGGTTTGTTAAAAATAAATAAACTTTCCTTTTCCTACGTTTATGAATATTGGTTATGAAACAAAAAATGAAAAGCTTTTCTTGTGAAAGTTTTGGTTATTTTTGATACCTAACTAAGTATCCGAACCTTAATTATACAATACTGGCTTATGTCTTCTTCTACAGTATTGCACATTGTTGATATATTTGGCAAAGTTTTTGCGCCTTGACTGTTCAGGAAATAGTTTGTGTAGCCACTTGTCTATAAGATTGACTGTTCAAGAAATAGCATTAGTAGTGAGTTCTCATGTATATTAATCTTGTCAGCTTCCCTTTCTGAATGTTTATGCTCATTTTCATACGGGGTACTTTTGACAGGAGAAGTGTTTCGAAAGGGCTCTGCTGATCTATGATGGGCTTCATTACGATGCTTTAGCTGTATGTGGTTCTGATGATTTATGTTAATATTCTGTTTATGAGTTTTACTGGTTGTCAATGTGGATGGATAATTAAGAAGTGGCTTCACTATGGCCTCAAATAGGGCCAATTTTTTGGAAATATGTGGTTTCCTTATTTTAGCAAAATGCCCTTAAATAAATCCAAATTTTCAACATCCAACCAAGTTCCCCTATGTTTTTTGAGTTTTTAACACCAAACATGTAAGCACATACGACTCAAATCGCCTGAGAGCCACACCTCTGTATCTCCCTAACAAATCTAATGTTAATCTCTTTCACCACAACACAGAATGCTCAATGTCTATTGAATCTTCCCTTTTTCCCACGCTCTCTTTACCTATGTGCTGAGAGACTTTGCCTCGTAGGTCTTGGCTCTTGCTCTTTTCAAGTTGTACTTTTTCCTGATTTATAATTGATGTGAATTCATTTTCAATGTATGTTAAAGAAAGATAGTTACTGATTTTTAAGCTATTTTATTTGTAGACATTTTCTCTCCTCCGTTTGTGATTGAGGTTAAATTTTTCCAGTTAATGGTCATTGGTTTCTGCATTGTATTGTATCAGATGTCACCCTTTGAGGGAGCTCCAGAGGAGTTTGATCAGACTATATTTGCAGTTAAGGACAATACCATTGGGCCCGTTGAGGGGCTCGCTCTTAATCTTGTGAGAGAGCAACAAAGGTAGTGCTTATGGTTTCATGGTGGCTTCTATCCATAGTGCACGTACAAAAACTACTACACATAATATGTGAAAATATTAAATGTTCCTTGGGGTTTTAGTCTGGAATTAGCATGTTCAGATGATAAAAAATACAGAGCCTGTGATTTAGGGGATTATTTCTGATACTTCCCACTCTAAACATGTAGTTCAATGTGCAGAAGTATTCTATTCACTATACATCGACCGACCTAGTTTACAAACCTATTCAAGTTGAGGAGACAATATTTTTTAACTTCTAGTACTCTGTCTTGAAAAAAATTTCCAAATCTCTATTTACTGAGGGCATCCTAGTTGTTGAACCTAAATAGTACTAATAGTGCACACTTATTACTCAGTGCATGTAAAATCTGGTTTATGAACATTTCAAAATAATAATCAATAAATTTGCTCTCAACTTAAGATGATTGAGAACTATAGGACATGTCAGATGTACTTAGCCTCCACGCCAATCCAACAGAAAAAAAGGGATAAAAAGATTAATTTTGTATGAACTTTTTTCCCATGTTTTGCCGACTAAGTTATCAAAATGCTTGAGGTAATATGTGTTTCGTCACTTCCATTTTGTGCTCCTACTACTCGTATAGCTCAGGTATACCAAAAGTATGCCTTAATACCATGATGCTGCTTCTCAGTAAAAGGAGATACACTGACACTGCCAACTTCACTTTGCGCCGTGGGGTGTGCTAACTTGGACTAGTTAGCCAGAAGGTTATTTCTTAACTTGCCTGTTTTGATGTTCTAAATGTGTGTGGTTGCGAGCATGAGATTTCCTTTAGTCTTAGTATACTGAATAAATTTCGATGAATATTCAGGAGGCTGTGGAGCATGCGCGAGCGACAGGGCATGTCCACTTTCAAGAATACAGATAACAGAAATATAGTCCCAATTTCATTGCAGTGTAATACCGTTTGTATTCACTTATTGTTTCATGGTCTGTCAAATAAGTATAAGTAACATTGGATTATTAAAAGGCCAACGTTGTGATTCTATGTAGTCTGGGAAATGTTGTACTGTGCCAACAAAAAACAAAAAGAACAAACATAGAAAAGTACTGTTGTAGCAGGTTTCCCATCATTTTATGGGTCTAGTGGAATCTGGTGAATCGATCGAATACCCTTTACCTTCTTTGTTATTGCCCTCAAACTTATTTGATTCTTCTTCATTCAAATATCTTTATACCTCAACTTTGAGATGGTCCCGTCCGTTGGTTGTTTGAAATCGACAAATTGGGAAGCATTTTAAGGCTAGTAATGGCTGAAGAGCTGAATTCACCAACCAGGCCAGCATCATTTACAGTGATTGAAGTCAAACAGCCATTACTACAAGCTATTCTAAATCAATTCAGGGGCCATCCATTGGAGTCAAAGGCCTTTGAATCCATGAAACAAGAACTTTCCCTGAAGGGTCTGCATTACGCCTTGTCTGTATAATGTATAATGTATATGGCCAAAATTTACATGGAAAGTAATAGTCTACACAGGAACCAACTTCCTCAAACAGATAGAAAATATAGAGCCAGAAACAAATTCCAATTAGAGAACAAACAGAAATAGAAACTTCAATAATATCATTCGACTTGGAAAAAATTTGGTAATTCATAATCACTTCCTCAATTTCTTTATTCTTAGAAATTAAAGAATTGGTAATCAATTAATTACATAGTGGAAACTTTAACCTATACATCATATCATATACAACAAATAACAGAGCCAAGGTGGCCTATAACCTATGCTCAGTTTCTATACTTCATGAACAAATCTCGCCTTCCTCCTACCAGATCTCTCCTTCCTCCCAATCTCCATTCAAAAAGGCCTCCTCAACTTGACCTTGCAACTCATCATCTTGCTTAAGGTATACACCCAATTTCTTAAGAGGCAATCCAAGGCTGATCTGTAGAAAAGGATCTTCATTGCCACAGCCACACAGCATCTCCAGTTGTTTGAGATCCTGTAAAGGGTCCTCAAATTGCACTGACTTCTCCATGTTCGAAATGGCACGGCGAGCCGACTCCCTTTGCTTCTTCATCCGCTGCATCGATTTTCTCCTTGGTGGAGAATCAGGTACACCCTTAAGTATCTTATTTGCTTTCAATATTGTACCCGAAAAACGTAGCTTCAGTGCATGAATTCGGCTTGCCTTACATGGAGAAAGATTCTCTGAGGCCTGATCCATGGCATGATCAACAAGTGTGGGCAAGTCATCATGTTTGGCTGAATCAACTGACTGAGAATCAGAAACCTCAAGCCCTTGACTTGGAAGAACGTTATAAGGAGAAGAGGTCTTGCCCTGTTTCAGTTTGGGGGACACTGCCAAACCCTTGACTTCGGGCAGAGGAGGATGACAAAAAGACTTGGGGTTTTTCTCCACGGCTTCTCTCCACTTTCTCTCAAAAACACCACTGAGATGCTTGGCTGCTGCCCGCTCAATCCTCCCAGACCGATAATATCTTAAAGCATTTGACAAGGTAAGCCTCACATCAGCAGCAAATCCATCAGCGCTGGAGTAGACACCCCTCTCCAATTTGGATTTCACAGTACCGAAATCCATGGGCCTCCAGATGTCGTCGAAATAACCCGGCAAATTCTTGGCAGGCTTCTCAATGTACCTCACATGGCGGAGGTTCATCAGATAACCCAAAATTTCAGAACAATCAAACTCAAAACCTAGTTTTTGCCTCTTGCTCTTCTGGGTCTGACAGAGACCATCAAACCCTAGCTCCTCCGATTGTCTACGCTTTCTAGCAGTCGAAGCCAAAGGGATGGTCTTGCCCAGTTTGGGTGAGAAACCCTTGCGCAGAGAAAGAGAAGCAGTCGCCTTTTCATCCACGGCTACTATTCGTTGGCCCTCCAAAACCCTAGAAGATCTCTCGCTCTTCTGGGTCTGAAACCGAAACTCAAACGGAGAAACGCCATCCCCCAATTGTTTACGCTTTCGATTTCGAGTAGACGACGCCATTCTCGATTCTCGACTCCAAAACCCAAAATTCGCACAATTGTTGGACAGTGACAGAGAGAGATAGAGAGAAAGAACCCGCTCGCTACTTTTTAAACCCAAAAATCACAAATCGTTGCAAAGACGCAGAGAGAGAGAGAGAACTCGCTCCTTCTTGAACCCAGAAAACCACTCGATCGTGGCAGAAAAACAGAGCGAGAACTCGTTTCTTCTAAACCACTCAACCCAACACTCGCCTCGCTCGTTGCAGAGAACAGAGAGAAAAAGAGAGAGACGAGTTTTGGAAACTAAGGAGTGCAGTGCAGTGCAGTGATCAGGGTTTAGGGTTTGCAGAGAGAGAGAGAGAGAGAGAGAGAGACGAAAGAAGCAGGGGTGCGTTGTGGCGCTAACGCTCTTCTTTTTTATGTTCAAAATGCCAAAATGAAGGTCGGTGCTGTGACTTGGTGGTCAAGCTCGGTGAAACTTCTATCCGTAAAACCCGTGACAAAGTAAAAACCACGCGGAAAAATGAGAATAAAAAAATATTTTTTCTTTCCTATTCCCAAATGGAGTTCATATTAATTTCAGGAAATTTGTGTTTACATTTTTTTTTAAAAAAAAGGAAAGTTTGTCTATGATAAAAATAAAAATAAAAATAAAAGAGAAAATTCAAAACAATTAATTATGTAAAACTTCTGCCATGGATGGATGGTAAAACACACCTTGATAAATAAAAGAAAATCAATTGAAAAAAAATCAAAATCAATCTACCTAAAACTTCTATCAGTGATGGTAATAAAACATCTTTAACTAAGGAAATGGAACAAATTTTTTTCAATTATCAAAGAGAACATTTAATGAAGTACTAGTAAAAATTAAATTGCATAATTTGAAAAACAAAATTATCATGAATAATTTACCATCAATAACGCTACTTATTTTCTTTTAAGGGTAAATGAATAATTTATTAAAACCAAAGAATCAAGGACAAAAAGTGTCACCAGGTATATATGCAGCTTATAGATGATATCAGTTTTCTACCGTCTGGTAACGCTTTTGAGAATGTTTTCTGAGAATATTTTCAGAGAATGAAAACGAGAAAACAAATTTGCATTTTCAAGATTTGAGAATGTGTCTGGTACGCAAACTGGAAAACATTTTCCGAAAACGAAAACAGAGAAAACGTGTCCGGTACGAACATATGAAAATGACAAAAACAGTGAATATGCGTTCGTCAACAGGAAAATTGTGCAATTGTCAAATTAATTATCATTATCCAATACATGCATTAGCTAACTCAAAATGGTCTCATGTCCTCCAAGTATATCATCTTAAATCATAGATCAAATCGCTCAGTCTCACAAATATCTGAAAAATATGCAATATAAAATTTAAAATCATGTTGTTATGAGCACTAAATAAAATCCTGCCACAAATCCCGCCTTACTCTTGTCTCTAATGTCACCCATTTGTGCAATATTTGCTGCAGACATATCTATATTCGGTGGTGTTGTATTTTCTGGATCAATGATCATGTCTTCAACTTGAAACTCTTCAAACATCCTATCACGACGAGCTTCTTTTCTTATAAAATTATGTAACACACAACATGCAATAGGAATTTGTCGTTGCCTTCTCGGAGGATAATTAGGCATCAATTTCAAAATTGGAAAACGAGCTTTCAAAACACCAAAACACCGCTCAATTACATTACGTAATGAGGAATGCCTATAGTTGAACAACTCCATAGGACCTCTTGGTGCTCGTCGAGGTCCTCTATAATCACGCAAATGATATCTCTCACCTCGGTAGGGTGCCAAGAATCCAGGCACGTTTGAATATCCAGCATCCACAACATAATAATACCCTGTAATTTTAATTTATTACTTGCATAACACAAATAATGTACATAATAATACTAATTGTAATCTTATGTTTATATACCTTCATCTGGAAAAGGAAACTCATTTTCTGGCCTCATCACTGCATCTATGAACACCCTAGAGTCATTTACAGTCCCTTCCCATCCCGTATAAGCAAAAGTGAACATCATGTCAAAAGAGCAAGCGCACATGACATTTTGAGTAATAAGGATCTTCCTACCACGATATGAGGTTTGCTTTTGAGCTTGGTGCCCAAGCAGCAACATGAGTTCCATCAATTGCACCAATACACTTCTGCGATAAATTCATATATTCAAACTAAAGTAAATATAATTTAAAATATATAATTATAGTAATAAAATAAATAAAACAATCAATTTCTCACCTCAAAATAAGGATAATACTTTGGGTTATTCAAAATTTGAGAAGGTGTTTCCCCTTGACTTTGTGGTCTTATAATGCGTGGTGCTAAAGCACATAAAGCTCCCAAAACACGCTTAAATTGTCTATGAATAGTGTCTTTAGATCGTTGGAAACGCTCAGCAGCCACTCGCATGCGGATACTATGAGACACTATAAATAAGAAAATTGCCACTGCCTCTTGAGTACTCACATGTCTATCATTCTGTAGCAAATTTAAACTCTCAAGTGTGTAACACAACCTTTGGAATACATGTTTGTCCATGCGAAACGAGTCATAAATCCTATCTGGATGCCCATTCAACAACTCTTGAACGTATTCATGCCCAGATAAAAAGAGTTATGACATGGCATTCTATCTACATATGATTGCCAATATTCATAAATATGCATACAAATTATCATATGTTGCGCCATTTCTTCAAGATCTGAATCACTATCGGAGTGATTGTCTTCATTCCTTGTAGACATGTCTAGTACCTTCAAATACTCAAATTCAATAAAGAAATATGCATACAAATTAAAGTCACAAAAATCTGGAAATATGCATACAAATTAAAGTCACAAACATCAAATATAATAATAAGAACAATTCATAAATATCCTCTCAACAACACACATAAATAGTAATTCTAAAGACTAGCCAACCAAGCTCTCCTCCTAGTTGCTGGCATTGTAACAAAGATTTTCCTCCATTCAATAAGCACTATCTTTTCTAGCATCTTGTTGAATGTATCGTTATCAATGTCTCCCATTGTCTCAACAATTTCTATGCATTCTTCAATAGAATACATCTCCTTAGAGGTGCTAGATGCCTCAAGACTCTTTTCCTTTTCCCGCTGTAATTTTTGACTCATTACTTCACTGCAAACATCCAAATAAGATTCCATTTTATCCCATTTCTTTGGACGACGCTAGGTGCAGCAGCAGTTGCACATTTTCTTTTTCCTTTACCACTCACAAGTTGAGGGTTGTCACCATCATCATCCAAGTCAACATCGATGTGAACTCCGGTGTTAAGGAAGTTGTTTTCTAACTCTCGTTCATCATCTGAGTTAGGAGGAAGTTGACTAGAGGCATAATGCAACTGCCCGGTTGCAGTAGTAGTGTTGAATATCTCCCCTAAAAGTTGATAGTGTCCTAAGCCTTGCGTGCGAAATTGCTTCGCTTTTGGCTTACTCTACAAACCATGAAAATTATATTATATCAAATGTCACAACCAATTCTTATATGAGGAGTCAGTTAAAACTAATAATACAAAGACTTGCTATATGATATTATTATAATACCTTTAAATAACTTGCCCAAACATCCTCTGAGGCAGTCACTGTGTTTGCAATAGGATCCCACCCAAATCCTGGATGCTCAAGTAAGTCTGAGAAGTCACGATGCACTTTTCGCAGTCTATTAAACTTAGATTTAAGTTGTGGAATAGTGCATTTTAGTCCACATTGTGCATACAACTCATCACTTATTTCTGCCCAAACTTTCATTTTAAAAGTTGATGTCTGCAAGTCACCCTTCTTCACATGTTCATGCAATATATGTATGAATATTGTCTCCTGTCTTTGAGGCCATGACATTTTTTCTTGACCGTCAACATTCTTGGAGGCCATATCCTTTTAAAGAAACAAAATTATGACAAACTTCAATCATGTAATGCATGTCACCACCTAAACTAGGCCAGATTTTTTCTCAAATGCACTAAGCATTGTTATTTCTCAACAATGAAGTCTATGATGTATTGCAGCAAATCCTGTGATGCATTGCAGAAAATATAATTTATATTGCAGCAAATGCACTACAAGTCTATGATGCAAATAGAAACCTACAGCTTCTACTAGGACAAGTTAATATAAACATATAATATATACAATAATTTAATAGTAGCTCAGGAAAGCTGCACAGAAAACAAAGCATTTTGCTCAAACTAAAACTGTAAAAGAACATAAAAGCTATCATACATATACTAATCCAAAATGAAATCATTCGGAAGGTCATATCATACACACCTACTTTTTTAACAGATGAGCAAAGATCAGATATTTCTCAATAATATTTTAGAGGATTCTTATTATTATTATATATATATATAAAGAAACCAGGAAGGTGAACATGATATATATATACACGATATCAAACCAGGAAGGTGAACAGGTGAATAGGTAAACAGGTAAAACCCCAAATCTACCCCAAATTCTTCATACCCAAATCTAAACCCCAACTCTAAACATAAGGAAAACCCCAAATCTAAACATAAAGAAAACCAGAGTCTTCATACTACAATCACTGAAATTAAAGTTAGCATACAAAAAACCCCAAATAACAAAAATAACACCAGTCTTCATACCCAAATCTAAACATAAATAGCAGAAAAATAGTAATTTCGTACCAAATCTTCCAAAAGGCTCAGAGGAGGATCTTCCAAGAGAGTGCTCAACGAAATCTAGAAAGAAAAGTTTCAAGAATAAAAAAAACCCAATTTTGAAACGAAACATTTTATACAAATATTTCTTACCAAGATCTTCCAAGAGTGTGTAGGAAGATTGCAAGAGTGAGAAGCAAGGAATTTCTGTTTCAGCCTTAGACGAAGGGATGTAGACGAAGACGAAGATGATGGGCGACGTAGATGAAGCGTGTTTCTGTTTTCTCTGTGTTTTTCTTCGTTCTCTAATTTTGAGTTGAGAATGGAGAAAATGTCTTTTTGGCGTTTTCACGTTTTACTCTTTACACGTGAATTCATTCTCCCAATTTATTTTCTGCGTTTTTGTCAAAAATCCACCGAACAGATTTTTTATCCATATTTGGGCTCAGAAAATGAAAACGGGCCCCTAAATATGCTACCGAACAGCCCCAAGCATTAGTGAAAAATAAATAAATAGTTTCCAAATTAACCTGGATAAAAAAAACAAGAGAGCAAGATAAATTTAAGCCACAAAAGATAAGTAAAAAGAGAAGATCATGGGGTTCCTAAATATCATAGGTGTAGAGACACTCACCTTATCCCCGAATACATGCCCGATTTTTGTACTAGTTACTTATCTTTCAATAATATACTATCGCTTTTCTCTCCAGAAAAAAAAAGAAAAAAAAGAAAGTGAGACAAAAAACACCAATAGTAATGTTGGCTAACTACATTTTCTTCTACTTTTCTACCTCCCACCTTTGTCGATTACCATTGTCACTATTGTCAATTCTAATAGCCAATGGCTTATTTATTTGGGATCGTGATGTATTTCTTACTTTATTCCACAACTATTAAAAAATAGGTGGAAAAAATAACCATGGCCCCTGAATTTTGTTCCACTTTGCCGTCCAAACTTTCAATTTATTTTTTACCCCCTCAACTTTAAGTTTCTGTTAATATCCCTCAAACATTCAGCTTTGTTACAGTTTTCTGCTAGTTTGTTGCACATGACTAATTTTTGGGGCCATTTACTTCAAATGATGTCTTAATCAAGCATTGACTTCAATTTTCTCAACCTCAAACTCTCATTCTCGATTAGATACGCAAATCATGAAATTAGGTGAGAGGCTCGAGTCATATATGTTGAAGGTGGGTTAAAACAAGTTTGAACTAAAAGGGACAAAAATGACCCTCAATTTGATGGATTAATGGACATAACTAACGATAGGAGGGGATAAACTCAAATTGAAAGTTTTAGGAGTTTTAGAACCAAATTGGAAGTGTAAAGGGCAAAGTGGAACGTAACCTATAGGTCAAGGGGCATTGCTCAATTTTTACCGAAATAATTAAATAAATTACAAAAATATCACCTTTCCAATGAACCTTTGCGTTATGAGACTATTATTTCATTGTTTATGTTGACGTTTTGATTTGAATTATTCTGGATTTATTATTTTTTTGGTAGAGTTATGGATGAAATTGTCCCTTGTGTTGTGCCTATCTTTTCCTTTACTTGTTTGGTAGTTTTGAAATTAAAAGGGAACTAGGGTTACTGTTTATATATTCGGGACTAGGGAGGGCAGAAATTCTCGTCTGGTCCTCGGTCCTAAAAAGGGGAGATTTCAGGGACAAACGGGGATTTCAATACAGGGATCCCTCGAATTTTAAAAATCCCCAACAGGTATGAGCAGGGGATGGTATTAATGTCCCTGTCCTCGAACCCAGCCCGATAATTATATGTTTCTTTTTAAATATATAACATAATATTTTGTTACCCTAGAATATTTTCTTCTATAAGAGTAAGCAGTATGGTTCATGAGTTTTGTATATGTAAGTAAATTAATTAGATAATGCGTCACATCATGCATGGACCCATGATTCAAAAATCACTAGGCCAATTTTTTTTTTTTTTTTTAATAATAATTGAAATTTCTACAAAGTGTACTTTATTTTTATGACATTTTCCAAACTGTAGATAACAAGCATATCAACCAATAAATTATAGGTACTAATAACTTAACAATAACACAACTTCTATTAAAAACAAAGAACTTATTAGATAGTATCATCCATTGATCTATAGATTATATATCAGTTTTTAAAAAAACCCATAATAATTTTTATTTTTATATAAGCAAAAACCTCTAATTTTAAAATCAATGAATTAAAATTAAAAAACAATCACAAGAAAAATAAGAGTACAATAAGAAGAGAGAAGAGAAAGCAAACGAAAAAAGAAAAAAGAAGAGAGTTGGGTTGGCGAGTCACGGGCTTGCAAAGAGGGAGGAGGAGAGAATCTTCTTTTTTGTTTTTATGTTTTGTCTTAGGTAAAAAATAATGGGTTGAGCAACTTTTTTTCTTCAAAAGTGTTGGGTTGGGTCGAGCTTCAACCTTACCTAGACAGGTCTCGGATCGTGCCTGTGTCACATTCATTTTGCATATAGCAATATTTTGTCACATCAGAAAATTCAAATGACCTTTTTGTCTATTACAAGTCAGCTCCCAATCTATTAGGTTTGATTTTGCAAACGAACATGTAACCACTCAATATGTGTTCACATATCGATTATGGAATTATTATTTTTCTTTAAATGAGATGACAGGAGAATATCAAAGGATTTTTACTGGCAATCAGATCCTTGATTTAGGGAGATATTCCTATCGTAAATCAAGGATAATTGACTAATTAAATCGGATTTAATTCGCACAATTATTTGACCTAAAGAATATTCCTTTATCCAAGTATCACCTTCTGATTGGTTGCCAAAATTCATGTTCCCTCAAATGCCCCCCCAACTTCTACATGGTGCAAGTATGATATGTAGGAGATGTGAAATACTTGTTGGGCTTTTAAACTTCCAATTGCAGCTGGACTCCTTTATAAAATTGGGCTCCTGACTCGAGGAGGCTTTGAGATTCCCTCTTGGAGTTCGGCTTCTAATTGGAAAATGCTTTTGAGATTCCTTCTTGACCAAGGATGCCTAACTATTATAAATGCATGGCTCCCTCCTCTCATAACTCTTCATCTTGCAATTTCACCTTTCTCTACTTTCTTATTTGCAGCGAAGACAAGGATTTTGGAGGAGACAATTTCCCGTCGAGGAGAGGAGTTTCCGTGCACACCAAGTTAAGACAAGATTTTTTTTTTTGGTTTTCCACTCGACATGAGCCAGCTGGCTAATTCAGCTAAACCGTGGCCCATCGGCTAGCTGCTTGTTGAATCAGTGGCTGATTCGAGACCATTCGTTGGGCTGCGTTGTGCCGAGGTCGAAGGGTGGCTGCCGGCCGGTTGCTGTCATGGTTGTTGGCAATTGTTATTTTTTGTATTTTTTCCGCCGATGTTGGAACCGAGATGGTGACGTTGGAGCTGGGATAGCGTAGTTCGGTCCTGACATTGCTTCGACTCGAGTCGTATTGGCGGCTTTCATTTCCTCTCTTTTTATGCCACAAGCTAGGGTTAGAATTGTGGCTTGACTTGTGTTCTTTGACTTGTGATTTTGATCCACTTCTCCCTATTTTTACAGTTTCTTAGTTACCATGTTGTCTGACGAGGGAAGTCGATCATTCGATTCACAAGCTCCCCTGTATTTGTGGGGTGGCTCTCAGGTTTACAAGAAAAGGTTCATAGCTAATTTACATCGTGTCATGGATGTGATAGCCTTTCAGAAGTGACGGACCCAGTTCTCTTCCGCCATACTTGATTATGTGCATGTGTGGTTGGCGGAGCCTTCAACTGATGATGTGGATCTCGTGGACCCGAACGCTCCACACATGAGGATCACCACGTTGCACTTGTTCTACTTTTCCTTGGGTATCAAGTTCCTCATGTCAAAATTCTTCAAGAAATTGTTCTACGCTATGAGGTGCGCTCCTAGTTAGTGTACTCCGAATGTCTACTGTGCGGTGATCCCGCTACGATAACTTGAGTCGTTTCTTCAGCGGAGCTTAACTTTGAGGGATTTCTTCTACTTCTTTGAAGTGAAGCATGATAAATATGCCCAACTTCGTGCACACAAAGATAAGATGTTCAACCACATCAACATATGCGATCATGCTTGAAGTACCTGACGTGCTGAAGGTCAGCAGAAGGTAGGAGGGCGAAGCAGATGACGATGTTCGAGTTCCCACTATATATTACCTCGGTTTGTCACGATCTATTCATATGCATTACTTTACTTGAATTTTCTTTTGGTTGTGTGGCTAACTAACTTTCATCCCTTGCTTGCAGTTAACTGCAAAAGGTTTGATCTCTAGCCGAACATGATTAAGGTTTGGCAAGCTATGAACATCCATGCAAAGTTTCGTGAATGATGTTGGTTGTTGAGCGAGCACTGAAGAAAGGAAGGTGATTTGCCCTTAGCTAGAGATGTTGAAAAGTGGAAACAACATGGTCCCAACTGGGATGATCAGCCTAACAAACCGGAGGAGTCCACGACCAAACTTTTTAGAAGGAAGAAAGTTGTTCCCAAGCTTTCTAAGGATGAATCTGCGATCTCATGAGTAAGAGATGTGTCTCAATTTAAGAAGAAACGCTGACTTCTTTCTATTGTGATCAAGTCTTCTTCAAAATAGATCATGTCTCCTGAGAAGACCAAGGTAGGAACTGCTACCTCGTCGTCTATCAGGGTTAAGCACGTTGTTGGCGCTGACAACATGTTGTATGGTATGTGAGATATCAGGGATTCATTGCTTAAGTCCTCAGTCAAAAAGTTCAAAACTGGTGATCTGCCTTGCAAAAAATTCTACACCAAACCTGGTTCATCTGCCGAGAAGCAAAAAGTTGATGATTTTCCTCACATAAGCTCGAGTAAAGGGAGCTCGCGGCTTCGGCTCGTGTTGTACACCTCTCCGGCGTGGCGAAGAGGCCAAGCATTCCATGAAACTCGGAGGTCCGAGTCCATTGGTTCTGGTAGTTGTTGCGACGTCACGAGGAGAGAAGTGGAATGCAGTCGATGCAGATACGGCAAGTTTGTTGACGGGGCGTCGATAGCTCTATGGCTTCAGATGGTGACGCACCTCTTAGGTTTTGCATATCGGAGATCGAAGATTCCGATTGTGCTCGCGGTGTTGTGAAAAGACATCGGGAAAGTCCCCGATCGACATGGTCCGAGACTGCCCTTTTTCCAGCGCTTCGTCGGCTAGTTTTTAGCGTCAAATGGGAGAGTTCTTTCCAACGTTTGCTATTCGAACGTCCATGAACGTGATGGTGTGTTGGGCGTGATGGGACGATGGCTTGAAGTAATTGATTCTACGATGACAGGAGCTGGAGAACATTCCAATATCACCTTGGCTGGTTTCGAGTGATTGGCGTTAACGCTATCCCAAGGATTTCATGAAAATAGGTCCCTGGTCCCGGTGGGGCAGGCCTCTTCGCAGGTGCTGAAAGTGGTGGAGATCAGGAACTCAGCTTCGTGGTTCTCTGCATTTTGTGGTCCTTCTTGTTCCTGGCTGTTGGTCTGAGTAGTCAACTCTAGGAAGTTTGTTGGGCATTGACTCCTCAACCAATCATGACACAAGATCAGGCCGGAATTCGTTCCATCGAACCAAAATAGGTTGTGAAAAGCCATTGGTGGCTAGAGAGAATTTTGTCAATGATGTGGTGGTGGTTCTAGCCTTGCCCCATATGGTCAGACCTCTCACCATGGTGATTTGAGAGCTTCAGATGAAGTTGGTTGATGGAAAGGAAACGAATTTCCCTTTACTAAGCACTAATTTGTTTGTGAAAAATTTCCTCTAGGAAGAATATTTGCTATAGACCCCCTTCACACTCGATCCTCTTCTTCCTCTAGGGGGTTGTTGGCCAAAGGCTCTTTGATGCTTAAGTTAGTTAAATAGTCTTAGGAAGATGCAACTTTAACTGAAAGGGATAGAGCTTTCTCTTCGGAAAGATAGATAATGGGCGGCTGGAGCCGTGAGAAAGGGAGAGAGAGAGAGAGAGAGAGAGAGAGAGAGAGAGAGAGAGAGAGAGAGAGAGAGCTCTCTAGGGTTTTGGGTTGCAACTGAGTTTTTGAATTACCTCATGTGTGGTGATATGCCATCTTTATATGGAGTCTCATTCTTAGCTAGGGTTTAGGGAGATACTCCTATTACAAATCAAGGATAATTGACTAATTTAATTATTTAATTAGCACAATTATTTTACCTAAATAATATTCCCTTATTCATGTGTCACCTTGTGATTGGTTGCCAAAATTCTTGTTCCCTGAGATTTCTTTTGAATCATGCTCAAATTGAAATTTCTCATCACCTCTTTTACCTCAATCAAATCCTTCTTCCAAAAATTATATCTCTAAAACTTCTCATTTTTCTAGTTCTACCTCGCATTTGAAAGAATTTGTTGCAATCTACCCAATTGTTTTTTTTTTTTTTTTTATGTTTGTTCGATTAGCATATTTGTTCGATGTTATGGGCATTGCTGGAAAACATGTTTTCCTTAGGAGGAGTGGGTTTAACCTGCATTCGCTTGAAGGCTAGATGGAGTGGGTTTAACGACGACGCTTCTTGAAGTGGTGGTTGTAGTATTCATTTAGGCTTATGGGTAGTTTTATAGGGTTTTGGTTGTTTTGGTTTGTGGGCTTTACTTGATATCATGCTCAATCATAGTGATGTGGGCTATGTAGGCTTTTGTCTGCTTTAGTTTTGTCTTTTTACCATGGTAGTTTTATCATTCAGGTGGGGTTGACACTTTGGATGTTTTGTTTATGTCTTAGTTTTATTGTTGAAATTTTTTTAATAATAAAGTTGCTCTTTCATTTAAAAAAAAATATTTTTACAAATTATAGAGACCAAAAATATAATTTAGCCTATTTAACTTGTTGCATTATTAGAACAACTATCTTTGCACTTAGGGCCAAAAGTTGAGAGAGAAAAAAATTCTAGCCGTTTTCTCCCTCTGTGAGTCTCAATGGAAAAACTCTATAAAGGGGGGAGGAGGAAGAAGCGTCACGTCTCTCTCCTCCCCATCCTCTCTTCTCATCTTTTCCTTTTGGGTTAGTGAATAAGTCCACTGGGGCGTTTTTAATAAAAACTCTCTTGTGGTGATTTATTCTTAGCCATCCTCAGATTGAAGTTCTCCATATCACCCATGTTAGGCTATGTTCTCAATCAAATCATTCTCCCAAAACCCGCTCTCTAACATTGCTCATGTTCTCTTTTGGCTCTACATTGTCTTTGACGTAGGTTGTTGTAAATCATTCAATTCTTCTTTGGTAGGGGTCTTGTTTTCGTTTATTTGTTCGCTATTATGCATAAGTAGATGGTTGGAAATCATCTTTTCCCTAGGTCTATTACGGATGTAGTGGTGGGTGTGGCCGCGACGGTTGGCGCTTCTTCAGGTGGTTGTGGTAGGATTCATTTAGGCTCATGGGTTTCTTTAGGGTTTCGGTCATGTTGAGTTTGTGGGCTTTGTTTGGGTTTATGGTTAATTGTGGTGATGTGTGCTAATAGTTTTAATGCGGCTTTTGTCTACTTTAGTTTTGTTTTTCGCATGTTAATTTGTTGCCTTCTTGGAACTGGCGCTTTAGATGTCTTGTTGATGTATTTGATTATACTGTTGAAGCTTATTTAATGAAATTTACTTTGGTTTTTCTTGTTGCATTATTTTCCTTGCCTACTACATATCCTTGTGAATCTCCTAACCTCGTGGAGCTCTCGGGCTGCATTATTTGCTAGAAAAAATGAGTAGCTTCTATATTTCTTAAACAAGCTTGAACATAATGAAAATTGAAGGAACCAGTAGTGATTTCACATGCATGGCAGTGGAGTGAGTGGATGCCGTCAACTTGCAGGATCAATCACATGTTTCTTCATGTGTTTCATAATATTCTGTATATGCAAAAGATTTATATCACAAGAAAACACAAACATACAAGGGCTACTAATTAAAGTTTATATATGTTTCCAAGATTTATTATTAATCTTCCTAATATTGCTCCACGTGACCTCAATTAGTTTTAGCTCAGTTAGAAGGTTTTGTTTCGACTTTAAGTGGAAGTAAAGAAAATCGATTCCTAGAGCTTAATTGTTAGAATGCAGTCAACACCTTTGAAAATTCGTCAGAAAGAAACTACCCATCTCACACCTCTGCATGAATTTCTTCTGTTCTGTTTTCCTAATGTTCCTTTTGTTTTATTTTGTTACGAAAAAAAAATATATATTGTATTTATAAATTAAATACAAAAGACCATAAGAAAGAAGGACTAGTACAAATACCCACAAAGAGTAAGAAAGAAGGGCCAATACAAATACTCACATAATTTCAATTGGGTCAAAATCTATGATTCCGTCAATTTTTAGACAGTGAACTCATGTGCAATTTTGTCAATTTCTCATTACAAATGATCGTTGTACTAATTGTTCGAAAGAGTTAACGACGCACATGATTTAAACGTGACTCTGCTTTACAGAAAGATAAATAAAATTTTAATTAAGATTTTCCATAAAAATTTGTTTTTATAATACTAGGAGAAAAATGGTTGGACTTGTTTATTATTCAACAAGTTTGATCAGCAGAACACTTTATTGAACCATTCACACAAGGAAGGGGATTTCTTTTGACCCCTCGCAGATTTTCTCTACATCCCTATATGCTTTTGTTGTTGTTTTAATATGGCGTATTTAACGGGATGTCAATAGAATTCTCCAACAAAGAATGATCTTCTAGCACCTAACCGGAGCACTATAATAGAAAAATATGACTTCATCTAATTACATGGAATAATTTTATGAGGCATTCGACAAGGAATTTTTCAATGTGATATGTAACATTGTCATTTAGTGTTATCGATTCACTAATATTATTATATGTATATATTAGAATAAATTTAAATTGTTTGTAAAAGCTATATTGCGGGTTATTTTGAGAGAATCTCTACAATACAAGGGAAATTTTATTAATAAAATGAAGAAATACAACGGAATTATTAACAATATTAATAAAGCTATTGTGGGTTATTTCTTAACTTTTCTATCATCTTTTTCATTTTCATTTTGGTCTTTAATTTCCACCTCGTGAGCGGGACAAATAAATTAAAGCACATGTGATTTGATTTACTGCTAGAAACGTTCCCATTTATTTGTGAATACCCTCGTAACATCCAGACCGTCAATGTCGGCCTATGTGGAACATTCAGATCCTCAACCCTGATGTATCAAATTTGACTTCGGATTGAATACAAAATACAAAAACAAAATGGAAACCAATTCTGAGTTAATAATAATAGGATATATATTCTATAACCAATTGGAGTAACTTTCATTTAAGAAATTTACTATCACTTTGCTTTGATCTATATCTACGTGGAGGGGGCTTATCTTTCCGAATCCAATCTGATCAACAATTACCTACTTATCCTTAAACGGCTCAATCTTGTTTAGTATCTCACTTAATCAGGATTAAACCTCCCTATACCTACCTACCTACTCCTTCATTCACTTTTAACCGCGGCTAACCTCTTATATATACACACACCTCTCTTCAAACCCTATTTCTTTTCATCACTTTGCTTTCGTTGTTTTGTGCTTACTTGTTTTTTTGCTCCCTTACGTTTTCTTTTTTGCAGAAAAATATTTGCTTCTGATAGCCTACAAGGTAAACCACCTTTCTCTTTCCTCTCAACTATTTCTTATGTGCTGAAATATATAAGCTTGAAGCTCTAATCTTTGACTTTTATTTTCTGGGGTTGATCCAAGATTGTATATATTTTCTTTGACTTTCATTGGTTTTTGAGGCCTTTCCAAACTTTTTATTCTTCTGGGACTAATATTTATTTCTTGCAGATGCCGAGTGAAAACCAAGATCAATCTGACAAAGAACCGTTCGTCGAAATCGACCCCACGGGGCGATACGGGCGGTACAACGAGCTCCTAGGGTGCGGCGCAGTGAAGAAGGTGTACCGGGCGTTTGATCAAGAAGAGGGCATAGAGGTGGCATGGAACCAAGTCAAGCTACGTAACTTCACCAATGACCCTGCCATGATCGAACGGCTCTACGCCGAAGTTGGGTTGCTGAGATCCCTGGCAGACAAGAACATCATCACCTTGTATAATGTGTGGCGGGACGCAGAGAATAACACCCTCAATTTCATGACAGAAGTTTGTACAAATGGGAATCTGAGGGACTATAGGAAGAAGCATAAGCATGTTTCATTGATAGCCTTGAAGAAGTGGTCCAAGCAGATCTTGAAAGGGCTTGAGTATTTGCATACTCATGAGCCTTGTGTTATCCACAGAGATCTCAATTGCAGCAATGTCTTTATCAACGGGAATATTGGCCAGGTGCCGATAATTGATCACTTCAATTTTTTTTATTTCATTTTTACCTTTTTTGGCCTTTTTTTTTTTAAATATCCAGTTTTGTTAATATATTTTTTTAATTTATGGTTCAATAGGTGAAGATTGGTGATTTGGGATTGGCTGCAATTGTGGGAAAGAACCATTCAGCGCATTCAGTGTTAGGGACTCCAGAATTTATGGCACCAGAGCTGTATGAAGAGGACTACACTGAAATGGTGGACATATACTCATTTGGGATGTGTGTGCTAGAGATGGTGACCTTGGAAATTCCCTATAGTGAATGTGACAATGTTGCCAAAATATACAAAAAGGTAACCTCCGGGGTAAGACCCCAATCCTTGAACAAGGTCAAGGACCCGGAGGTGAAGGCTTTTGTTGAGAAGTGCCTCGCCCAACATAGAGCGAGGCCTTCTGCCACTGAACTTCTCAACGATCCATTTTTTGATGAAGTTGAAGAGGATGATAACGAAGAATATGTTTACTCGTGATCAATCATGGCTAAGTAATTATGTTGTTAGGTGTGTTTAATTGACTAGTTAAATATGCATTAGTGCTAATTATATATATAATTTTTTTTTTTTTTGATTCCATGTACGAATCGAGGTTGAGTTTTAACTTTTGAATTGGTTCCTCTTTTTTAGAAGGGAAAATTAGATAAGGGAGTTTTGGGATCATGGTGTTGATTTTGTACATAGGATTTTCACATTACAAATTAATTGTTGTTGTTAGATGAAGATTGGGTTTCTTTTTGTGGTTTTGCTTGAATTGTTTCCAACCTATGCCGATTTCTCTATCATATATTTTTTTGCAATTAAAATAGGTTAGTGGATGGAGGTACCAATTGTTTACCTATATTTTTTTCCAACTCTTCACAGAAGTCGACTCTTATGTAAAGTACTCTCCTGCTTTTGAAACGTTTGCTTGTAGTGTTGAATCAAATTAAAACAAGCATGGATTAAATCTTAAGTTAGATTATTCAAGCAAAGTCAAATAAAAGCAATTAAAATTGAAGAGTAATTAATGAAAAAAATTAGTGAAGTCAAATGTTTGATTAAGCAATGACCACAAGCAAAAGGGATTTTAAAATTTTAAAAAGGGTCTCTTGGCGTGAAGCAAAACACAATGATGAACAGGGTTAGTGGGTGGGAGTGGCCAATTGCCCTTTTTCCCCTTGTGGCCTTTGCTGTGTCACACACACTTTGTCTTGTTGGGAAAGACATGGCAGTGAGTTGCTTTCCATTTCTTTCCAAGCAAAAGCAAAAGGGTCGGTGTTTGCATCAAACCTCCGTGAATGGCTGGTGATAAAATATAAGAACAATGTTCCCAAAATATAATTTATTAATCTTATCCGATTTCTGAAAGAAGAATTAAAGATCAATAACCCCTGAAAAAATAATTAAAATATCAATAATCCCATTGTGCAACCCCTAAAAAATAATAAAATCTAACGAATTAGAATTGATTGCATTTGTAGCCAACTATATGGTTGTCCTATATGAGAAGACGTGCTGAAGAATGTAAAAATGTCACCATCATCCTCTTCATTTAGAGTTCTGGAATTATGTTTTTATGGTTACAGTCTTTGGTTTAACCAAATGTGCTTTGTTTGATGCGGCAAATCTGTGTTGTCGTCCTGGCTCTTCTTGGAGATGTATCATATTTTTATTTATTTATGATGTTTATGTATCCCTTGGAGTTGTTTATCCACATAAAAGTTTTAATTTTTAAAGGCCCAAGTTTGGCAAGTTTATATTGTTCTTTTGGAAAAGGTGTGACATTCACACCGTCACATGATGTTATTAATCTAAGTGTTATAATATGAGTGAACAATATTGATATATCATGGAATGTATAATATATGTGTTATAACATAAGTGGATTGATACCACAATGTAATAATGTGATCGTAACACATAAGATTCTTCGTTCTTTCATTAGATTTGTGTCTAGGGTTGGCACAGCTATGTTCAAGCCAATGTACACCCAAACGACCAAAAAGAAAACTGCAGGCTGCAGCTACTCTTCGGTTTGGTCATCTCGGCCCCTTTTTTTTGGTTATTAAGCCCTCTCATTGTTGTAATCTTTAGCTCTCCTCCTTGGTCTGTTTGAACTTCATATGCTTTATTTTAGGCATAATTCTAACTTTTTGCCCCTTGTGTTGCTAAAATCTCAATTTACTCCATGTATTTTAGACCGTCTCATTTTGCACCTTTGCATCAAATAAGACTATGGCGTCGCTGGCATAGCCAAATAACCGGCAGGATTGAACTGTGCCCAGCCCCACCTCATTGTTGACTCTTGTCTCTTGTTTTTCTTCATAGAGATGTCCAACTTATAGGTTGTTTTTATATATTTGTACAAAACTTTTTGGTTCCTAGTCATAGCTATCCTATGTTTTGGACCATCAACCTAATCTTGGTAGCTCCGGAACATTGATTTTTACCCACACCCTATCTATGTTGGCCCCAAATTAATTATGATGTCGTATAAATTATGTAACCACTTGACTTCCCTAAAGCCAAAAACCAAAAATAAATAATAGTCATTACCATAAATTAATCATTTCTACAAAATAGATTATAGACATACCCGTCAAAATGTTTCATCCAAAATACTTAGTGCCCTGAACTTCTAGGCAAACCAACCCGTTCATGTAATTTTGTGGCTCACCAATTAGCCAAATAGATGGGTCTAGCTGGCTTCACTTCTACCTTCGGGATGATTTGTGTTTTCTGTCTTATATTGATGAATAAAGTCTTTCGCCTTTGGCCTTTAATTTTATAAAAAAAGAAAAAAAAAACAGCAAACCAAAATAATGCATGCAGACTTGTTCACTAACATTATACAACTTTTGTAGCCTGGACAAACTTTCAATGACTTTGATATCACATTGAACATAACGAATAAACAAACACTTCCAGAACATTGGTTATCTCACACATTGAAGAAAATACTTATGAAACTTTGTAGTATACAAAACATGTCCTCATCTGACATTGCAATTTGCAAGCCTATATACTTGCTTTGAGATGCCTTCAAGACTTTTGGGGAAAAAGGGGAAAAGAAAAAAGAAACCGTAGTTTAGCTCGGTTCATTCAGTTTCTGATGAGTCCAACAAAGAAGTAGAGCCAACAAAAATGCTGAGCAGGAGATGTTTCAATCTGCTTTTGAAGGGGCTGATATGCGTCGGGGTTTTTTCTTTCTCGATCGCGGTATGTATGGGAGATGAGTCATCAGAATTTGAAGCTTTGCGGCAATTCATTAGAGCTGTTGGTCCTCAACATGTACTCAGCATTGGCAATAATGTGCCTATGCGGCGAAATCCCTGCATGCATAAGTTGAAGGGTGTGAAATGCAACTCACAGGGTACTTCGGTAACGGAAATCAGGCTTGAAAATCTGAATCTTCGGGGCATACTTGATGTAGATTCACTATGTAAGCTCCCAAATCTTCAATATGTTAGCTTAGCAAGAAACCAAATCCGGGGAACTATTTCTAACTCAATAGTGCACTGCACAAGGCTAACCTATTTGAATCTAAGGAGCAATGTTCTGAGTGGGAGGATACCTAAAAAGGCTCTGAGTAAACTGAAAGATCTAAGGAGATTGGACATTTCTGACAATCATTTTTCTACCACCACCCCACGTTTGAAAGAGGAATTTCAGCGTTATACATATGTGAAGAAATCAAGGAGATTGCAGAGAAATGATGCCTTGAAAAACCAGGGAAAGGTTGTGGAGTCGGTGACCATAATGGCAGCCTCAGATAGCCCAACTAGTGGCAATCCTAATCCTCAAGGTAAATCGTGGTACAAGAGATACAAGTTCATGATACCATTAGTTGTTGGGATTGGCTTCTTTCTCTTGTTCACATACTTTGCTGGGAGGAAGGCGGCGAAGTTAGCTGCAGATAGGGAGATTTTGAAGTCGCTTCGAGACTCGCCACAAAAAATGCCTGTTCCTAAGATTCAAGAGGAAGAGAAGCCAGTAGAAAGTCGCTCAGAGCTTGTGTTCTTTGTTGAAGAACATGAGAGCTTTAAATTGGTGGACCTCCTTGAAGCCACAGCTGACTTGAGAAACCAGACCTTTTGCAGCAGCCTTTACAAGGTAATACTCAAGAACAATGCCCTATACGCAGTCAAAAGGTTGAAGAAATTGCAGGTGCCCTTTGAGGAGTTTGGCCAAACAATGAGACAGATAGGGAACCTAAAGCATCCAAACATTCTACCTCTTGTTGGTTACAATTCTAGCAATGAAGAAAAACTTCTGATCTACAAGTTTCAAACCAATGGAAGTCTGCTAAACCTGCTTCAGAGTAAGTTGAGATCAAATTTTTCTATACATTGCAATGCATCAACTGACCAATATATACACATACACAAACAGAACATCCATCCTTCTGGCTTTTATTCACAACCCAAAACAACCTATAGATTTATGCAAAATAAAAGGAAACTTGAATTTAAGTGAGGGGAAATACATATATTTCTAATAAATTTTGAATCACTTAGAATTTACAAGGCCCTTATTTACTACATTTTGATTATGCATGCCTTAATTTGATTATCTGCAGGCTACATAGAGGGTAAGAGGGATTTTCCATGGAGGTTTCGGCTATCCATAGCGAGCAGCATTGCAAGGGGCCTAGCCTTCATATATCAGAGATCGGATGAGTGCATCCCTCATGGGAATCTCAAGCTCTCAAATATCCTCTTGGATGACAATGAGGAACCCCTAATTAGCGAATACGGGCTTTCAAGCTTCTTCGACCCCAAGAAAGGATGTGTCATTTCCTCCAATGGTTACACAGCCCCTGAGAAAATGTTATCAGAAAAGGGTGATGTTTATAGCTTTGGAGTGATTCTTCTGGAGTTGTTAACAGGCAAAACAGTGGAAGGAACTGGTATAGATCTTCCTAAGTGGGTCACTGCCATGGTTAAGGAAGAGTGGACAGGAGAGGTTTTTGACAAGGAGGTTGCTAAGGCTGCAAAAGAATGGGCCTTTCCTCTGCTCAACATTGCCCTCAAATGTGTATCAGCTTCCCCCACAAACAGGCCAACTGTGGCAGAAGTTTATGAGAGGATTGAAGAGGTTATGCATGACAATTCGAATTCATCGGACTGCATAACTGAGTGCGGCGCCCATCAAGACAACTGCTGCATGCTTCACTCCATCATACCTGAGACCTGGGACAGTCCTGGATCAAATTACTAGTTGAAGGTTTTACTTTGTATGCATATTTTCGCTTACGTCGATATCGGATTGTAGATGATCACACAAGCCTTTTCTCTACATTCAGCAGAATGAAGTAGCCCGTTGAGTATAGATGATCTGTGTATTTCCTACTGCTAGATAAAAAAATCAGAATTATGTTAATTGTTGATGCTAAAGCTTGATCAAGGAGGGTGAAACCCTGAATCACACAAGCACACAAAGAAAAAGCACGACATAACGCGATTACATCCGCGGTCGATAGCTTCTGTGTTTCCACTACATGAATTAAGAGTGTCACAATTTACATAAAATGAGACCAAAAATGAGAGTGAATGAAGAGAGAGGGACAAACCCTTTTAAGGAAAAATAAATGGCCCCTTCCACTTGTGGGCTTGGTCCAAAAGTTTGGAAACCCACACACAAATATTTATAAGAGATAGCAAAAGCTTCCAAATTTTCAATCAAATACACCGACTACCTAATAGTTTAGTGGTCCTTCTCTTCTCAATATTAAAAGATGTTTCAAGTTTGAAATCCCTTCGAAAAATAAATAAAATAAAATTTAATCGATGAGGTTTACCATCATTGTTAGCTACCAATTCTGCAAAATGAAGAATCTAAAGTGCAAAGTGATTAGTTGCTGCATTAAGCTAGTCTACTTATAACTTTGAGCTTACATGGGACTAGAGGGAATGCCACTTCTGTGAATGGTGGTTTTTGGGTCATGCTACATGTGGCCAAGGTTGCATAAGTAAAATAGCGTTTTCGTAAGGCTTATTTTGGCCCACCTTCAATCAATGTATTTATTTAGGATAACATTTTCTGAAGTTGGAGAGTCACCATCCATTTAAGATCAGACCAACCAATAAATAGCAGTCATTCAAAAGCTGGTTAAATATGTGCATCAACAAGAAGATGGAAACATAGAACGCAAGTGGCTCAGCTATCAAATTTCACCCCTCGCATATTGTACTGGGAGTCCATCCTAAATACTGCAAACAGCATATGCCATGAGAAACTTCAACTTGGGGCAAGATTTGATTAAGTAGTTTCGGAAGCAAAATCTATTGGTGTAGGTGGCTCGATAAGTGAGTTTCATATCGGAGAATATAACAATAATTTACAGTTGAAATACAGGTGATTCAATACAAATGTAAATCTTACATCTCACTTTGTTACCGGTTAATTTTTATATTGAATCATGAAGTGACCCTTTTTTTATATATAACTTTTTAATTGTTACTTCTTTTTTTATTGAAGACAATGTACTTGATAAAAACTGTAAGATTGAAAACCTACTCTCTTCCAAGATTTATGACATGTACTGAAAGGGACATGGTAGAAGCTTGAAGAAAAGTCCTAGTTACAATTGGTATATCATATATCATATATAAAGGCAGCCCAAGTCATTGGCGTGAGGCTTCCTCATCTATGATCTTGACTAACAAGCCATATTGTGATGGTTGGGACATTTCTTTGCTTTCTAGGTTGTATTTGGTCACTTAACATTGTCAACATATCAGCATCCAGAAATTATCTTAGATGATATTATTTATTTTTAAGAGATATCTTAGGTGAAATTTAATTCCAGCACATGCTGACCCATTTCTCATAAGTGAGAGGAGCATTATGATAGGATTTCTGTTTGGGCAGTATTTTGATCACTGTCAATACTCAATATTAACTTTCTCGAGCGTTACACGGTCATGTTCTTTTTTTTTTGGGCCAAAGTTAGGAAGAAGAGGAGGGAAAATTCACATACACAAATACCGTGAAGTTTGAACCCAAGACCAATTGAAAACACACTAAAGGCCTAAGTCAATCCAACTAACACCCCTTTGGACCCTTGGAAAGTGTGGATTTCTTTTTGGTACACCTTAATTATTATTATTTTTAATTAGTAGTAATAATTTGGGACAGCCCAAAATAGGCCCTTGTAACTCTTATATTCTAGATATAAACTCACCTATTTTTCAACTTCTATTAAAAAAAAACCTAAATTTGAATATAGGTTTTATAGACTATGCCATCTACCTTACTTGTCAAATCCCTTATTTTTAGCATTTATATTTAATTGCTTTGAATTTCGGAACCTATTTTTGGGCACCTATTTTTTGAACCTGTTCTTTCTGGATTTAAATACTTAATGGCAGTGCTCCAAGATTTGAGCATAAAAAAAACGTTTCAACCAAAAATAAATTAATGGACACACACCAATATACATAAATAACGGAATACATATAATAATATTGTAGCTAAACAGACAATGATAATATCTACCCAATACAAATTATTTATATCCCAAAAAAGTCTTCATCAGGTACTTGTTTGTTGGAAACTTATGGTGATACGTGCCAAAAAAAAAACCTCCATGTCCAGTACATGATGGGAAAATTGATGACATATTTATGTAGAAAAATAGGTACATTATTTATATATATAAAAAAAGGTACATAATTCTTAAACTTTTTTTGTTTTTTAAAAAGGTACATTTACCTTATATTAGATAATTTACCTGTATTTTTAAGTATAATGATTTACTTATATTTTAAAATGAAATTTGAATTAAAGAGAATTGGTAACAATTGATGGAATGAAAATTGAATAGATTGCAACAACAACAAAAATCCAATGCCAAAAGAACACAAAGAAACTAAATTGGTTGTAAAAGAAACAAATAATAACATTAAATGTCACCAATTTGAAAAAAAAAACATTAAATTATACCAAATCAGTTGAAAAATAAAGTCAATAGCATAATAATAAATCAACTCAATTAATTGAGGAAAAGTAAACTGTAATGAGGTGTATTTTTGGAATCTAAAAAGTATAATAAATTAAATTTGTAGCTTAATTAGGTAATTAGTTTAGGTGGATCCCAGGGTTTTTCTTATAAAATTCAGGGTTTTATTTATAGAAAATTAACGTGATGTGTTGCAGGTAAGAACAAATGAGTTTCAAGGGAAAAGATAAATTTATTATAATTTTCTTTCCTATTTTTAAATTACAAATATTTTCTTATTTCTCATTATTCTGAGTGTACAGCTATATTTGCCTTCAATCATATGTCATTATTAGATTATCTTTTTCTTTAAAAACACATTTGATTAATAACATGATTTGACGCCTCCAGCTTGGATCAGGCAGGCATTTAGGCAACTCATTATCAGTTAATTTATTGGTCCACTAGCCAAATACCAGTGGGTCCCACATCCAACCTTTCATATGATCATCTTCCCACTTCTGCCTTATCCTTCACTATTCCTCCCTAAAAAAACAACACTCCACAATGATCATGTTCCTGAGCTGATACCCTAAATTGTATTATGTTAACTTCTAAATTGTATTTAATTACCTGCTCTTCCTCTTTAAGTACACATGCAATAATGTTCTTTGCCATTATGCAGCTTCTACGTGGATGAAATGAAAAATTATTGTGTATATCTGATACACCGGTGATTTGAATCCAATGGACTGAGGTAGATGCAAATTATATATAGTTAAATTATATATAATTTGGTGAAAAATGTTTGGAGAATATCTTTTGTGAAAGAAACAAACATAGGGAAATTTCCAAAGAGAGATTGCTTTCTACTTGCACTATGTTGGAAAAGTCGAAATTGAATTCTTTATTTCACTTCAAAATTGAAATTTATTAATTATTTGGGAAAGCCCAATAGTATTTTAGTTGTTTTTACAAAAATAAATAAATAGCGCAAAATGACTTCTGTTTTTGTACCAATAACAGCTCCTTTTAATTTTGACAATTACAGTCCTCTATATATTTGCTTTGTGAAAATCGTAGGGAGCCTCAAAATTCCTTTTAGTGTTCCAAACGTACAACTTTTGAAGTTGATACATTGATGAAGTTCGCCAATGTTTTATCAATACAAGCGATATTGAAAGAGGGGGAATTCGAGTGCAGGGCTCCGGCTGCAAGAGTAATTGCTCTTAGTCCCTTGAAGTTATCCAATATTTAATTTTGTTACATTTAACTTAATTTTCTTTGTGGTCTCTATTTAACTCAATATGGTTCAACAGATGGTCAACCTGTCCCGTCTCTATATGCAAATGCCACCTTTCTGTTTGTATCTAATTTTATGGGGTTTCAACTTTTCAATAGCAAATGGATTTTCTGTTTTTGATCGTGAGGCTGATCTTCTGTGTGGTCACGCCTACTCTTATCCTTTCTTCCAATCCATCATCCATGCATAAATTTGGATATGCTTTGTTCTCTCTCTCTCTCTCTCTCTCTCTCTCTCTCTAGATTTTTCTTCCATGAGAATCACAAAGCACGAAAATGTAATTGCATGTGGTCCTAATGCTCCACAATTAACTCACACGAGAACAAAATGGGCCACAAAGAGTGACATTTCCATACTTCACTTAATCTGCAACTTGAAAATGACAATTTATGAAGAATATTTTTGCTCTATTAATATTGCTTTTTCATGCCACTGTTGGAACAGAATTTGAGGCCCAGAATGTTAAAAAATCCAGGGCTCTAGCTACTATATACAGTTTGCCCAGTCTGGGAGAAATGATGAAAAAAGGAACAAATTTGAACCTCAACATTCATGTTTGCAAGTCTTACAAGAGCAGCTCGTGAAGGGAAGCTACTAATCTGCATTTACAGTTCTCAACTCTCAAGAGCATAGGCAAATTGCAACCTCTATAATTTGTTGGGTTCATAATGGTAAAAACAAATTGGCTTCAACTTGAAGTCAAAAATACCTGCTGACTTTTCGTTTTCACTTCAAGTCTGCAAGCTACAATGCGAAAGGAACAATTTTGCTTTACAAAATTGAAAATTGTAAAAGCATATTTTTCATTATTTCGTTATCATGGTAGTGTTGGCGCTCTGACATCAAGTCTTTTAACTCGTCGAGTTTTGCTAGAAGTAATTACCCTCACATACGTTGGTGACTGCCAGCTGTTAATGAATGTGAACTTCATTGTAAAGTTCATACAAACGTTGAAAGTTCTAATGTTTTTTTTCTTTGTTATTGTCAACATTTGACTTACGATCGCATAGTAATTTTTGGAAATGTAGATTTATTTTGAAAACTCGTTAAATTTCAAAAAACACTTGAAGCACATATTTTTTATATTCCAACTAATAGGACAATGTTTCATTTGTTCATATTTGAAAAACATTAGTGATCTTATTTATTCATAATAAATAAGAAATTGTTACATAAGTTAATATCCGATTTGGATCCCAATATTATTGAATATTAAAAGGTATATGCATAATTTACTTAATTTGGTCATTAAAGATCCGTTGAAAACCTTTCACATGGGCAATTTTGTCAAACAACTATTGTAGACATTTGATGCTAAAAAACGAACAGCATGTTTCAAAGACTAAAAAGTGCAAAGGTCTAATGTTAGTGTTGTGCTAACTTGCAATCCAAATTCAACTAGTTAAGCAGCTGCATTTGAATTGCTTTTTTTCTATTTCATGAATGGAGAATTAGAGATTCGAAATCGGGATGCATGTTAATATTAAGAAGAAAAATACCACTAAATTAAGAGCTACTTGGTAACGGTATTTGAATCGCTTTGTATTAAAAGTGTGGTAAAAATTGTCCAAATATTGGAAGAACAAAAATGAAAACCATTTTTTATTTCTTCTAGCAAAAGAAACATCCGCTGTCATCTCTCCTTGGCTCCTCCAAATATTCTTAGACCAGTGGATTGTCAGTCTATTTATAAAAATTGTCCCTTACCTATCTATCTGAGCTTCAAATTCTATTTCTTTTTTTATATTTAAATATATAAGGGAGGAAGTGGAATAGCCACGAAAGATAGAATAGAAAAGAGAGAAATAAAGCCTTTGTATAGAGAGGATGACCACCACATCCTCTGTTTTCATTACATATATTCCACCGGTTAGATCTTAGTTTCTATCATTTTCTCATCTGGGTCCTCCTTGAATGGTAAACTTTTCATCCTTCTTATTTTTACTTTCGTTGATCTTCTTTTGAATTATTCTTCCACGGGTCTCTGATCCACGAGAACTCTGCTCAATTTTCATTTGTTGGGGATGTTAGGAAATCCGTTTTGTTGTTCTGATTGGTTCATGAAGGATCTGATGTTCCAAGATTGAATTTGACGTTTCCTAATTGTTGTTTCAATCAGAGCACTGTCTGGGTTCTGTCTGAATTTTAGACAAGGTAATGGCTTTTCGTTTTTGCTTGCTTTTATCCACATTGGATCTCTTTGTTTCGCATTTTCTATTCAATATCGAGTCTTTTGGAGTTTGTCGAAGTATATGATTGTGGACCATCCATGTAAATTGACAATACAGGATTGGCTCCAATGATAAAGCTTTAGGCTTTCCTATTGAATTATGAAATTTCTTTGCTGGATTTTCAACGTATATTGAATTGTATATCTTTGCAAGTGTTGTTTTCAGTTGAATTGAATTGGGTTATTGAATTTATCATTGTTTGTTACAGAAAAGGATGGAACCAGATCTTGGCAAGCTCTTCATTGGCGGGATTTCCTGGGACACAGATGAGGAACGGCTCAAAGAATATTTCAGGAAATATGGAGAGGTGGTGGAGGCTGTGATCATGAGGGATCGTGCAACCGGTCGTGCTCGTGGCTTTGGTTTCGTTGTCTTTGCGGATCCTGCAGTTGCAGAAAGAGTCGTTATGGATAAGCACATGATCGATTGCCGCACAGTGAGTATCACAACAATCTTTTTGCAGCACGGACTTAGGTGGTATTTTTCCATTTCGTTATAGGATCTTAGTTGCAATACTGAAATATGTCGTATAACCTTCCATTTTTAAAAAGGATCATATTTCAAACATGAATTTGATTTCACATCTACAATTAAAGGAAAAAAGCATTCATGCACTCTCTCTGTCTCTCTCTAGATTTGAATCAATCAATTCAAAATGCAATTTAGTTATTTGGAATCTGCATTGAAGGAAAGTTGACACTTACGGCTACACGAATTCAAGATGGCACCAATAGTTTTGCTCAGTTTTCTGTTTTCAATCTTAGGTGGAAGCAAAGAAGGCTGTTCCTAAGGAGGATCAGAACATTTTAAACAGAACTGGGGTTGCTCATGGTTCCCCTGGTCCTGGACGCACAAGAAAGATTTTTGTTGGAGGTTTAGCATCCACAGTCACTGAGAGTGACTTTAAGAAGTACTTTGATCAATTTGGTACAGTCACTGATGTTGTAGTAATGTATGATCACAACACCCAAAGGCCAAGAGGCTTCGGATTTATCACTTATGACTCAGAGGAGGCAGTTGACAGAGTTCTGCATAAAACATTTCATGAACTCAATGGTAAGATGGTTGAGGTCAAGAGGGCAGTCCCTAAGGAGCTATCCCCAGGGACTGCCCGGAGCCCTCTGATGGGATACAACTATAGTCCAGGTAGGACCAGTAGTTTGCTTAACGGTTATGCTCAAGGTTATAATATGAGCCCAATTGGAGGTTTCGGCATCAGTATGGATACCAGGTTCAATCCACTTTCTAGTGGTCGTAGCGGGTTGTCTCCATTTGGCACTACTGGATATGGACTGGGTATGAATTTAGAGCCAGGATTGAGCCCAACCTATGGCGGGAATTCCAACTTTGGCAATAGTCTAGGATATGCACGGATGCTGAGCCCCTATTATAATGCCAATTCAAACAGGTATACTACTCCTATTGGATATAATGCAGGTAATGGAAGGAGCAGTTCTGTAGTAAGCTCAACTAATCGGAATGTCTGGGCAAACAGTGGCATCAACAATAACATAAACCCTGCCAGTACTGGGGGTTACTTGAGTTCTGAAAATGGGGGCTTTGGAGTTGCTATAGGAAATAATGATTCAAATTGGGGCCCTAATTCTTTTTCAACTCAAAGTAGAGGCAGTGCTTCTGGCTATGCTAGTGCCGGTGGTTATGGTAGTGGAGGTAGCAGCTTTGGGTTGGGAGGAGGAGGATACGGAAGAAACAGTGGTACTGGGGTTGCCCCAACATCATCATTTCCCACATCAACTGTTGGTTATGAGGGGTCTTATGGGGACTTGTACCATAGTGATTCAGTTTATGGTGACTCTACGTGGCGCTCTACCAGTCCTGAGCTAGATGGTTCTAGCACGTTTGGTTATGGCCTGGGTGATTTACCTGCAGACATCACAGCCAAAAGTTCTGGGGGCTATATTGGAAGTTACAATGTTACCAGTAGACAACCAAATAGAGGTAACTATCACCTTACAACTGAATTTTGTAGAGAACTGGTTTAATTCCAAATGAACAACTATTTTTTCTGGAATATGAAAGATTTGATTGCATGCTGTTTGCACAGTTACTTCTATTATTGATTTGAAGATATATCTTTATACATTGAGAATGATTCATATGAATGTTATGAATGTTTAAACCCAACATGGAATAATTGTACCACCCCCTTTGCTACAATCATACCAATGATATGGAATACATGGTATGCATTATGTGCATATTTATGTCTGTAAGAGATAACAGTTCTTAGTTATGGTTCAAAAAGAACTCTGAAGCTTTGAGTCACTCGTATAATTTTGCATATGAGGTGCTGGTAGATGTCTAACCCTTCCAGCACCCAAACGCACAATTTTAAAAGTCGAATTTGGATGATGTCTAACCCTTCCAGCACCCTCCCAGTAACTTGTGAGCACATTGAAGTTGGCTAAAATTGTTTTTTTTACACATATAAACAAGTTTGAACATTTATGTTTACTTGTGAAATTAATTATATGCTGATAGTTAAATGTTATCTCATGGAACTCAGTTTTTTCTAGTATTTTTTTAAATTTGATAAATATGTACTTCAGGAATTGCTGCTTAGGTGATTTGTCGGGTATCAAGAGGTGATGGTAGGTGAAATGAAACCAGTCAAACACTGAAGGATTGTGAATAGTATACGTCTCCCTTAGTAAGATTTTCAGCTTATAAGGAAACTGATCATATAGTTCTAACGGGGTTCCTTGATTTGAAGTATACATATCAGAGAGCTATTTCATGGAATTTTGTGTCAAAGGTTTGGGATTTGCTTTTTTCCTTGAAAGCTTAGGTTCCTTTCTCGAAGTTTGATTGAGGTGTAAAATCAGATTGCGGATATATACTCAGGAAGACGGTTTCAATTAATGTACCTTGCATCTCCAGCAAGACCAGCCAGCATTAGTCTGTCGAAAGAGATAGAACATTGATTTTTATTTTTTTCATTTCGTTTTTCATTTCATTTCTGTAAGCCTGGCAAAGTTGCTGGTTCTTATGTTTCTTCTGGGATTTGCTTTTCTCTCAGATTTTATGTAAGGTTTCTGATTTACTAGTGTGAAACAATAGAGGGATGCCTGACTGGGATCCCCGTCAAATAAGTTACTGAACATTTTGATTCATTGTTTTTAAGTACAGTTGTGTGAAGCAAGTGTCAGATATTACTCCTGTTTGTGATTTTTTTTTTTTTAATTTTTTAATTTTTTTTTTCCGATTAGCTCAACCACTAAGAGCATCCACAGTGGGGGGTGTATATGGGGGTGTATGTTAAATATACACCCCAGTCACCGGAAAATCGTCTCCAATGGTGAGATGTAAATGGATGTAAATATACATCACCATCATGGAGATGTAAAATAAAATGTATATATACATCCATTTTTACATCCATTGCAGGCGGGACCCACTCGAGAAAAGAGAAGAAAAATGAAGAAAAGTCAATATAAATGGCTGGGACCCATGGCTACACCCTCGAATTTACACCCCCACTGGAGCAAAAAACATATTTACACCGTGTAAAGGGGATGTAAAAGTGGCTTTACACCCCCTCACTGTGGATGCTGTGCATTAAGAATTTTCTTTCTCTTCCTCCATTAGCATCACAAAAACGCATTTTAGATGTTAAGTATAATGATTCCATGCGGGTTTGTAAATGCTAGGGTATTTTTCGGAGTGTGTCAATGTGTAAGGGATGATGATTTTACTAGGGTTCTTAGATAGGTTAATTTATCATTCCCCCACTTTCTTCTCATTGCTGTTTTGTTTTCTCTTTTGGGTTCAATGCTGTGCCAAATGTAATTAACTTTAAATTTGCATGTGGCATTGAGACACGGCCTGGTGGCCTAAATTTAACCTAAACTGTAGAGTCTCAATGAATCAATGATTGAGATCCTATTCAGGAGAGCTAATTTGTCCCAACACTCAATTACCTTTTTCTTCTGCTTTATAGGATTCCTTTGTTTTTTTCAATGGGAAAACAAGAGAAAAGATGTCCTGCTCACAGCCCAAAATGTCAATAAAGTGGACTATACAATTGCACCCCTCAAACCTCTTTTCTCATCTGTTCTAAGCTTCTTGACCTCCGCAGAACGATCGTGAGGCGTGGATACGGCCACGTGTTGTGTAATGTGGAAGACTGTGGGGCACTGCCGTGCACAGACTGAGCCGATACAAAAACAATGAATGAGAGAGGTGTTCTTTGAACAAGGTTGCTTAAAGACAGCAAGGGTTTGTAGCTGAAGTGGTTAAAGAGCATTTACGCCATCACCGGAGGTGTCAGGTTCAATTTTCTCCAATATCGGATATATAAAATAAATACAAAATTACAAAAACGGATCCCTTAAAGGCATGCATAACTTGAGATGGAAGTAGAGAATAAGAATCATAAAAGGCCCTCACCGTAAAAGGCTCAATGAATTCTTTCTGTCATGCATTACATTGCCAATCAGACAGAAAAAGTCACAAGTTGGACCATTACACCCAAAAAGAATACGCGGTTAGGCAATCTTTTTAAGAGTATTATATTGCACAACAGTTCTCAAAATCAAGAGTATGCTTAACTTTTCAAAAATGCCATAGATGCTGTTTTGATCCAGAAGATATGGCTACTTTCTTGTTATATAGTTTCTAAAGCTCAAAAGAGTTCCTGCTCTAGCAATGGCAACAAACCAGAATCTCAAGGATCTCCAATGGGCTCTGGAAGCCATCAAATCAGAAAGCCTCAACCTACACAACATCTCCTTCTACTTTTCTCAGACCACTTCTGGCTGCTACCAGGAAACAGAAAGCTCCATCAACATAAACATTTCAAAAGACAGCCTCTCTTACTTTTCACAGTTCCTCACAGTTTTGGGAACAGCCAAAACCAACCAGCTGCTTCTCAGAAACTTGGAGTTCCACCAGACTGAATGGGAACTACAACAACTGCGCAATCTTGCTGTGTTGCTTGAGAGTTGTTCGAACATCAAGCAAGTTGTGTTCAAGAGAAACAGATTTGACAAACAATGCTTGTCAGAGTTGTCTGAGATTCTGAAGAGAAATAGAGTGATCAAAGAGATAATGTTTTCTGAATCGGCTATTGGGTCTGCTGGAGCTGGATTTCTTGCTTCTGCTCTTAAGGTGAATGAGAGCTTGGAGGAGCTACAGATATGGGAAGACTCCATTGGGTCAAAAGGCGCAGAAGAGCTCTCAAAGATGATTGAAGTGAACTCAACACTGAAGCTGTTGACAATATTTGACTCGTATTCGATCACTGCAACTCCACTTATTTCTGCAGCGTTAGCAAGGAATAGGACTATGGAAGTCCATGTTTGGAGTGGAGAAAATGGAGAAAGAAGTTCTAAGGTGGTTGAGTTTCTACCTGAGAATAGCACACTTCGAATTTACAGGCTTGACCTTTCAGGCGCTTGCCGGGTTGCCTGTGCTCTCGGGTGGAACTCAACTGTCAAGTCACTCGACATGACTGGTGTCCGGCTGAAATCAAGATGGGCTAAGGAGTTTCGATGGGTTTTGGAACAGAATCACAGCCTCAAAGAGGTGAACTTGTCCAAAACTTGCCAGAAAGATAAAGGAGTTGTGTATGTAGCAGCTGGACTCTTCAAGAATCAGAGTTTGGAGAGCTTGTATTTAGATGGAAATGCGTTCGGAGGTATAGGAGTTGAACATTTACTCTGTCCTCTGAGCAGGTTCTCTGCCCTGCAGTATCAAGCAAACATTACTTTAAAATCTGTCACATTTGGAGGTGGAAGAACCAAGATTGGAAGGGAGGGACTTGCAGCCATTTTACTGATGCTGACGACCAACGAAAGTTTGACTCGGTTAGGGATATATGATGATGAGAGTTTAAGATCAGATGACTTTGTTAAACTCTTCAAAAGTTTGGAGAAGAATGCTGCCTTGAGACACTTATCTTTACAGGGCTGCAAGGGTGTTCAAGGCGAGTTGGTACTGCAGGCAATCATGGAGACATTACAGGTAAATCCTTGGATTGAAAATATTGATCTTGCAAGAACACCACTGCAAAACTCAGGAAAGACCGACGGGATTTATCAAAGATTAGGCCAGAATGGGAGGCCTGAACCAGAAATGGATTTGCTTAAGGACATGCCACTTACAGTACCCAAGAGTTGTAGAGCATTTTTCTGTGGACAAGAATACGCAGGTAACTCTGAAGTTAAAGTATCTAACTTTTGTTTGTAAATTTAATTGTCTGAAGCACATGTTGTCTCCTAAAACGTTTTCGGATTTCGAGTTGCAGGTAAGTCTACATTGTGCAACTCCATATTGCAGAGTTTCTCTTCTTCAAAGATTCCCTATGTGGACCAGGTAAGATCTCTAGTGAACCCAGTTGAGCAAGCTGTTAGAACAGTTGGAATGAAGATTAAAACTTTCAAAGATGAGGACACAAAGATTTCAATATGGAATCTTGCTGGTCAGCATGAATTCTATTCTCTCCATGATCTCATGTTCCCAGGGCATGGTAGTGCATCATTCTTTGTCATCATATCCAGTTTATTTAGGAAACCAAACAACAGAGAACCAAAGAACCCAATGGAAATAGAAGAGGACCTTCAGTATTGGCTCAGGTTCATAGTCTCGAATTCAAGAAGGGCTGTGCAGCAATGCATGCTACCAAATGTAACAGTCGTACTCACGCACTATGACAAAATCAATCAGCCATCACAAAACTTACAGGTTGCAGTTAACTCAATTCAGAGGTTGCGAGACAAGTTCCAGGGATTCATTGACTTCTACCCAACAGTGTTCACAGTTGATGCAAGATCATCAGCATCAGTGAGTAAACTCACTCATCACCTTCTAAAGACAAGCAAGACAGTTCTTCAAAGAGTCCCAAGAATCTATCAGCTTTGCAATGATCTGACACAAATATTATCAGATTGGAGATCAGAGAACTACAACAAGCCAGCTATGCAGTGGAAGGAGTTTAATGAGCTATGCCAAGTCAAGGTTCCATCCTTAAGAATTCGATCGAGACATGACAACAAAGAGAAGGTGGAAATGAGGCGGCGGGTTGTTGCTACTTGTCTCCATCACATAGGAGAGGTAATTTATTTTGATGAACTGGGGTTTCTAATCTTAGATTGTGAGTGGTTCTGTGGTGAGGTGCTTGGCCAACTAATAAGACTGGATGCAAGAAATCAAAGCTCCACAGAGAATAATGGATTCATCAGCAAGAAGGATTTGGAGAAGATTCTAAGAGGAAGCTTACAGAGTCCGATTCCTGGAATGGGTTCAAAGGTATTTGAGAACTTAGAGGCCGGTGACCTTGTGAGAATGATGCTTAAACTGGAATTATGCTATGAACAAGACCCATCAGATCCTAATTCCTTGCTCTTGATCCCCTCAATTCTTGAAGAAGGCAGAGGAAAGCCACAAAGATGGCAATTAAGCAGACCTGAGTGCCTTTATGCAGGGAGGCATCTTGAATGTGATGATTCAAGCCACATGTTCCTAACTCCAGGCTTCTTTCCTAGATTACAGGCAAGAGTTTCCCCAATCTTCTTTGTTACTTGCTCCTCAAGTTTTGTTTATTTTCATCTTTCGATTATTTTAGATTTTATGAGTGACATTATCCTAAAGTAACCTAAGCACAAATTGATAAGATAGGCTAGCTATCTGCTTTGAATATCTCAACTTTAATACCAAAATTGTCATATGCCTCATGAGTCATGTGAATTTCTAAATACTGTATACAATATTGCCAAGAACTGAATTGGAGTCAAACGTTAAGGCAAAGCTTTACTCTAGTTTCAAATAATGCACTGATGCATGTGCATTCGTGTGTTTATAACGAACAGCAGTGCAGGTTCATGTACCTTGGGGCTAGCAATTCCATGGCTACAATGTGAAGAACATTCCACACAGTTATATTTGGTTCTGTCTATGTTCTTATGAAACTTCATCTGTTTGAAAACCCAGGTGCATCTGCATAACAGAATCATGGCCTTGAAGAACCAACATGGAGCGACTTACAGTCTTGAGAAGTACCTAATCTCCATAAATATAAATGGAATCTATATCAGAGTAGAATTGGGAGGACAGCTGGGTTACTATATTGATGTCCTCGCATGCTCTACCAAGAACCTGACAGAAACCCTTAGGCTCATCCAGCAGCTTATAATACCAGCAATTCATAGCCTCTGCCATGGTATCACCTTGACTGAAAATGTGATAAGGCCAGAATGTGTGCAAAATCTCACACCTCCCAGATACAGGAAAACACAATTTGCTTCATTGCAACAATTAAAACAGGCATTACTTTCTGTTCCTGCAGACAGCATGTATGATTACCAGCACACCTGGGATCCAATCTCCGACTCTGGAAGGCAAATCCTAAGAGCTGGTTTTGATTTGGCCCGAGACCTCCTATCAGATGATGATTTCCGTGAAGTACTGCACCGGAGATATCATGACCTATACAACCTTGCTCAGGAACTCCAAATCCCACCTGAGAACGACCCGGATGGACCAGAGAATGCTTTATCAACAAGTGACCAGCCTGACAAAGTTGATCCAACTTTTGGTGGAATTGCCAAAGGGGTTGAAGCAGTTTTGCAGAGACTGAAGATCATAGAGCAAGAAATCAGAGACTTGAAACAGGAGATCCAGGGGCTGAGATATTACGAGCATAGACTCCTTTCTGAGCTTCATCGCAAAGTCAATTACCTTGTGACATACAATGTCCAAATCGAAGAGAGGAAAGTACCGAATATGTTCTACTTTGTTAGAACAGAAAACTACTCAAGGAGATTGGTCACCACCATGATTCCTGGCATGAATGCTCTTCGACTGCACATGTTATGTGAATTTCGACGAGAAATGCACGTTGTTGAAGATCAGGTAGGGTGTGAAATGATGCAGGTTGATAACAGGACCGTGAAGTCTTTGGCACCATACACCACAAAGTTCATGAAACTGCTAACATTTGCTCTCAAGATAGGAGCCCATCTAGCCGCTGGCATGGGTGAAATGATACCTGATTTAAGCAGGGAAGTTGCCCACCTGGCTGATTCTTCCCTCCTTTATGGAGCAGCAGGGGCAGTTGCTGCCGGTGCTGTCGGGGCTGCAGCAATTGGGCGTGCAGAGGGAAGGAACAGAAGTAGGGCTGCAGAAAGCTCAAGAGATATCCAGCAAGATCAAAGAACAGCACAACAATGGGTTCTGGATTTCCTAAGGGACCGGAGATGCTCAACTGGAAAGGATATAGCAGAGAAGTTTGGTTTATGGAGAGTGAGGTACAGAGATGATGGTCAGATTGCATGGATCTGTAGGAGGCATATTAACCTCAGAGCACATGAAATAATTGAAGTGCCACTTTGAAAAACTTTGCATCTAAAATGTTCATGACAACGGAAGTCATTTTCCCTTTGCTGTCTTTTAGATAAAAAGTCATTTTCCCCTTCAATGTTCAGACTTTTGAGTCTTTCTTTGCTGTATGGTCTTTTGCTACTAAAGTCTATATAGCAAGTATTAACTGACAGAATGGTGTTTTTTGCTTTCTTAGACTGTTGTCTAATTATACTTAACCTAATATTAAAATAATTAAACCTATAATTTTCATCTACATTATAATAGGCACAAAAATATCAACTTGTACAACAGATTTATCAATTAAGTGCAGATTAACTAAATTTGTCCAAGTCGTATTGATGGAGATGGATAAGATCTGGTGGATTTTTTTTTTTTTTTTGCCTTTTAAGAGTAAATCTGGTGGATTCTAAACAAATCATGTCAATGTTTTGGCCTTACAAACTTTTTGCTGTCAATCACCATGTGAATGTGGGATCATAATATCAGTCATTATTCTAGACATCATGGCCCAAAATAGTAAGATGGAATTTGATTATCACAATAATTGAAGGTTCAGATTAAAAAGCAGCTACAAAGAGGAAAGATGTCATGGTAGTTTATATATACTAATAGCAAGTTGGTGATAGAACAAAGCTTGAAACAGGTACAAGTCAAGATTTCCTGTCATCTAAAGCACCTCGACATACAAAGGGAAACAACACAATACATAGAACATTATTACACTTCATTACTAGTTATCTAAAAATCTAAAGTCACCTGTGTCTTCCTCTGAACCTGTGAAACAAAAGTTCAAAAGAAAGCCCTACTCCCATAAAACACACGGGAACCGCTGTTCTTCGGTGTCTGCATTTTCTGATCAGAGCTTGAATTTCCTGAACTGGTTGGTGATTCAAGGTCCAAAGGAAGCTTCATTTTTGCCAAAGACTCGGTAAATTGCTGCATGCTTTTCATGTACATGTCTACAAAATCCTGCTGCACCACCTGCTGCTCAGGAACGGTGACAGTGACAGCAGGTTTTGCAAATGCATCACTTGGCACCCCATTCGACGAATCAGTCTCACCATCTTTATCCACTTTTTTCTCTCCTGCGGCCGATCTCTGTTCCTGGTTTGGAGATTCTGAAGCTGATGGAGCATCATATGACTCTGAGCTAGCCTGGACTGAAGGAGATGAAGCACCATTAGTTGACACACTGCTTGGGGGAGAATCAAGCTTTGGAACCTGGATAGACTCAAAAGCAGCGGTCGAGAAGCTTTCTACAGCATGAACATCCACTTCTGAACTAAGCTGATTTTCAGTTTCAGCAGTGACCAAGCTCTCAGAGCTGTGAGACTCAAATTCTGAAGATGGGATCTTAATATACTCTGAAACCATTCTCTGGTCTTCATTGTCAATGTTCGGATCTGGGAACTCTAACTTATCTAATTCACAAGGAAGCTCAGCTATCTCTGAGTCCTGCACAATAGGATTTGAGGCCAGAGGCATTACGTCTGGTGAATCTCCAGCATATGAGAGAGACAATTGGACAAACCCTGCTGGGGAATGAAACAGATCAGTTGAAGAAAGAGAGAACTCTTTCTCTAACTTCCCATCCTTGATGAGGACCTCTGACAAAGGAACCAAAGCAAACCCCAGCAACTGATCTTCAAGATAATTCTTCACCCTACTCAGCATCCAAATCTCGCATTTGAGGGAGGAATCAACAGTCCGAACACTGAGCTGGACAGTGTCATTGAAGACTGGATTTCTACCACCACCATTAATGGTTTTGGTGGAGACTGTGTTTTCTGGATCACTTGTCAGGCATAGCTTAGCATAGACATCTTGCTTGTGGTATATGCAGATGTTGTGGATGTCCCTGGCCTGATGAACGTAAACCTCAAGAACACCAATGGAGTTCTCTGAGTTACAAACCATGGCTTCCTTTCTATTGGCATCAGTTCCATTGGATGAAGGCCCAGCGGTACAGATGAAGAAGTTGGATTTCTGCTTCTCAGGCTCAGCAACAACAGAGCCTTTGAATGGAGACACAACAGATTGAGGGGAAGCCATGAAAACACCCAGGAAACGAACCTGAAAAAGCACAACTAAGATCTTTCTGAAAAAACTCAAGTAACTCCAATTTAAGATTTTAAGTTGAAAGCTTTAACTTTAGACTCCAGATAGTTAATTCGAAAGACCGGGCTCAGGGATTAAGCAAAATTTGGGACAAATTTATATATTATAACAAATAGCCAATTCCAAAATAGAAAACCCTAAAGAATAAATTAGAAATTTGGTTAACCCTAGGCCTCAAGTCCAAGCCAAATTGTGACCTTCTACGATAAAGGCCACCAGACCCACAAATCTAAATCTCAGAATGTCCTGAAACTAACACAAATTATCAAAATTTAGAATGCAGACGCCAAACATTACAATAATGAACTTTCAGAAAAACCTCTACAAAACCCAAACCAAAAATTAAGCAACACAAGATACTGAAGAATACAGAAACCCAAAACTTCAGCCTGATATAGAGGTAAACACAAATTTCTTGTAAATCGGAGACCAAAACCCACGTTAACAAGTTCAAGGCCCAGACACCGACGCTTACCTTGAAATTAAGCAAAGCTAACTCAGAAGAACTGGTGTACTAACACATAATTATCAAATTCTTCACATAAAACTATGTCGTAAACAAGAAATCAACCAAAAACAGACAAAACCCAGAACTGAGAACCAAACCCACAAAAACAAAACCAAGACTGAGATGAGATGAGGATGAGTGAAATTCTCAAAACCCAGTAGCCAAAACCCCCAAATAAACACTTCACTAGTGAGCTTCTCCAAAACCCACAGCCCCAAAACTTAAAAACAAGCAAGCACTTTAACAATAATGCAAGATATTTACAGAGTCCAATAAAGATACCTACTTTTCTACAGAAAAACACCACCACCGGAATCCAAGGGAGTGAAACAGGGAAAGGAAGCACAGTGACCTAGATCGTGCCACAGGATTCTAAAAACAAACCCTTTAAAATTCCACTTTTGAAACCTTCAAAAAGCCACATAGAATTAACCAATTGCTATTTATAAAAATAAAAAAAATTAAAAAAAAAAGTATTTAACAATATAATAAAGAAAAGCTGAGATGGGTTTGTTTGTTATCTTTTTCCCCTTACCTTTGGCTCTTTAGCTCCAAAGTCAAATGGATAGCTTGAAATCTGTGGCTCCAATTGAAGATCTGTCCAAGACTCAGTTCATCAATCGAGACGATACTGTTGTTGCTCCTGCTAAAGAAGTAAACTTTGTGAAGCTGCTAGTACAAAGTAAAAGAGGACAAAGAAGGAAGAATAATAATCTAACGAAAAATTCAGCTGTGGGTTGAAGCTTGTCGGAAAGCCTCTGTAGTTGTGTACTGCACGAGTGTATATATATATATATATAAATATCTTTTCCTTTTTCACTTTGAGATTTTTATTGTGTTTTTGTTTTTGTTTTAATGATCCGAAGGGGATGGGCTTGCAGAAACACCGCCCCATGCGTAGGTCATAGGCAGACCAATCAACGAAGGTTTGAGTGCGCCTGTTGGTGGGACATGAAACAGATGACTTGTCTACTGTGCGCTCTCACTTTTTCTGGTGATTTATGTCAGTCTCCCGATGCTTCCTGTTTGATGTGTTTCTCTTTTGCTTTCCTCTTTTGAGCTGAAAATGAAAGTTAATTATTCATTTGGGAATTTTATTGCCCATCAAGCTTAAGCTAGTGACAACAATGGGTGAGATGAAATAAAAAATTGCACTTGGCATTTCTATGGTATACGTTATTTTTTGAGAACAATGATTTCATTAATCCAAAAATATTCTTAAATTACTAACAAAATCAAACACATAGACCAAATAGAGCAAAATCAACTTACAGTGATAAAAAATTAAAGGAAAATTCTTCCCTCCTTACCAAGTAAGTAGAAGCTTTTATATTTCTACCAATAGCAATGTGACATATTTGCAGAAGTTTTTCTTTTTGTGTTTTAGATGAATTATTTTTGCATATGTCAAAACTATGATTCACATGAAAGGGGAGTATCTCGTTACCGTAAGGAGACAAGTAGTACCCAAAATCTCCTCCCCATACATTATAGCAGTTTAGAATATTGTCTTGTTAAAAAAACACATGCATATAATTAAATACATGGATATCGCACTCCTCCCAACACCATATTAAAAAAATAATGCAATGAGCTTGCCGCTCAAGTTGTTAAGAGAATTTAGTCATGTATTCGAGGTTCTAGATTTGATTCTCTCCCTCCTCTAATATCGCTTATATCTAAAACAAAAGGCAACATTAAGTCATCTAGAGGATTGGTTAAGTCATCTAGAGGATTGTCACAACCAATTACTATTATCTTGCATTTAAAGGTGGAAATTTAAAATTATTAAGGAATTAAAAAAATGATGAAATTCAAAATGATAGAAACTAATGTTCTAGTATTTGTAAACTTTATTTTTGGGTTTTTTAAAGTTTAGAGAGAGGGAGGCTATCCCATATCAGGATCAGGGCATACCAAGGTCTTTTTGAGGACTTACATAGAGGGTCTTAGCCCTTTTTAGATTGTTACAAATTACCCCCTTTTTTTGTAAACTTTATTGTTTGGCTACCCTAAAAGCATAATGGGATTTAAACACTAAATATAACATTTATCTTTTGGAAGACATGTTGGTGATGATGGTGTACATTGTTTTCATTTATTAAAATTCTCTCTCTCTTGAAAATTTAAAAATAATTACTATTTCAATTGAATTTAAAGTTATAATTTATGACCTTAAAATTCAAACTTTTTTCATACGAAATTTCTAAATTTTGTTACTTATGAATCAAAACAAGAGAATTCGTGTATATCAATTTATAAACTCTCACTTTTATTCAAATTTCATGTTTATTTATCTTCTCCAAATTTCATGTTTATTTCATGTAAATTGAGTTTCTTTATTGTATCTACTATAGGAATTCATGAACTTGAATAATCAAGATGCGTGGCTTGACTATTGGATCAATTTTTTTTTGAAATAAAGGCCTACACACAACTAATGCTGCAGAAAGGGCTCAATAAAAAGACAAAAACAAGGGAAAGGAATATGACGTGGAAGAAAGAACATCCTCTGATTGCAAGTAAACAAATACACGTGTTGTAAATCGAGGGGCTTGATTAGTATTGACACAACAATAGTCCCACCTTTTTATTGGATAATGAAATAAACAAAAACTAAAAAGTGG